>VDFB02281492.1:705540372-705997514 GCA_007258455.2 Sequoia sempervirens | reverse complement strand
AAAACAAAGCGGCGCATAGCTAATAAATTTAAAATTTCTTCGTTTCTACTTTAAGCATTGTCACGTGGAAGCAGTCGGAAAGTACAGTCCGTTCCGTTCGGCTTTTTCCTTTCACTTCTCAGTTCAACTTCAGTTCACCCCCCCTCCCGGCACGGGATAAAAGTAATTATGAAAATGTACAGTAAATGTGAAAGAAATTAAAGAAGGCAGCGGGGATGCAGGGAGATTTTACCGAAGATGACATGACGGAACGGGAGTAACTGTCGGATGAGCGGGATAAACTAGTTTTGATAGCGACTACACGAGCCCATGTGACCACGTCGGCAGTACAAGAAGATACGCCGGGATTCTGTACCGCGCCGAAGGCCGGCGCAATGTGACCGGGAAGACTGGTCGCACGTTTCCTGTCAGGTAAGAGAAGAGCGCCGGCACGCTCTTCAGGAAACAACGTAATCATTGAATTTGCTTTTAATTCAGGCTGTAATGTTTGTTGCATGGTGGTCATGCAACACAGCCTTATTAAACTCTTTCTTGCCGACATATGCGTGTTTTTTATTTTTGTGTTTTTTACTTTTATGAAGTCATCGTCCACGTGTCGTATGGGTACCACTGCGGCCTAGGTAGTTAGTTTCTTTGGAACCTTGGGAGTTTGTCTGCCTAGTGCGTGTATAGGTGATATTGGGGAGGGAATTGCTTTGTCTCTCACATGTTTGACCTCATAATGTGGGGTGGTAAGTACGGGGTCACTGGGTCTGGTCCTCACATGCTCATGGAACTCGTTCAAAGTCCTGTGGGCCGGCTTGTCATCATGGTGGAGGGTAAGAAATTTTTGTAGGTTAGAGTGGTCCCCTGGCCTCCATAATTAAGCATTTGAATTTTAAGAGGGGTTGTACAAGTGTGGAAAATTAGGGGTAAGTAAAATAGATTTAAGTTTTGATTCTATTAAGTAGGATGTTTTAAGTTTCAAAGTTAGGAATAAAGTGTTCGTACGAGTAGAGGAGTTGGTTTGGGCCATGGGTTTGCTTTCTATTGGTTTCGGGTTCATCTTCACTTCCGGGTTTACTCGATTGGGACTGGCTTGCGGGCTGTTGGGTCCCCTTCCAAGGAACTAGTCTCGCCTCAACTCACCCCCTTGGATGTTGGGTTGGGTCGTGGGGATACCCCTGTCGTTAACAAAAAAAAGAGTTAAGAATAAGGTTTCTTTGACTATGATTTAGGTCAATTGAGTTTAAGTATTAGACATTAAGTAGTGAATTGAGTTGTTGGAGTGGATTGGATCAAATTGAATGATATTAGGTACATGTATGATCATGTTCTATACAATAATAATTAATTGGTATACATATCTCAAATATATCTATCTAAAAGATCATGTTCTATACACTAATAATTAATTGGTATATATATATCTCAAATATATCTATCTAAAAGACCGTGCTCTATTTAGTAATATTTAATTGGTATACATATCTCAAATATATCTTTCTAAAAGACCGTGCTCTATTTAAAGGGTATCCATTCCATCAAATTCGTCTAGGGCACGATCCCGCCCTCATCCCTTTTACGATGTTAGAGTCTTTGCACTCAACAAGACTTGATCCCTGGTGGGCTCATTTAGAACCTTTCAACTTCACGAGACCATACATTAAGTTTTGATTATGTTTTAAGTTTGAAAGTTAAGCATAAAGTTTCTTTGAGTGTGATTTAGGTGAATTGAGTGTAAGTATTAGAGGTTAATTGAAGAGTTGAGTTGTTGGAGTAGATTGGATCGAATTAAATGATATTAGGTACAAGTACAATCATGTTCTATACAATAATAATTAATTGGTATACATATCTCAAATATATCTATCTAAAAGATCATGTTCTATATAGTAATAATTAATTGTATATGTATCTCAAATATATCTATCTAAAAGATGTAGAGGTACTACTCTTAATATATAGAAATTGTTTCCTTTATAATATTTTATATGAATATCATTTTTACTATTCAAAGTAGTACATGCATGTATAGGCGCATGAATAAGTAGACAGAAAGCAAAGGGCATTGGGACATTGATTATTTTAACTTTTTTATTTTTCAAAAAGTTGAAGGGAAATAAATTATTTATTTAACTTTTACTTCAAGAATTATTTTATTTTATATATAAATATCATTTTAATATCCACCTAAACTAATAAATAAATTTATAAGCACATAGGTGAGTAGATAGATTAAAAAAGGCACATACTTACACATCTTAAATATATCTAAAATTAAATTTGTCATATAGGATAGATACGTGTCTTAGGGTGTCTCTTAGATAGATATATTTAATATAACTATATGTTTGTTGGGAATTAATCTAGGTTAAAATTTGTATAATTATGAGTATTCATTTAATTAGCTCATATTAATATAAAGAAAAAAATTATAATATTTATGAGTATAATTTTTACTATTCATGTGAAGTAGTACATGCAAACATGATCACATGAATAAGTAGATAGAAAGCAAAGGACATAGGGACATTGATTATTTTAACATTTACAAAAAAAAAAAAAATTACACCAAATTTACTCTTTTATTTTTCAAAAAGTTGAAGGAAAATATATATTTTTTACAAATATCATTTTTAATATCTATGGGAACGACTAAATAAATTCATAAACACATAATACATAAATAGGGGAGAGTGGCCCATAGTGGAGCGAGGTCCAATAGTGGGGATAAAAGTAGTCCTCAGTGGGCCCCATAGTGGTACCTTAATATCCAATTACAAAACACTTTTTATCCATAAAGTATACAAACTGACAAATCATGTGATGCCACATCAGCACACCAATAAAACATGACTTAGTGCACCACTATCAGTCTCACTTTTTTGGGGGGCGTTTTTTAATACCTCTACAAGAAAACATGTTAATGCGACATCATATTTGATGATGTGGCCCTAAAATGAAATATAAAAGCACGTGAGTTGCCAAATAAATTGTTGTACAAAATTTGAAATGATTTAAAATTTTCACATAGAATTTTGAGAAACCCGAAGTTAGGGTGCTCCACTATGGGCCCCTCTCCCCTAGATAAGTAGATAAATTAGAAAAGACGCACACTTACATATTCTTATAATTATATACATTCATTTAATTACCTTTGATTAATATAAAGTTAACTTAAAATTTGTATAATTATGTGCATTCATTCAATTAACTTAGATTAATATAAAGAAAATGTTTCTTTTATAATATTTATATGAATTTTTTTTTACCATTCATATGAAGCATACATACATGCATGGGCACATGAATAAGTAGATAAAAAACAAAGGACATAAAAACATTAATTTAAAAAAAAATAAAAAATTATTTTACATAATTTATTCTTTTATTTTTTTAAAAGTTCAAAGAAAAATAAATTATTTATTTAACTTTTAGTTCATGGATTCTAGAGTAATAGCAAGGTGAAGCATATGTGCTATGATGAGTGTGATCAAATATGATAAATAAAAATGTGAATGATCATTCCCTTGAATGTCTTTAGATAGTTGATTATAGGTAGATAAAGAAAATGGTGAATGTGTGGTGATTTTCTCTAATGATTGGAATGGATGCAATGAATTCCTTTTTACACATAAACATATCAAATTATGAAGATTTGTGCAAAGTCAGCCTTGGCCAAAGTGTAAGATGGGGCTAATTGATTAAATTTTTATTTTTGATTTTGTATTTAAGTGGATCAAGATCATGACAATGAGGATGATAAAAAATAGGTTGCATTAATGTTAGGTAGGATTGGATTATGGATCATAATCAGAAAAATATGCCAATTATACTAGGATTGCATACACATAAACATAGGAATAAGTGATAAGAATAGGGCTAGGTGCAAGCAAGGCAAGGTATGCAAGTCCAACTATGAAAAAAGGGTGTCAATTATAGCTATATAATTCTATTAAGACATTTCCCCGAAATAGGCACAAAAATAGATGGGGAAATACATCAAGAATGTGATTTTCACTAGTACATTTTACCTCCACTTTAAGGTGCATGTGAATCTCTTAAGTATAAATCTTGCATCTCTAGCTATGTGGTATTTTTAAACTTGCATATAGACAAATAAACAAATGTATGGTCCATAAAGGAAAAATATTCTCCTTTCATTTTATTTTTTTCACATATTTTCTCTCATGAATTCTTGCAAGAAAATGGATGAGACATTCCATGAGTAGTTGCTCACTTGCAAGATAGATAAAATATAAAAATGAGAACATTAGTGATCATGTATGCCCCAACCCCCCTTGAATTGATTTCCCCTTGTAAGATATATTAATAATAAGCACATGTTTATATAATAATAAATTAATAATAGAATGCATCATGAGATAATCATAATCATAGTCATGAAAAATCAATAGAAAATGATAAGCATGGAAGTACATATAATTATTCAACCATTGAACTATAACAATCAAATATAAAAGAGTACATCATGAGAAGCATATGAATGGACTAGATATAAGATCAAAGATGAGATCATTGCCCCTAATTTGGTAATGATAATGGTTATTTATCCCTCAATGGTTAAAAGGAATAGTGAAAGTATAATAAATATTCCCATAAGGCATTTATGAGAACAAGCTCACATCGAGTAGGATTGATAGGATAAGTAGGATCAAGATAGTGGAGATGCAACTCTCTATGGCCAAAACCACTTGTTGGTGCTCAAACATGTGGATCTAAAATTCCTAAAGACTTAAATTAACACATAAGGCTAGATATGCATCATCAAAGGTGAAAGAAAGAATTGTGATTAGATTACAACATGAAAGCACTAGTGGAGAAAGATGGATGTGTAACATGCCCAAAGTTCTACTAAATTTTTTTCCTAAGTTTTAACCCACAAGTGAATAAACCATGATGCCATAACAAAACAATAAAAAATTTCTTTTCTAAAATGTAAATTGCTTGCACATATGAAATGAACACTATTTAAAACTTCCATTGCATTCCATTATAATTTCACAAATCTTTCCATAACATTGATTTCATATAGAATAAACTCAAGTACAACATTCATGTTTACATCCTTCCATACAAACGAATATAAAAGATATACACAACTCTTTTGAGCTTCTAGCACTAGAAATATTTATGGTCTAGGTTGTCCACCTTCAAATATTTGGTCACCAACTAATGAGGAGAAGCATCACTCAAACACTTTTCCACCAACCACGAACCCCCACACATCTACCTATCAAGTAAGATGGCCCTACCCTTTGATGAAGAGATTGGTTGGATAACCCCATAATACTAGCCTTCCCTGAGCTTAGTGTTGTGTCCTACAAATTAGAACTTAATCATATGGTAGCTTCTACCTACGAGTATGAAAATCTTGGACTAGAATGTCTAACTAGATCATAGTGAATTGATGGTGTAAACAGTGGCAACTTACACTACTTTGGCCAAAGTATTCATCACCCCAAATTTAGAGTGGATGTCTTCCTATTCACACACCCTCCTAGCTAGATTTATTAATACCACACATATTTTATGCATAGGAAATTCCCTCCATTGGGTAATCTTTAACCCTAGGAACAACCTATATCCTCTTAATTAACATTACACTATGGTAACCAATTTGAAACATAAAACAATCTTTACTAACTCCCTTATAAAACAAACTATGACTATTTAAGCATGACTTAACATAGCCTAAAGTAGAACACATAAGCACTCATACCTACATACATAGTATACTAAGATAATCCCCTTATGTGGGTTTAAACAAACACAAAGACATCTCTTTTCCTATTTCAATCAATTCAAGCAACACTCATAAAAACAAGCAATATTTTCAACTTAAAACATAAAAGTAAAGTAGAGAACTAGCATGCCTATAATAATATAGCTCCAATTGATAAATCAGGTTTCCTAGCACAACCTCCACCAAATAGTTTGCAAATCCTTTCCTTGAGAAAATCCCACAAATAAATCTCTCTAAAAACCTCACTAAACTCACACCAAAAACCTCTCAATTTCACATCTCAATATTGCAGCAGAGTAACACTCAAAAAAATAGAATTTAGAAAGCAAGAATGTGTCCCAAATGAAGTGAAAGGAACCTCTATTTATACAAAAGATCAACAACTAAAGTCTGGAAACAGGGTAACAAAACTGACACTTCTCAACTCAGAAAGGTCGACTCAACAAAAATAACAAAAGGTGGTAGTTGAAAACAATGTACAAAAACAACATACCCAACAAAAGAATGAGTCGCCCCAATCAACTGGACATCAAGAATGATCAGTAGTAATGCAAGGTGATGGTCTCCTACAAATCAAATTATTTGTCTAGCTCTCTAATTGACCAATTTATATATTCACATTGCTTCACATTTGTAATTTGTATTGTAGGTTAAGACTTCTACTTGGTTCGTACTTTCCTCAGTTTGGCGCCACCAAAACATCATGTTTCCTATTCCTTTGGTCTGCTTTAAGTTTCAATACTAATTCAAAGTTTGATTCATGCGTTGCAGATTGGTATTACTTCCAATGTCGAGTTGGTCAATATTATCATATCACGTATTAACTTTGGCTTATATTTCCTGCGCAATATAGGGCTTCCTCCTTCATAAACAATATATTTAATCTTTTAATACTTGCATATAGTCTTATACACAGCTTCACTTTAAATATGTATTCCATACATTCCATGCACTTTATAGAATATACAACACTATCAACATTTATATTTATATAATATATATATGATATATATAATATACATATATATATATATATATTAATAACATTACATGTGTTATTATATATATGTGTACACACACACACAGACACACACATATATATAAATACATCAACTTACACGATTATAACATGCATCTCTCGATATTCAAATGCATGCACATATATTCATTCATTCCATATAATAATAACACACGTGTAAATATATATATATATATGTATATATGTATGTATGTATGTATGTTTGTATGTATGTATGTATTATTAATACACTCATATGGAAATTTCCATTACATCAATTCATACATGTATATCAAAACATGTATATATGTACACACACACATTTATATTGTATATTTATTTAGCATTGCCTTCAAGCATAAAATTTCAACAACATCAATTGACATATATTGTTAGAATTGGCTATGGAGATAGCCTGCCAAGATCTTGAGGCCAAATGGAAAGCACAAAGAGAGAATATGAATATGAAAAGAATAAACTGTATTCTTATCAATTATGATTCAATGTTGTTGATGTGTGTACAATGTAGTAGAGGCCCCTTGGTTATATAGACAAGGTGAGATACAAGATGTCATAAGATTATGACACGTGTCTTAATCATATGACATGAGACAACTTATCACTACTACCTAGGTCACATGTGTTACAAGTCAAAAGATAAGATACAACTAATGACAACTAACACCTTCTAGAAATATTCCTTCCTAGGACCTAAGTAAACTTAACATGTGCAAATAAGTCCCCTAGTAATGAATGAACTAGGTACAAGACTTTATTTACACCAACATATATATATATATATATACTTGTTTGTTCGACGTTCCCAAACATATGGGTATTCTGTCCATAGGCATACATAGATATGTTTATCTATGTATACTCATGTGCACATGAGTTCATTGTAGACATGTACATGTACATGTATATATACATTTAATGTATATCTATAACAATGATAAAATGTAAACACATTAAGAAGAACTCACAATTGATGGAAACTCAAACATTTAGACTAAATCAAGAATGATCACAAACAAAACCATAACCTCTCCTAGTTCATCCACAAACAAGACTTAGGTAACTTACCTTTTCCAAGCTATTGACTAGACTTGACTATACTTAGAAGTGAGTGTGTGAAAGCTCAGTTAGACTCATTTAGGTGTTACCTGACCAATTCTTTTCTCTTGAGTGATACTTCCCCTCTCTTCTAGAGGATTGAATCTATCCTTGCATCCAACTTAGTACATAGAAAATGTAGTTAGCTAAATCAATTAAAACCTTTTGCATCATATATTTCTAAAATAGAATCATACATACTTCATTTGAATCAAATATCCATTTATTGTATTTCTAAAATACATAAAGCATAAACACACACATTTAAAGAATTTTCACACAGCTAGATAGAAGTAAATAAGTAATAGCACAATGGGGTGTAACATATCCCCCTTTGTGAATCATTGTCCTTGATGATCTCAAGGATCTAACTCAAATAATTAAACATAGACTAAACAATAGAGCTTTCAAGAACTCTCAAAAGCATGTAAAACATTAGGAAATTTTTGCTTGATCTCAGCATAGTCTTCCTAGGTGGCCAAATCTTCTGCATACTGATCCCATTGGACTTTGCATTGCAGAACCTCTTTGTTTCACAAGCAAAGCTTATGCATTATGATCACTCTGAGTGGCTCGATTGTTACCACCAATGGGTCATGAACCCATAAGGCATTCCAATCAATGACATGATTATCACATGGTATATATTTCTTAAGGTAAGAGACATGAAATACGTTGTGCATCTAGGAAAGAGCTGGTGGCAAGGAAATTCGATACGCAATAGGGTTAATCTCTTCAAGAACCTCAAAAGGACCTATGTAGCGTGGAGCTAATTTGGATTATTTTCCAAACTTAATAGAAATATTATGAGGTTTAACCCTTAGCAAAACCTTTTCTCCTATTAAGAAATTTCTAGGTACCTGCTTGGAATCTACATAACTTTTCTGTCTATCATTAGCTTCAGCCAAACTTTACTTAATAATTCCAAATTGCTCTTCCATTTCTGACATCTCTAGTCCTAGGCTTACCCTATCTTTAAGCTTATCCTAGCTTATAAGAGTACGTAATTTTCAACCATACAATACTTCAAATGGAGCCATCTTAATTGCAAAATGATAACAATTGTTGTATGTAAACTCCACTAATGGTAGGTAATCTTCCCAATTGTATTGCTAAACCATGCAATACATCCTCAGTAAATCTTCAAGTACCTAGTTAACTCTTTCAGTTTGATCATCCATCTCTGGATGATATACTGAACTAATATTCAACTGGGTACCAAGTGAAGAAAACAAGGTTTGCCAAAACCTAGAAGTCACTCAGGCATCCCTATCTGATATGATCTTCTCAGGAATTCCATGCAATCTAAACACTTCTTGAACAAACTTTTGTGCTATGATAGGAACTCCATTAGTTAAATTCCTAGGAATAAAATGTGCTACCTTGGTAAGCTTTTCCACTACCACAAGAATGGCATTATGCTTGTTCCTAGACATAAGTAGGTGTTTCCCAAAGACCATACTTATGAATTTCCACTTACTCTCATGAACATTGTGAGGATACAAAAGTCCTGCAGGGTGATGATGTTCTTCCTTTACCCTTTGACATCTTTGCTACAAAACTGGCAACATCTCTCTTCATTCCCTTCCAAAAATATAAAGACTTCACATCTGCCAACATCTTGGTCACACTAGGATGTCCAAAGTGTGGTGCATTGTGAACTTCTTTCCATACCAAGTTTCTTAATTCTTCAGAATTAGTCACGTATATCCTTCCTTTCAATATTAGCAATCCACTAGGTTCAAAATGGAATCCTTCATACCTTATGTCCTATGGATTATCCGAGAGTTCTTTCTTGACTTGCTCATAATACTCATTGCCCTTGGATTTTTGCAACACTTAGTCCTTGAAGTCAGTTTGAATTCCTACTATTGAAGCAACATGCCTCCTACGACTTAGAGCATCGAAAACCCAATTTTCTTTTCCCTTGATGTGGTTAATGTTGAAGTTGTAATCGGTTATTAGTTCTAACCATCTCCTCTTTTTTGCATTGAGGTTGGATTGGGTGAAAAAATACTTTATTATGTGATTATCCATCTTCAGTTCAAATGGCTTACCCATTAAATAGTGTCTCCACATTTGTAATGCGTGAACTATTGTTGCTAGCTCTAAATCATGTGATGCATAATTTTTCTTATAGGGTTTCAACTTTCTTGATTCATAAGCTATAACTCACCCTTCTTACATCAAGACTCCACCTAATCCTTCACCAAATGCATTCATAATGACAATAAATTTGTCTTCTAGATTGGATACCTTCAAGATTGGTGGCGTAGTCAACTTCTCCTTGAGTAGGTCAAATGCTACTTGACAATTTTTAGACCACTCAAACTTTTTTCTCTTTCCTCTATAATGAAGTAATGGGAAAAGCTATCTTGGAAATTTTTTACATAAACTTCTAATAGTAACCCACCAAACCCATAAAAATTCTAACCTTAGGTACTCTTTGGCACTAGCTAATCAAGTACTGCTTTTATCTTAGCAGGATCTATTGCTATTCCATCAACCGTAATCACGTGACCAAGATACTGAACTTTCTTTTGGAAGAAGATGCACTTGGAAAGTTTTTCGTAAATATTATGCTCCCTTAGCCATTGCAAGAAAATTTCCAAATGTCTATAATGCTCTTCTTCATTATGGGAATAGATTAATATATTGTCTAAGAAAACCAATACAAATCTATCCAAACAATCGCTAAATATGTTCATCAGGTTCATGAATGTTGTAGGTGCATTTGCAAGTCCAAAAGGTAAGAATGTGAACTCATAATGATCGTATCTAGTCCTGAATGTAGTTTTAAAGTTGTCTTCACCATTGATCCTCAATTGATGATAACTTGACTGTAGATCAATTTTAGAAAACACCTCTGATCCTTGTATCTGATCAAAAATATCATAAATGAGTGGCAAAGGGTACTTATTCTTTATTGTAACTTTGTTAAGCATCTGATAATCAATGCATAAGTGCAATGTACCATATTTATTCTTTACAAAGATTACTAACACTCCCCAGGGTGAAACAATGGGTTTAATTAGCCCTTTTGACAACAACTCTTCTAAATGTTCCTTAAGCTCCATAAGTTCCATTGTGGTCATCCTATAGGGTGCTTTGGAAATAGGTTTCATTCTTGGTACAAGGTCAATGGCGAAATCAAACACGCTTTTGGGAGGCATCCTAGGTAATTCATTTGGAAAGACATCAACAAATTTCCAAAGAATAGGATACTTTTCCATATTTGTTTCTCCCATTTCCACCATTTCACCTTTTCAATTTCTTGAGAAATGGATTCCTCACTTTCCTCCAGTTTTTCCATTTCAACTATGAAGAGTTGACATCCTTTCTTCTTCACCTTATGCATCCACATAGCTGATATTTGGCACAATTTTATTTCCCTAGGTGTTCCTTGTAAATATACTTGATTACCTAGGTCATCTAAGAATTCTATAGTCTTAACATGGAAATCCACCTTATCCCTATGCTCCCATAGCCAATTCATCCCTAAGATTACATCATAGGATCCTAAGGGTGCTACATACAATTTGACCTCTGTAGAAAAACTTGGAAGTTCAACCCTAGCCTCGAAAATAAATTTCCTCACCTCAGCTCTTGTTTGGTTTGCATACTCTACAAACCAAAAATTTTCTATATAACGAACCTTCCTAGAAATTTGACTAGCTACTTTAGGTTCAAAACAAAAAAAATTGTGGCTCTAGTATCAATAAGAATAGAAATAGGTATACCAAAAAAAAACCCTAGAGTTTCTATTGGAGTGATCTGGAACTTAGCTTGCCAGTTATCCAACGTGGCATGGATCCTTTATTGGTAAGTAGCATGTTGGAGAGGAAGATAATTTCCTTGAGACTATGATATTGATGGCTTGTTGGGACAACTAATAGCATAATGATCCCCACCACATGTGAAAAATCCTCTCGTTGGTCCCTTTCTCCTTATAGGCTTATCCACATTACTAGCATTTCCTCCAACATTGTTGTTATTATTGCTGAAGTTTCTTCCTCCACGATCCCTTCTAGGCTCACTCTAATTGTTTTGGGGTCCTTCATCCCCTTGCTTCTGAGAATTTGGTCCTCCACTAAACTTGTTTGGATTTTGATTATCCTAAATCCTTTTAAACTTCTTTAGACTTCTTTCTCGATAGTTCAAGATAGATTTAAGCTTTTTCTCTTGCTTAATGGAGTTATCATAAACTAGATCCATGGTTGCTAGACTGTGAACATCAACTTCACCACCTATTTGGTTATTCAACGCCATGATGAATTTTCTGATTTGAAATCACTCGTCTTTTTTATACATAGGAACATACCTTGAAATATGGGTGAATTTCTCCCAATACTCTTTCATCGATGAGTCTCCTTGATTTAAATTCTAAAAATCAATGAGCTTTTGATCATAGAAAAGTTGGGGTAACCATCTTTTCCAGAATATTTCAACAAACTCACTCTATGTTAGCCTTAGTGAACTAAGTCCTAATTCCATCCTTTTGTTCATCCACTAGTTAGAAGCTTCTCCAAACAATTGGTAGGCTCCCCAAACAAATTTTTTGACCTTAGAATAGTTTCTAATCTCAAAGTATTTTTTCCATTTATATCAACCAAGCTTCAGCCTCATCTCCACTGGTACTTCCTTCAAATTTGGGAGGGGTAAATTTTCTCATATCTCTAGAAAATTCAGTTGCCACATGTCTTCTCTTACTACTTTTAGTTTTGGACTGAGATTGTGTTTTATTAGTCTCATGCTCACTAACATGGGTGTGATCACAAGAATTTTATCCCTCTTCCTCTTCCTCATGAGGCAATTCCTCATCTTCATTTGGTATTTCTTCTTCCACCCTATCTTTCCCCCTTCTTGTTCAAGGTTCCCTATTCATTCCCTAGTTTTGTCCATCATTGCCAACATGTGATCCAACTTGGATTTAGAAATATCACCCCCCTTCCCTACTTCCTAACTTTCCCCAAGGTTAGTGCGAGTTCTAACCATTTTCAAGTCAAGGTACACCTAGAGGGTTTCATGGAATTAGATATAAGAAAGTTTACTAATTGTTCCCAAAACATCATAAAAGAGCATATTTTCACATATAAACAATTTATTGAAATTTTTTGCACAAGTTTGATAAGAACATAATTTTCATTTATTCATTGAATGACTATTTGAGTAGTCAAGAGGAGAGTATCCTTCAGATTCACTCTCAGATACATAGCTCAACAAGGTATACCCTTCATATTTTTTCTCATCTCTCATTTTCTCTTCTCTATCCCAAAAAGGATAGTATCCCTCAGATTTATCTTTTGCTACATAATTTCGAGGTACATAACTCTCAGACTCGCCACTTGTGGCTATTAAAATTATTTCAGCCATGGTTATAACATGAGGGTCTCTAAACAACATAGCTGGACTGACACTACATTCTGAGGGCATATCCCTAGAGAGTGAAAATGAGTCTAATTTTTCCAAAGAGATAGTAGGTAAATGATTGTAGTTGGATTCATCTCTCATCCTTCTCTTTTCTTGGATAATTTTCAATAAGGCATGACTGATTGTCTCGGTATCGCTGAACCAAATGGTGTTGTCATAGATGGTTCCCTCTATGGTACAAACAAGGGATTCTTTTTCCTTCTTGGCATGTAGGCAACGCTCATTCCTAATCTCTGAATTTCTTTTAGTTAACCTGAGACACACCATCCTAGCACAAGAATTCCAAACATTAGACTCATTTAATGTTGGAGGGAAAACATAGTGAGCACATAGGTTCTAGAGTTAAACCTAGTAGCTCTGATACCGCATGTAACATGCCTAATATTCTACTTTTTTTTTTGAAGTTTTAACCCACAAGTGAATAAACCATGATGCCATAACACAACAATGAAAATTTTCTTTTCTAAAATGTAAATTACTTGCACATATGAAATGAACACTATTTCAAACTTCCATTACATTCCATTGTAATTTCACAAATCTTTCCATAACATTGTTTTCATATAGAATAAAATCAAGTAAAACATTAATGTTTACATCCTTCCATACAAATGGATATAAAATACATACATAGCTCTTCTGAGCTTCCAAAACGAGAAATAGATATGGTCCAGGTTGTCCACCTTCAAATCTTTGGCCGCCAACTGATGGGGAGAAGCATCACTCAAGCACTTTTCCTCCAACCACATACTTACTGCGGTCCCCCACACAACTACCTATCAAGTAAGATGGTCCTACCCTTCGACAAAGAGATTGGTTTGATAAACCCATAATACTAGCCTTCCCTGAGCTTGGTGTTGTGTCCTACAAAATAGAACTTAATCATATGGATCTTCTACCTATGAGTATGAAAATATTGGGCTAGAATGTCTAACTAGATCATAGTGAATTGACAATGTAAACAGTGGCAACTTACACTACTTTGGCCAAAGTATTCATCACCCTGAATTTAGAGTGGATGTATTCCTATTCACACACCTTCCTAGCTCAAATTTTTAAAACCACACATATTCTACGCATAGGAATTTCCCTCCATTGGGTAATATTTAACCCTAGGAACAACCTATATCCTCTTAATTAACATTATTGTATGGTAACCAATTTGAGACATAAAACAATCTCCACTAAATCCCTTATAAAACAAACTATGACTATTTAAGCATGAATTAACATAGCCTAAAGTATAATACATAAGCACTCATATCTACGTACATAGTATGCTAAGATAATCCCCTTATATGGGTTTAAACAAACACAAAGACATCTCTTTTCCTATTTCAATCAATTCAAGCAACACATAAAAAAAAGAAATCTTTTCAACTTAAAACAAAAAAGTAAAGTAGAGAAATAGCATGCCTGTAATTAGATAGCTCCAATTGATAAATCATGTTTCCTAGCAGAGCCTCCACCAAATAGTTTGTAAATCCTTCCCTTGATCGAATCCCACAAAAAAATCTCTCTAAAAACCTCACTAAACTCACACCAAAAACCTCTCAATCTCATAGCTCAATATTGCAGTATAGAGTAACACTCAAAAAGTCAGAATTTAGAAAGAAAGAATGCATCCCAAATGAAGTGAAAGGAACCTCTATTTATACAAAAATATCAGAAATTGAAGGCTAGACATAGGGTAACAAAACTGACACTTCTTAGCTCAAAAAGTTTGACTCAACAAAAATAACAGAAGGTGGCAACTAATAACAATGTATAGAAAAAACACACCCAAAAAAAGAATGAGTCACCCCAATCATTTGGACAACAAGAATGATCAGTAGAAATGTGATGCAAGGGAATCACATTAAATTAATAAAATTTCCCTTATCTTGGGATAAAGTCAATTTCGGGTTCATGTCTCCACAACGACAAGAAGTAAGATTAGCAATTTAGTTACCTTTGGCATTATGAAATAAGCCATTAGAGGGAAGATGGATGGTTAACGTTCAAGCATAGATGAAGTTGAGTAGGTTGAAAGAAGTTAATAGTTTTCAAAGCATCAATTACGAATGAAGGGTAAGTTAGTAACGGTTGAAGAGTGGATACAGTTGCAAGAAGTTTAGTGGAGATGTTGATAGAGGGAATAAGAGGTAAGTGGCAGGAATGGTGGTGGTTGGCAGGGTGAGGTCAAAGAAGGCTAAAGGCTGAAGTATCAAGAGCCTATTAGAAAGAGAGAGGTCAAGTGAGAGGCCAACAAAAGAAGTGATAGATGTTTGAATAAGGTTGATGAAGTGCATAAGCCGAGAATGGTTTGAGAAATTGATAGGTGGAGACTAAACCGAGAAGGCCGACTGTGAGGAAGAGATGCTTATTAAGTTTTGAATGATAGGATGAGGGGTTAATGGTTAGAGAGGGGTCGATCATGAGAATTGATTGATTGAGCAAAGAAAGGGCACACAATAGAGAAATGAAAGTTGATTAAGGAATCAAATACAACAAAGGAGAATAGAGGAGGTAGGAAGATGGTAGAGGGACAAGGTGATAAGAAATTGAAGATTTAAAGAATATATCATGTAACTATATTCAATGTGAAATATAATGAATAAATGAATATTGGTTTGAAATGAATTGTTATCCATGTGTAATGGTTTCTTGTGTTCTATTTTTGTAATAAATTCTTGGCTCTCAAATGTGTTAATCCATCAAGAATTATTATTTTTCATTGTTCTTGTCAACTGAAGATGTGTTGATACATAAGTCTATTATTTCCTATTCAGATTCCTATGACTATCATGCTAGGAAGCCTGTAGAGATGTGTAGTTGATGATATCTTAATAGATGTGTGTGCGGGAATGGGTCACCATGGAATACTTGGTGTTAATTAGTCTAGTTAGAGAGGGGTGTTCCATCATTTGGTATCAGAGCCCAAAAGATTTGGGAAGAGGAAGTTATTGTATTGTTTATATGATCTTGTTCAAAGAAGTTTTGTGTTGCAGATTGATAGAGAAATGACAGTGGGAGCCTAGGTGAGGTATTTTAAAGGAGATAAGTGAAAAAAAAGGAAGAATAAGATGCATAAGGCTTTAGGAAAAAAAAGTCTCGAGAAGAGAGACCAGAGGAAAGAAATCAAGAAGAAGCACGATGCATAATTCAAAAGAGAGCTAGTAGCATTACAAAAATATTTGGAGGCATACAAGCAGTGGCTATAAGAGGGAAGCCAAGAATATGTTTGGGTTTGGCCAATGGAAAAGAAAGTAAAGTGGCCTGTGAAGGAGATTGTTGAGAAGAGAAGAAGGCAAAGCATTAATTCCTTGAGAAGAGTAGATAAGAGTGGAAAGAGTACCCACAAAAGATGGGACAACAAAGAGTTTCATTTGTGTAACATGGGACAGAAGAGGTCAAGATATTTGTCATTGAATAGAACATGAGAAGAGAAAGAGTGAAAGAGGAAGAAGTGCTGAGAGCAACACTTGTGAAGGGAAATAATGAGGAAAGGAAAGCATCCTTGAAGAAGGCACTAATGGAGACATTGTGGTCTCTTATTTTGTTTGCTAATATTATGTTTGCAAATGTGTATTCAGGTATGAGGAATGCAATAGGAAAGGTTAGGAATGATACCTTGAAGATGATTAGAGATGGGGAAAGAATAGCACCGAAGGAAAGAGTTGAAGATGAGAGGAGACTAGTTCAGTAGTGTGTCTAGAAGAGTTTGCAGCCGATGTACATTGCAGATACCTAGAAATGAAGAGGAGGTTGATGCCGAAGAAGTCTAGTATGATAAGGAAGATAATGAAGATACCAAAAAGTTTCATGATTCCTTGGAAGATGTTGTAGTAGTAGCACAAGATGCACATGGAGAAGAAAAGTTGATGAACAAAGAAACTAATGGAGAAAGCAATTCTGGACAATGGGAAAAAGAAATTCATAATGCTAAATTTAGTTGTGAAGATGGAAAGGGAAATGCTGATTTTGATCATGTTGATATAAGGAAGAATGTAAATGAGCAAGTTAATAAAAATAAAGAGAAAGTGATGGATCATGGTTACATAGTCCCATGTTGGCAAAAGAAAAAGATTGGTGAGGGGAAACAATTAAAGTATAAGGAGATAGATGCTTTCGGTCATGTTTGTGCTAATAAGCAAGTGCAAAGGATGCAAGATGTGCAGAAGAACAAGTGGAACCCAAATTTGAGGGTGAGTTGGCAAGCAAGGAAGCTCAAAGAAGACATATCAAGGCAATGGAAAAAAGATGAAATAAGAAGACCAAGTGCAGCAATAAAGAGAGATTAACCCAAGGCTACAAAAAATAAAATGTGGGTGATTAAGAATAGGACAACAACAAGGGGAAGTCTTCTTGCAGGAAATGTTGATGAGATGAGAAGGTTTGGAAGTATGAGGTGTGAGGAAATGATGAATCCCAATGAACAAAGAGGACTGATAAAAGGTAGCAAGGAAGATAATAGCCATGAGCATAATGTGAAAGTACAGTAGGAGAAGCATGATATATACAAGGTGAAACCTATGCAATCTGATTTTGATGATGAGGTTGATGAGGCTTTGAATGAAATTTATAAAAATGAGGAAAACATGTGGAGGCTACTGGATGAAAAGGATATGAGAAGAAATAAATACCATAAGAAAAATGAAGGATAGCTTGGAAATTCCAAGATGAATAACTATAAATGTGACAAGAAAGAGGAGAAGTTGAATAGAAGAGTTGAACATAAAAAGGAGACAACAATAACATATGATGGAGAGCACAAATATGTAGATTTGGATAAGGGAGCAGTAGCAGATAAAGAGGGTAATGTTGGAGCAACAGTGACTAATGAAGGTGAAGGCAAAAAAAAGAAGAACAAAACCAATGGAGAGATAAATTGGAAGAAGGGGCAACAACTGAAAACACTGAAGAGGATTTGTGGAGGAAATTTGAAACCATTGAGCAAGAGTGGAATGAAAATATTGAAGGTTTGAAGATGTGTGGGACAATGAAGGACACCCCGAAGGAGGTTGTTGACACTGACACAAAAGTTGTCATAGAGATGCAAGTAGAAGATGTAGTAGTCATGGCATGTTTTGAGAGGAATGTGGTATGTCATGAGATAGAAGATGAATCTGAAAATAATTTGTTGCAGTAGTTGGCCATAGAAGAAGAGTGGCTTGAAAGAATGTTGGATGAGTATGTTGTGTATGACATTGAAATTACAGGAGCAACTATAATAAATGTTGATGATGAAGTGAGGGATGTTGAAGACATGGAAATATTTCCATTTTTTTATGGTGTATTGTATGAGAATAAAAGAATGATCAGGGATTGGAGGTGGAAAGTAATTGATGAAGATAGCCTCATGAGGGAAGCACACAGTGTTGCACAAAAATGTTGGAGGAATGTGGCCAATGAGCCATAGAAATTGTGGAAGAAATGAAAGAAGTGTATTGACGATCTACTTTGGATGAACCACCACATGTGTAGGAGCACATGATTCTTTTGTTCCTTGGGGAGTCTAATGTAGGGGCATCACATGAATCAATAAAATTTCCCTTATCTTGGGATCAAGTAAATTTTGGGTTCCTATGTCCACAATGACAGGAAGTAAGATAAGAAATTTAGTTTCCTTTGGCATTATAAAATAAATGATTAGAGGGAAGATGGATGGTTAGCGGTTAGACATAGATGAAGTTGAGCAGGTTGAAAGAAGTTAATAATTTTCAAAGCATCAGTTATGAATGAAGGGGGCAGTTAGTAACAGTTGAAGAGTAGATACAATTGTAGGCAGTTTAGTGGAGATGCCGACAGAGGGAATAAGAGGTAAGTGGTAGGAATGATGGTCGTTGGTTGGGTGAGGTCACAGAAGGCCAAAGGAAAAAGTATTGAGGGACTATTGGAAATAGAGAGGTTGGGTGAGAGGCTGAAAAAATACATAAAGCATAAACACACACATTTAAAGCATTTTCACATAGCTAGGTAAAAGTAAATAAGTAATAGCACAATGGGGTGTAACAAGATGTTTCCTTCCTCTTCTTATTCTATCTCTACTAGACCAAAGGAGTACATGCTTGAGTTATCTGCTAAAAGGAGACTAGAAGATAGAAAATTAAACCTTAAGGAAAACCACATACAACTAGATGAGATCCCTATCAATTTGTCACTAAGTACCAATTTTTTGGTTTACTTTAAACCAATGGAAAAATACCGCTATAAGTAGATGTTGTAGACATGTGGAGATTAGGATAAATTTTCCTTAAACCCTCAAGCTTTTTGATATATTATCACTTCAAAAATGAATGTAATAGTAATTTGAAAAGTAGGTTTCACTATGAATGAACTTCTTGAGGTTTGTAAACACTTTTCAATAATAGGATAGTGAGAACAAGCAATGTGATGGGTCAAATAACTCTATTATGACTACTAAAGTTTATTTTTCTATTTTTTATTAAGTACGATAGGATGGTAGCATTTTTAACTAATAGTAGATGGGTACCTTTATTCATAAGGGAAATAGATTCCAATGTTTACCAACAAAGAATATTATTCAAGAAAAACAAAAATGACACCTCATAAAATATCATAGATGACAATGCTCAACAATTCCACACATAAGTTATGCTCTATAGGTAGGTGTAGTGTCAAGAATTGTATAACCTCACAATTTCACCTACACTTGTGAATCCACTTTAGTGTCCACTCCCTTTAGTATTTGTGTAGGCTCATATTAGCTCTTGCATTAACCCTTTTCCCCTTAGGATGCTCAAGTCCCCTTTTTAGTAGCAACCTTTGTGTGTCATTTTTGCGTTAGCCTTGTGTTTTCCTCATTTTCTACCATTTTTTAGCATGATTTGTTTGGATACTAGCATGTTGCATGGAAATTTGTGTATCACGCTAATGTACTACAAAATTTTATGTTCAAAAGGTCATTTCCGTGCATCTTTCCACTTGTCACATGACCTTGGTTAGTGGAAACAACTTGGGACAGTTTGTAACGACTCAAGAATCTCTTTCCCCTCTCTTTTCTCTTTTAAATCTATATTTTTCACTCCATATGCTCTTTGACTCTTTATCTCTTTTTTTTTTCCCTCTAGGGAAGTATTTCTCTATTTCTCTCAAGCTTTGCACAACTCTCTATAGCTTGCTACAATAGTTTCAAAGATCTCACAATGTTCTCTACAACTCTCTTAACTCTCACAACCCTCTCTTTCTCTCTCTCTCTCTCTCTCTTTTGCTTCCTCAAGCCTTGCTGTTAATATCTAATTCTCTTATGTATTTGAACATCTTGGGATTTATCACATCCCTTGTCTATGCATTTATCATCTTGTCTATTTCTCTTTTGATCTATCTATAAATCTAGTTGTTTGTGGAGGTGAAAATGCCAAAATGAGGGTTTGACTGAGGCAAGCCCCTAAACAACCCTAACATTTTCTCTCAATCATATGTGTGTAGGTGTTGGAGATATTTCTTTGTTAGAGGCTTCATTGATTGGTTGGTTTTGAGCACTTTCTTTCTCTTCCTTCATTTCATCATTTACATTTCACTTAGTTTACATTATTCTAGTTCCTATCCTTCTCGATTATTCCCTTGCATTTTTAAGAGTTCTTAGAAATCAAAATAGAAGTCATTTTATTATTTTCTGGGATATTCTCGATTTTTGATCTGTACAATATTTCAACATGCTATGGGGACATTCACACGCCATTTTTTCATCCTTGGCCAAGAGCTCATTAGGCTATCAAAAATACCTTTGTGACCTACTCTTCTTATTTCTAGAACTCTCACATTTTAATTATATATAAAACATAAATATTCTTTCATCTTCTTATCTTGCCACTTGAGCATTGATCCTTGAGGTAGTTGAGGACCATTTCCCCCTTGAGACCTCATTATCTTGAGGGTGTCAAATCCCCTCCTCTACAGTAGGATAGAAACAAAATATATTGTAGAAATTCATATGAACATATCTTACACATCCACAAATAGATCCATATGTTTATAGTATTTTATTGAAAGGATACCTCATAAAAGTGTTTACAAGGGGTCTTAGAGCCTTTGTAAAAGAAAACAAATAAACAATAACACTCAATTCAACAAATGTGACTATGATAGGTTGTAAAGCTACAAAAAAAATACAAATGCTCCTAGATACATTCAAATGACTATAGTTTCATGCTACATTCATCCATCATGTGATTTACATGAATAGTGTAAGAGTTGAAGATTAGCTCAATATCCAAGACCACCTGCAAAAAACAATGAAAACCTTCTACAAGAGGATATGCAAGAATATGAGTTTTCTTGATATTAAGACCTATCAAATGATGAGGTATGAAGTATGATACAAATGAGTAAAATGACCTTCCTTATATAGGAAAGGTTGAGATGTAGGATTGAACATGATGTTGACATGTGTCATAATCCTATGACATGTGACAACTAATTAACTACCTGTTATGCCTTGCATAACTACCCCACTTTGATCTGGATCAAAATGGGTCCCCCTTTTTCTTTTCCCTTTTCGCCTTTGGTTTTCCCTTGGCCCTCAAAGATCGCTTCGGAGAAGATCGGGACCAATACTGGACTTGGGATTTTTGTCTAAGTTCGGGTCTTGTTCCGGCCCCGGTTCCGGTTCCGAAAGACCTTGGTTTTCATTTCTTTTGTTCTTTGTCGGAGTCGGGTCTGGGTTCGGGTTTAGAATGTTGAACTTTCTTAAAGTTCCTCATTTTGGTTCCGCCCCGGGTCTGACCCTGCCCTTTTCTTTTCTCTTTGTTGATCTTAGTCATTTTGGGTCCTTTGCCTTAGGTGTTTCCTTTTGCGGCCTTTGGCATTTTGTTTCCCTTTGTTTTGGTTGTTTGTTTTGGCAGACCCAAGACCAAAACGACTTCTGAACTTGGAACTTTTTTCAAGCTCCATTTTTGTTCCTTCTTGGGCCCCAGTTCTGTCGCTTTCTGCCTTGTGTATCTTTTTTTGTTGTTCCGCCGGACTCAGAACCAAAACGAACTCCAAACCTTGAAACTTGGAAAAGTTTCTGGTTCGGATTTGGTTCCAGTCCCGATTCTGCTTCGTCCCATTCTTTTACTTTTTGTTTTTGTTTTTTCTTTGTCTTGGGGTTTTCCTTCCCCTTTTCTCTTTCTTTCTGTTCCTTTCTTCCTCCTTTGGATGATGTTGGAGGCAGGTTTGGAACGAAATCCGAACCCAAAACTTGGAAAAGTTTCTGGTTCGGATTTGGTTATGATCCTGGTTCTGCCTGGTTCGTTATTTTGCTTCGGCTCCACCGGTGTTTTGTTCCCATCCTTTGCATTTTGTGTTTCCTCGCGGATGCGGAGCTGGGACGGGGTATGAACTCGGGAATGGTGATTATTTCCCTGGCTCATTGTAGACTCAAGTTTGGTCCTGAGTCCAGTTTTCTTTTGGCTCCACCCCTGCCAGTTTCAGAGGCGAGGGATGTTGTTTGAGGGTCATGTTTTGTCCCGATCTCGGTTCCCCCGGGATTCGTCCAGTTTTACCCTCTCGTCCCATTTCGGTTTTGACCCCGCCTCTGTCAATTTTATATTTCTTTTTTATAAGATTGAAGGCATGATAAATAATGATATACCTTACTTTCCTTTGGGAACTAATGGAGGAATCTATTTTGCAAGATCAGGTTTATTTATCTGAAGATATCCCTTAAGGGAGTTTCGCCAAAGGATCTGAGTTAGACAAGAAATCTGGCTGAAGGATTGGGGTCTTGCCGACCCAATTGGGTCCCACCGACATATTTTGTTCCTTCGGTGTAACATATTGAGTGTGGCATAACATCTCAGCGACCGAGGTAAGGTCACAACAACAAGGAGGAAGCTCAGCGAGAGTGAAAGAAATTGGTGAAAGGTCCTGCCGATACACAAGAGTCTCGGCTACATGTGAGGGGAGTCGCCATAAGTCTTGTCAACAAAGGTTCCCCAGGGCTTCGGGGTAGCTATGGACATGAGACAAGAGGTCTTGTCGACCGAAGAATGTCTCATCAACTAGTGCAAAGGGGAGTTCAGTGTAATGTCTCACCGACTCAAAAGGGTCTTGGCAACACCAGAATTCAACAAAAGGAAATGATTGTGGCGGGAGGTCTCGCTGATGACCCAGGGTTACGCCAATGACAAGGATCGATGAAAGATTGTGATGTCGGTATAGGGCCCCAGCGAAGAAAATGAGTCTCCCCAACAGGAAAAGGAGCTCGGCCAAGGATTATACCTTCACCAAAAGTTCTTGGCGAAGGAAGAAGGTTACGCCGAAACAAAACAAAAGCCAATTGAAGAGAGGGGTCCACTGACAGAAATAGAGTTCGCAGTGAGAGTGTGTTTTTTCCATATCGTCTGGCCGATGAGGAAGCAGTCTTGTCGAGGGTCTTTACGAGATTGGTATGATCTCTGTGGCTTGCCAGAACCTCTCACCGACTAGCCCGTGCTACGCCGATGAGCTTACAGGAAGGCGGATCTGGGGAGGAAGGAGTGCCAAACGAGCAAGAAGATGAAGCCATGCTACAAAGGGACAGCTGTGAGGTTTGCTGACAAAGGTAGCTCGACATTAATGGAAATATTTTGGGGCACTCGAGGCAGCTCCGCTGGAGGTCAAAAATAGACACGGAGGCCAGAAATAAGTGTGGTAGCTGCAAAAGATCTATAGTGCACCTCAGGAGTCAATCTTCACCGACAAAAGATAGTGAGGATTCACATTAAATGGACAATCGACTTTCTACAAAAAGTTTGGATGCCAACACTCTTGCGACTGACTCTCCCAGGTGCAGATATTTTGTAAAACCCTAAAGCGGGGGACAACACATTCTAGTTTGTACATTATGTATATAAGGCTTTTTCTTGCCTCTTTGTAAAAAAAGGGGGAGAAATTTTGAAGCACTTCTAGGTTAGAAAGTGGTAGGAGTAGAACTGGTAGCTAGGAGTTAAATTCCAGATAGACTAATGTACCTTTCAGTTTTCTTAGAGTAAATGGAAACAATTTGGAGCCACATATTATCTGTACACTGGTGATTGTGCCAGCTTTGTAAATGTTGCTTATCTGTCTCATGGGTAGTAGAAGCAACCAGATTTTAATCTACTTCAAATTGTGTTTCAGAGTGGTGTTTGTTTTGAGTTAATCATTTGATTTGGGAAGCTTTCAGGGAATGAAATTTGATTTTGGTTTTATTTAAAATTGTAACTTGCAATCTGCTATTGAAATCAACACTGTGAATGAAGGAAACTGTGTGTTAGTCATAGGTTAGTTTCGTTCTACAGTTTAGTTAAGAATTCCTTGAAAGGAAACAGGTCTAGTTAATTCAGATGAATTATTATTCTTTTCTATCCCAAAGCCCTAATCCATTTTTTTTCTATTTCTTTGAAAACCCCGGTTAGAGTAGATTTAAATTCATGTTCAACCCATAACAGTCCAAAAGCTCAACACCAGCAGGCCCCTTGAATATTATTGTTACATTGACCACTGAGGGACATCAGCACAGTTGAGACCCAACTACAAAGACCTTGGGAGCTAAGGTATCCATGTGATCATCTTTCTCTTTCAGGAGAAACAGAGAAGCAATTTTTTTGTTTAGCAGTGTTGTTGTGCCATTTGGGACGTTAACAGGAAAATGGTGCTAGAAGGAGGGCCCCTATGAGTGATTTTTGATCATTGTGAGTTGGATTGGGTCAGGTCTTGGAGGACCTAGCTCTGATGGGTAGCCCTTTGTATATACCAGGATTTGTACATGAAATCCCTGGTCATATGTATGATATGCTTCCTTTATTTTTCCCTGACAGTGGGCAAAATGCTTTTGAACATGTCGAAACTTGCAAGCATATTCTCACTTTTCTCTAGGTTCCGTATGAGGATGCTGTCTATCAATTGTTCATCAGAACATTTCAAGGTTCAGCAAGACAATGGTATGTTTATTTGCCACCACAATCTATTTATTCATGGGCACAGTTAGAAAGCTTATTCTTAGATCAGTTTGGTCCTTGCACACAAGACTACTGGGAGAATTCATCCCTGCAAAATCCAATCACAGAGTCAAGTACCCCACTTGATAATGAAGTTATAACCATATCATCTCTTTTCAGTCATCTTCCAAAGCGTACTCCATTACATCACAATGAAGTTCTAAATGAAAAATTTGATTCTCCAAAATATAATTTTGATGACTTGTTTGGTGAAAAGCATGAAATAGATGTAAATTTAGAGCATAATGGAAATATCAAGATAGAATCCAGCTTTGTTGAAAATGCTAGTACTGATGAGGGCTGTGAAGGAGATGGGGTAAACTCTTCTGATCAAGATGAGAGTCAGCATGAGGAGGAGGAATTGACAAAGGAACATGGCTCATGTTGGCTGGATATCCCATGTACACAAAATCAAATAAGGGAGAAACTAGAAGAGCTGGGAGGTTTGAAACCGTCAGAACTCATTGGGCAAGGTGGATGTAGGATACATCGAACAAAGCAACACTCTCAGATGGATTGCCATGTCTTCCTGGGAAGGATGGAATTGTACTTCAAGCAACTGATCTCTATTGAAGGGATACTTATGGAGGATCCTTGGAGTACATATCCCATCGATCTGGAAGAAGAAACAGTTAGCACACATGAGAATGATGATCAGTCCATCCAACATGATGAGAACAACTGTGACAACATGCTGCCTTCTTCCCTATCTTTTGATGACCTTGGTCCTTGCAGTGAGATGGATTCAACAACTGCTGAAACTCCTCTACCTAGTGCAAACCTAATGGAAGTGGAGAATGGATTCATCGATGCATTCATAGATTCTTTCATGATGGTGAATGAGGAAGAGACACACCTTGATCGGTCAACACAAGAGGACGACTCCACTGATTTAAGTAGTAAACAGATTGGAACAGATAACACACTTCAAGAGCAGATTACCAAGGAATCTTGTGGTCAAAGACAAGGACTCAAATACCCAAATGAAATCTTAAGGGAAGAAATTCAAGTTGATGTGTGGATCAGTCAAGTGTTCCCTGAGGAAGTTCATGATGGAGTACATTTGGGCAAAGCAGAAGAATGCCAAGAAAGCAACCAAGAGGTTATCTCAGAAGTTGAATCTCCTCAACATAACGAAGAGAATGAGACAAGCGAGTATCTTATTGATTTTGGTTCTGATTGCACAAATGTGTTGTTGGAAGAAGGTCCTTGCTTAGTATCCATTAATCAATGTGTTCCTAACATTGGTGAAGTTGATGCTAAGTGGCATGTCCTTGCTGATGAGGTGCAAAAATATGAATTAAGAGAGTGTTTTTCTGACTCTGACTCCGTCCATTCAAATGAGTTTGAAGAAGATCCTTGTTCACCATGTGCCCATGGCCCTGACATTAAAGATGATAAGCTGGAGGAAGATTCTCAAACCCTTGGGGATGACCTGTTGCAAGAGAATGTTCAAAGTAAGGAGTCATCTCAAGAACTTCAGAAATTTTTTGACTCTGTGCCCGAGATGAATAAACAGATGCTGGTGAATGAGGATCCTAACTGCAAGATGAACTTTGATCCAGTGGTGTTCCATGAGATGAAGCCATGTGAAGGGGAAATCATACAACACAAGCCTGCATTGGTAACTAGAAATCTTCAGAATCAGGTGGTGTCCTTTCATTATCCTCTATGTTTTAGTAATTTTCAATTTGATTATAGCATCAGGGGTAGTAAAACATGTTTGTGGGTAAATCATGGAAAAAATGAGAACCCGCAACTGATGATATTTCAAGATTTATGCCCTCAGAATGAACTAATTGCACACAAACTTCATATTTCTGAGTATAAAGATAAATTTGCTAGGCTTAGAACTATGCCTAGTAAGTTGAGATTGTTGCACATAATGAAAAATCAGTCAAGACAATGTGCAAATTTTTACAGTCTTGTGTTAGCAAAGCTCAGCTTTGGAGTTAGTTTAGGGATAGGATTAGTTAGTTTTATTTTTTTTAGTTTAGTTAGTTTTCTTTTATTCTTTTGTTTTTCCTTACCTATTCCTTTTGTTCTTCTTGTAGATAGTTGTTTCTTTGTTTGTAAATAATGTGGCTCTTGTTTGTAAATAGTTTGTTGCTTATTTTCTTTTCTTCTTGTTCTTTCCTTCCGTTTCCTTTGTTCTTTGTTCTTTGTTTTTGCTTTGGTTCTTTGGGGTTGATCTGTTTCTTTCCATTTTGAATTGGTGGTTGCTATCTAAAGCATGCTTTGGTCATTAGGAGAGAAGTGGTTTAGATATTTTCAGGTTCTCTGATTGGAAGATTCTGTCCTTAATTCGTTGTTTCATGCTCGTTTTCAACAAAAGTTGTGGAAAGTTTTAAAACAAGGTGCCAAGTAAGTAACTCTCATAAGCTCCTCTGAATCTGTCACAAATAATTAAAGATCATCTCCTCTTGTAATGGTACATTTTTCCTAGGACTATGGTGTTGTAAGATTTGAGTGAAAAATACGATCTCCCAAGCACTGTTATGAGGTCCATGGTAGTTTTCAACCCAGATCAGATGTTAAACATTTGACATATTGAAAAGAAAAAGAGAATTAAATGAAATATCTGAAACTCCAAAAGAAAAGAAAAGAATTATCAAAAGGAGTCAATATGAATGGGTGATTCCAGTATCTCTACCAAGGCTATGGATGCCTGACTGGAAGTAGAGCAATGCTGTGAGAGAACTAGAGGTATCTCTGTCGGGGCTATGGATGCCTGACTGGCAGCGGAGCAATGCCTGGGATATCATTGCATAAAGGAAATCAACTCATGTAGCTCAAATCTTGCACATTGTTGTCCAAAAGATGAGGAAAAATTCATAAGAGAATGATGCACAATCAAGCACACACATAGATTCAGGGGGTTGCCGTTGATTGACTTACATTTGAGATTCTAGCTCTACCTTGCTTGTTATAGCTGACCCAACTGGAGTTGTCCCGTTCATGAACCAAGAGTTCTAGGTAGCTGAATCCTTTAGATTCATGAAAATGGTTAAACCATTTTCCCAGCCAAGTCACCATTTGTAATGCCTTGCATAACCGTCCCACTTTGATCTGGATCAAAATGGGTCCACCTTTGTCTTTTCCCTTTTTGCCTTTGGTTTTTTGCCTTAGGTGTTTTCCTTTCCAAGATCTGTCGGAGGTGGAACCGGGACCAATACCGGACTTGGGATTTTTGTCTAAGTTCGGGTCTTGTTCCGGCCCCAGTTTCAGTTCTGATAGACCTTGGTTTTCGTTTCTTTTGTTCTTTGTCGGAGTCAGGTCCGGGTTCGGTTTTAGAATGTTGAACTTTCTTAAAGTTCCTCATTTTGGTTCTGCCCCGGGTCCAACCCCGCCCTTTTCTTTCCTCTTTGTTGATCTTAGTCATTTTGGGTCCTTTGCCTTAGGTGTTTCCTTTTGCGGCCTTTGGCATTTTGTTTCCCTTTGTTTTGGTTGTTTGTTTTGGCGGACCCGAGACCAGAATGACTTCTGAACTTGAAAATTTTTTTAAGCTCCGTTTTTGTTCCTTCCCGGGCCCCGGTTCCACCGCTTTGGTCCTTTTCTGCCTTGTGTATCTTTTTCTATTGTTCCGCCAGACTTGGAACCGGAACGAACTCCGAACCCTGAAACTTGGAAAAGTTTCTGGTTCGGATTTGGTTCCGGTCCCGATTCTGCTTCGTCCCGTTCTTTTACTTTTTGTTTCTGTTTTTGCTTTGTCATGGGGTTTTCCTTCCCCTTTTCTCTTTCTTTCTGTTCCTTTCTTCCTCATTTGGATGACGTCAGAGGTGGGTTTGGAACGAAATCTGAACCCAAATCTTGGAAAAGTTTTTGGTTCGGATTTGGTTCCAACCTCGGTTCTGCCTGGTTTGTTATTTTGCTTTGGCTCCACCGATGTTTTGTTCCTATCCTTTGCATTTTGGGTTTCCTCACAGACGCGGAGCCGGGACGGGGTATGAACTCGGGAATGGTGATTATTTCCCTAGCTCGTTCCAGACCCGAGTCCGGTCTCGAGTCTAGTTTTCTTTTGGCTCCGGCCCTGCCAATTTTAGAGGCGAGGGATGTTGTTTGAGGGTCGTGTTTTGTCCCGATCTCAGTTCCGTCGGGATTCGTCCAGTTTTACCCTCTCGTCCCATTTCAGTTTTGACCCCGCCTCTGCCGGTTTTATATTTCTTTTTGATAAGATTGAAGGCATGATAAATAATGATATACCTTACTTGCCTTTGGGAACTAATGGAGGAATATGTTTTGCAGGATCAGGTTTATTTATCTGAAGATATCCCTTAAGGGAGTTTCGCCAAAGGATCTGAGTTAGACAAGAAATTTGGTTGAAGGATTGGGGTCTTGCCAACCCAATTGGGTCCCACCGACATATTTTGTGCCTTTGGTGTAACATGTTGAGTGCGGCATAATGTCTCACTGACCGAGGTAAGGTCACAACGACAAGGAGGAAGCTCAGCGAGAATGAAAGAAATCGGCAAAAGGTCCTGCCGATACACAAGAGTCTCGGCGACATGCGAGGGGAGTCACCATGAGTCTTGTCGACAAAGGTTCCCCAGGGCTTCAGGGTAGCTATGGACATGTGACAAGAGGTCTCACCGATCGGAGAATGTCTCACTGACTAGTGAAAAGGAGAGTTCGGTGTAATGTCTCACCGACTGAAAAGGGTCTTGGCGACACCAGAATTTGGTGAAAGGAAATGATTGCGGCAGGAGGTCTCGCTGATGACCCATGGTTACACCGATGACAAGGATCGATGAAAGATTGTGATGTCGGTATAGGGCCCCAGCGAAGAAAATGAGTCTCCCCGACAGGAAAAGGAGCTCGGCCAAGGATTATACCTTCACCAAAAGGTCTTGGTGAAGGAAGAAGGTTACGCTGAAACATAACAAAACCTGACCGAAGAGAGGGGCCCATTGATAGAAATAGAGTTCGCAGTGAGAGCATGTTTTCACCATATCGTCTGGCCAACGAGGAAGCAGTCTTGCCGAGGGTCTTTACGAGATCGTTATGATCTCTATGGCTCGCCAGAACCTCTCACCGACTGGCCTGTGCTACTCCGACGAGCTTGCAAGAAGGCGGATCTAGGGAGGAAGGAGGACCGAGCAAGCAAGAAGATGAAGCCATGCTACAAAGGGACAGCTGTGAGGTTTGCTGATAGAGGTAGCTTGACATTAATGGTGATATTTTGGGGCACTTGAGGTAGCTCTGCTGGAGGTCAAAAATAGACACAGAGGCTAGAAATAAGTGTGGTAGCTGCAAAAGATCTACAGTGCACCTCAGGAGACAATCTTCACCGACATAAGACAACGAGGATTCACATTGAATGCACAACCAACTTTCTGCAAAAATTCTGGACACCGACCCTCTTGCGATCGAATCTCCCAAGTGCAGATATTTTGTAAAACCCTAAAGCGGGGGACAACACATTCTAGTTTGTACATTATGTATATAAGGCTTTTTCTTTCCTCTTTGTAAAAAAAAGGGGAGAACTTTTGAAGCACTTCTAGGTTAGAAAGTGGTAAGAGTAGAACTGGTAGCTAGGAGTTAAATTTCAGATAGACTAATGTACCTTTTAGTTTTCTTAGAGTAAATGGAAACAATTTGGAGCCACAGATTATCTGTACACTGGTGATTGTGCCAGCTTTGTAAATGTTGCTTATCTGTCTCATGGGTAGTAGAAGCAACCAGATTTTAATCTACTTCAAATTGTGTTTCAGAGTGGTGTTTGTTTTGAGTTAATCATTTGATTTGGGAAGCTTTCAGGGAATGAAATTTGATTTTGGTTTTATTTAAAATTGTAACTTGCAATCTGCTATTGAAATCAACACTGTGAATGAAGGAAACCATGTGTTAGTCATAGGTTAGTTTCGTTCTACAGTTTAGTTAAGAATTCCTTGAAAGGCAGCAGGTCTGGTTAATTCAGATGAATTATTATTCTTTTCTATCCCAAATCCCTAATCCATTTTTTTTCTATTTCTTTGAAAACCCCGGTTAGAGTAGATTTAAATTCATGTTCAACCCACAACAGTCCAAAAGCTTAGCACCAACAGGCCCCTTGAATATTACTATTACTTTGACCACTGAGGGACATCAACACAGTTGAGACCCAACTACAAAGACCTTGGGAGCTAAGGTATCCATGTGATCATCTTTCTCTTTCAGGAGAAACAGAGAAGCAATTTTTCTGTTTAGCAATGTTGTGTCATTTGGGATGTCAACACTACCTACCTAGGATAATGTGAAGTCTAGATAAGACTTCTAGAAGGAATCCTATATCCTAAGAAACCATGTGAATAAGGGTCAAGGCCCCATTATAACCTATCACCTAGTAAATGATACCTAGGAACATAATTAAATGCCTAAGTAAATTTATGTAAGTCTAATTAAATAATTAATTACACTAGAACACCCCCCATAAGTGTAACTTAGGGAGAAGATTATTATGCAAATGATGTAAATGAAGATGTAGTGATGCAATTATGGGTCCCGACTACATGGACATTTTAGGTACCCATGTGAAAATGCAAATGAAGTCAAATGAAATCTCTCACAATTGGAGAAAAGGAGAAAACCTAGTAGGACAAAACTCCTCCCCAAAAGAGAAAAGAAAATCAAGTGAGGAAGGATGGAGGACTCCATGATATCCCCCAGGTACACCATCCATCACATATATACATTACAATCAATATCCCCCCATAAGAGGGAAAGAGAGAGACTATGTAGTCCCCCCATAATGTGTGATCGCTTACAAAAATGGTAAGTTCTTGAAGACAAAACATGATCCAATGTCGACAAACAAATTGTCTCCCTTTTGGAAGAAACAAAACCAAGTACAAATGCAAGGATGCTTCCCATTCCAGAGAGGAAGTGAAGGAAGGAAGGATGAATATGAATGACGATGATGTCCCTGAAATTTGCTCATTTGTCTCCTTTTCCACTGAAGATGAAGATGCCACAATTAAATCAGGTACATGGCCAATCAAAGAAGAAGGTGACAAATCAAGACTATGTGAAAATTGCTGTTGAATAGTATCCAAAGACCGTGATGGTTTGAAAAAAGTTGTGCAATGGTTGTAATCAAATAGGAGAGATAACCCCTCAAATGTGTCCTCCAAATCTGAAATGTGAGACTCCACAAACAAGGATGCAATGTTTGTCAAATAAGAATCCCAAATAGGAAGACAATGAGATACTTGTAATGAATCACTAGACGTGCTCAATGAATCATCACCATAAGATGAATGGTCCTGCTAAACATGAATAATGGATGCCTCAATTAATGAATCTGCAAATGAATCATTGAGGGTGAAGGTACATCAACTGTCTTTGATGGAGAAGAAATATCTAAAGAACCCTCATCATCCTCATCTAAAGATTCAAAGTATTCCACATATTCAAACTCTTGCATAGTATCTGCATCATAGGGTATCCTATTTGAAAAATGAAGAGGTACAAGATAATTTGAAACATAATCATCTAGGAATGGCTGAATATCATGATCTCCGTGTATCTCCCAAATTTTAGTCCAAAGAGTATGAGGACACTCAAAATGATCAATAGAATTCAAAGTGGCAACATCAATATGCATTGCAATAAATCCTAAGACATGATCCCTTTTGCAATTCCATGCAAATTTATTACTATCAGTACCAAGAGGGGGAACAAGATTATACAGATGTGGCAACAAATGAAGCCATCAGAGATGTTTGATGATACCATCTCTCCATTGTTTATAGTTTCCCCTTTTCAACATAACTAGAGAAGGATGAAATGAAAACCCCATAATGAACTATGATAAATATCTCAATTACAAAGACATGAACCTTCAACAACAATTAGAAACTCCCAAATATGATATATATGGAAAATGAAGTCTTCTCAAATAGATAGAAGCTCTCTAGGAGTTAGGATGTCCAAGTAATCAGTCATAATGCCAAACATGCAAAATACTGAATAAACAATACTTGGGGCTGAATCTGGAAAAATTACATGTGCACAATGAAAGAGCTTCTGAATACCTTCCAAACACAACTTGAATCACCAAAATTAGAGAAATTGGTAGAAAGTTATGAGCTTAGAGGTCCAAAGGGGAGATCTGACTTTAGTTGTGAATAATTTGTACCTGCAAAAAAATCTAGCAAAATGGTCTGCACAACTATGAAGTACGTGGAACCAGCTTTCTGTCACTATCTTGTTTATAAAATTTTGATATCGTGGTGAAACGTTATGGAAAAAGGAAAAAAATAGTTGTATTTGGCACTTTCAAGTACAAGGAAGGCTAACTGGGTGCAAAAAAACAAGGCTAAATGGGCACAATTTTTCAGCTCTCGGTTCCTCATATGACCATGCATGGTGTTGGAGAAAAAATAAAAAAAGTTTGAAACCCCGCCATTGGTGGCAATGGGGTGGTGCTCTGGTAGTGGTGGTAGTGGCATTGCCTATGCTTGGTGCCACCCACTAAATATTAGCACTCGACCCAATGATATGACCAGGAAGCAAGAGGTAAGGGAGCTAGTAGACAAGGCAAGGGCCAACAAAGTTGACCAGGTCAACAAAACCTTGGTCTGTTGACAAAAAACGCTAATGTACCCTATGGAAAAATAAATGCCTCTACGAACCAATGAATCCATGGAAGGACGAGGGCCAGGTTAGTCAATCAAAGCTAATAGGTGCATGTGCGACCCCTGCAATAATTGAATTCCTCCACAAAAAAAAAAATCCACCAATAATTTAATAAGACCCCACAAAAAATATTAATCTGCCATATTACAAAAATTGCCCCTTTTTTTTATAAAGCTTGATAAAAATATAAAATGCAAAACATATAAAATAAACAACCGACGTTGAATATATGAATGTTTTATGTTGATTTTCGTCTTAGGCTCTTTGAAGATGATGGAAAGGTCTAATCGAGGTGAAAATGCACGAAAAGCTCTACAATCTCCAAATCTTGCAAATCTTCAAAACCTCATAGCTTTGGCATAAAATGTCAGATTTAGGTGAAACAAAAGTCAATCCTAACTTTATTATCTGCCCTAAACTTTAATTTGAGCTCAAATCTCCTTCAACATGAGCCAAAAGTGACCTTCCATGAAAACCATCATATAAAGACTACCTCAAAATATCACCAAGATCTCACTAGCAATAGCTCAACCCTCAGATCTATGAAGGGTTTTGCAAGGCTTGGTTTTGATACCATGTAAGAGCTAAAGATTAGCTTAATAACCAAGACCACCTACAAAAACAATGAAAACCTTCTACAAGAGGATATGAAAGAATATGAGCTTGCTTGATATTAAGACCTATCAAATGATGAGTTATGAAGTATGATAAAAATAAGTACAATGACCTTCATTATATAGGCAAGGTTGAGATGTAGGATTGAACATGATGTTGACATGTGTCATAATCCTATGACATGTGACAACTAACTAACTACCTACCTAGGATAATGTGAAGTCTAGATAAGACCTCTAGAAGGAATCTTATATGCTAAGCAAACATGTGAATAAGGGTCAAGGCCCCATTATAACCTATCACCTAGTAAATGATACCTAAGAACATAATTAAATGCCTATGTAAACTTATGTAAGTGTAATTAAATAATTAATTACACCAACAAATAATGAATCATTAATATGATGAAGCTTGAACATACACATTCAAAGTTTCATTCAATTCATATGAAGCACAAGGAAATTTCTGCCCTCTTTCTCTTCTCTCTTTGTTCTATGATAAATTTTCAACATCCCAACCTATAATTTTTTCTCCAACCCATGACAAAATAACATTTAGATTCCTACATTGGAGGGAAAATTAATATTCTCACCACCATGCTTCCACCAACTAGATATAGACAACAACAAATAGTAGGATAAATTACCTAAGATCATGTAAGATTAGTCTAGAGAAGACCTCAAGATATGGTACTATGAATGTGAACCACTAGGAATATAATTGATAGATGGAAACCAAGAAAACCCTAAAGAAAAAATCCTTGGGCTTCACCCACCATACCACAACATTAAACACATTGACATGCCAAAGAATGAATATTTGAAACCAGAAAGCCGCTAATCACTTACATAGTGCTCAAAAAGAGAAAATTTAATTCATAACCTACAAAAATAAACCATCTCCCAAGGGATATTAGGGGAAAAATAATAAATGGTGAGGATACTTCCAACTAGCAACCACTAGCTAGATTGAAAATATATTTTTTAAAGTTTTATATTAATCCACAAACTTATGACAATAATATTGTAAGGTGAAACACATAATAGATGGAGGGGCAAGGAATTGTTGTCACCTAAATTTTCACCTTTTTATGAAACTAGTTCAATATTCTAATAGCACAGTGGGGATTATCTTAAGGTGTGAGACCTTATGAATGAAATTAAATCTCTAGATAAGGTTTGATCCTTTCTAAACCTAAGTGCATGTCCTGATGCAAACCAACATAAATTAAACTTATAGACTGATGAAAAATAAATAGGTTCTAATATAATTGTTGGGAAATTCAATCTCTATCCAAATATGAATTCAAGGGATGAGATACAAGGCTTGGACTAAAACATCATGAAAATATGAAACTTATATGCAAATCTGAAATTAAGTTGCCTTAATTTCGAATTAGCATGATTAGATCCATATTCTTAATGATGCCAAAAATCAACCAACATAATATTGTTATATACACTACCTTATGTGAACTTATAACAAAAATATATAAAGAATAACATCACCATAAGATGTCATAATTGAGGCAAAAATTAGCAGCAAAAGAGCATCACATAACACAAGATTTACGTGGAGAAACCCTTGCAAGAAAAAAAATCCAAGAATAGAGGATAAGTTTGTATTATCTTTTTATAAATGAGATTACAATACATTCATTTCCATTATCCTCTTTTCCTCAACAATGGCAGAACCTGTACACCTATGAACAACCTCTTCATGCCATAACCTACCCTTGTTCCTACAATGGAACACTACATTCAACTATTGCTAATAATGTCTACATTCAAGAAGTCAATTTTATAGATTTGTGAAGACATCTAATGCACCAAACATGCTACCCAACGATGATCCTTCATCCCAAATGTCCCCAACCCTTGGAATACCTCCTTGGAATGTGAAAGGATACTAGTTTTGGCCCCAATATTTTCCCTCCAACTTGGGCACCCAAACATGGAAGATAAGCATTACATTAAATGCAATAAATGACGGAAACCAAGAGACATATGTTGCCTCATTCCAAGATCCCACTTTGAGAATACTAACAGTCACTCATTTTTTCATTTTCATTATCTTTTATTATCCCACTATAGGTGTCCACATGTGGGGAAAATAATATTAAATATTTATGTCCACAAGTCACCTTTAGCATAGCCACCACTTATAGTGGAGTTGGATGGGGCTTGGATTTTGTATCCCTCAAGGTCACAAGTTTGACTCCGCCTCATAGTGGGAAAGGAGAGGGTCAATAATATTGTGCTAGTTCCTACTCCATTGACCTAGAGTATAGGAATGGACTTTACTGCTAACTTTTGTATAATGAGATTATAGGATTATTAATTAAACATATGCAATCACCTCCTGCATGTTGAAAGGTGCAAGACAACTGAGGGGGGGTGAATCAGTTGTCACCAAACAAAAATTCAAATCTCAACCACTTATCAATTTCTTATCCACTTAATTCTATTATTAAGTATGAACATACAATGTAGATAATAGAAAGCAATATTAACATAGGAAGCACCAGATTTATGTGGAAAACCAAATGAGGGAAAAATAATGGTGAGGATTAACTCACAATATAAAGTAATAGAAAAATTGAATACAAGAGGCTCACTACCAAGGGATTACTGCCCATATACAAAGGCTCACTGCCTACAAAAAGGAATCACTATCCAACGGGGAGGCTCACTGCCTACAAAAACAAAATATTACAGTAAATATCCACCACAACAAGTTACACACATTCACAACCTTGATAAGAAGAATTGTAGACACTGTCAGCTCACTACTTTCAGGAATCTAACACATTAAAGTACTACTACCTCAATTCACTTTCACACAACTCTACTTTTCTTCTTGATTTGAAACTTATTCGCAATATATTGAATTGCATTTATAACCTCTTCAACCATAGAAAACTTTCTCCAAGGTAAGCTACATACACTTCATTTCATAAATTCAAATTAGGATGGAAACTCAACATTCCCACGGTGGAAAGGAATAAGAGTGGACCATACCAACACTTAACCAAGACCCAAAAAAATCTTAGATCAATCACATGCTTCCTCAATTAATTTTTAATCCTTTGTAATAAGTGTAAACACCAGGTCAACCAAACCTAATGAAAACACAAATGAACATTGAAGTACACACTTCCCAACAAGAAGATAATACACGAATTATGTAACAAGCTTCATTATACATGAGAACACATCTCAAATACCTTCAGATGTATCCACATCATCTGCAACAACCTTTAAACCCTAAACACTTCTCACTAGTTCATCTAGACAATACATATACACATAGTAATACTGAAACTTGTCTTTTGGAGCACTAGACCATGTACATCTTTGTTGGAACATAAATAACACCATTACAAGACATATTCCAGATCTGTAAGACCTGAAAAAAATCAGTAGAGGATTGCAGAGCAAAAACATTTCTCCCAATCCATAGACAAATAGCTCTGTCAAACCATTTCACACACCGGTGAACACAACTTTCACTCTCAATCAAACTAGAAGCTACAAACTAGGAGATGCCACTAACATAAGCCCATAAAAAACCCTTCAGATCTGCACAAGCATAGGATCAACACAGAAGAAACACAAAGCACATACCAGAGCACATTCTAAACACATACATAACTTTGACTTCACTCTTTATTAATTTTCTCAAAAGCATTTGGTAACCCATCATATCAACATATCTGCAACATCATAAAGATAGCTCCATGTACTCACAACATCTCAACAACATCTCAACATGCACAATCTGCAACATCTTGTACTGTGTTGACATCAATGACAACATTAATGAAAACACCACCAAACTTGCTCATACTTGCAACAATCTCCCCCTTTGTCATTGATGGCAACACATGATGTGAAAAACCATCAAAGACAAAACTCTCCTTTATTTTCCAGATTAGACAACCTACAAAACATTCCTGCATTCTCAATATTCTAGGCAAATAGCTTCTCTTCCTCTTCTACTATTTTTTTAGTGTAATTAATTATTTATTACACTAGCATAAGTTAACTTAGGTTATACATCATTTTGTCCTAGGTTAGATTCTAATAAATCATTTAATAATGGGGTAATGTCCCCTTCCATGTTTGTAGGGATAAGATTCCTTCTAGAAGATGAGTTGTCCTTCTAGAACTTATCTCAACATTTAATAATTTCCTAGATAGGGTTCACATATTGTCACATGTTGTTAGATCATGACACATGGCACCATCTCATGCATCTTAGGTTTTCTCTTTTGCCTATATAATCAGGCATTTTGTTGATTTGTAACATATCATATCATCAATATAGAATCTCTATTATGCATGCCTAGTTGTAACACTTTCTATGTGGTTGATTATCTTTCCTGGCAAAGGTCCTCCATTGAAGACTGCAACTTTAGGGACCCTGTGCATCCATAATCACAACATGGTATCAGAGCTTGTCCAGTGAAACATCAACCCTCGATCAAGAAAGTTGGTGTGCGAGATTCTTCATAGGCTTTAAGGTTTCCATTGAAGGCTACTTGATTCCACCCGAGGACCAAGCTGATTTATGAAGTAGATAGAGTCAGATCCAAGCTCTCTATTGTCTTTAGAAGGCCTAGAAACCCTAGGATCACCTGCCCATTCACCAAAATCAGATACATCAACCTGGGAGCCATCAGAGATATCTGGGTTTTCAAAATCAACCATACTATCCGTACAATTTGCAGTAAAAAAATCACCCTGATTAGTTGTCCTCTGAGGAAAAATATTTTTAGTTGTAGGCACTTTTTTTTGCAAAAAAAAAATCAGGGCTTTATATATTTATTTGGAAAAACAATCATATTATATTTAGGCTATAGTTTTTCCATAGTTGTAGAAAAAATATTTTTGGAGCGACCTGCATTTTATATTTAGTCGGCATCATAAAAGGGTTTGATTTTAAATCCGTAGAATATATTATTTTTTTCGGCATATATACAAACCTTTTGATTTTTAATTTCCTTTGGGCAATATTAAAAATCAAATAAATCAAAATTCTTGTCGGCATTCATTGTATTGTCTGCAGATTTTATTTGGTCGACGCTTTTTTCATAGGGCTTACTCTGTCATCGTCAGCCCTGTCATATCCAACCAGGCCCTCCATTGGTGTACTTGCTGACCATTCATGGCTGGTGCCCTCTTGTCTGCCGGATCGTTCACTCTCCCTGCTAGTCATCCATTCAACTCCCATTGGGCCACTTTCTCTCTGACTTCCAGCAACTACATTCCATTCCTAGCTCACATCTGGTGGAAGCTCCGATCATGCCCTAGCCCATAATTTCATTAAAGACCAAGGGGTTTCTAAGGAGGTGGCATCGCTTCATCAAAATATGCTCCACTTAGGTGGCTTAGCCTTGTCGCCTCTCCCAAGAGGGGAATTTTTTTTTCCAATATAAGCTGCATGGTCACATCAACAACCATGGTTTAGTCCGAGGGAGCTAATATTTTGCTCTTGTTTAGCTTGCAAAGTGCCTAATCTAGGCCTTTTTTTCATTTTATCATAAATTTTCACCAGGGTATCAAAAATGAGCAAACGAGATATCTTCGAAAAGGTAATTTTGTCTACTTTCTAGTGGTGGCATCCATTCTACAAATTTTTTCTTGCAAAAAATTCTAAAGTTAATTGAAGTCAATCCTCCACTTTGGACATAAAGGCTAGTATCTTTGCAATTGTTCATCAGATTTTAGTGATTCCAATGACATCATGAAGGTGATTTAGAGTTTTTTTCATCAGTCCAGATCCCTTGATTAGTTTTTGCTCTAGGTACTCTTGCATTGATTTTTTTAGTTTGGTGCATTTGTTCCATAACCTGGACATCTTGAAGCTTGGGAAAATATTTTTTGATCCGGGTAGCATCACTTCAGTTGCACATCATCCTTGGAAGTCTTTCTTTGTTGTTGAAGGTCATTTGTCTTTGTTTTTTTGGGAGAAATTTCATTATGGGGATTGCATACACTCCTTCTTTGACTATGTTGCACAAGGGTAACTATCAACAATGACGGGATGAGATTGTCCACCATCTCCAATCACTTGATTTATTGCCACATCTGTTTGGTATAGTTCCCCATTTGAGTGAAGGTATTCATGAGTTTGCTTGGAGTTGTAGTAGATACACTGTCTTGGAGATCATTGCTATGCAAGTTGATTGCGATGTTTTGAGTTCTATTGATCATTGTGATTGTCCTCACATCCTTTGGACTAAGCTTTGGGAGATATACGAAGATTCAAATAATCCACCCTTCTTCGATGGTCATGATTTAGAATGTCATTCCTCATATCAGGTACCCCATGATGATATTATTGTACAAGAAGTTGATTGCCTTGAATCTTCTGAAGAGGTTGACAAGGTTCCTTTAGGTGCTTCCTCTCCATTAGAGACAATTGGTATCCCTTCACATTCAGTGATTCCTTTTCCAGATTCATTGATTGAGGCTTCCATTATCATCATTGATCAGGACACATTCAATTTTCTAGAATTGACATCACAAGATGGCTTCATTTCAGGTATCACTGACTTGGCTACTTGTACAAGTTTGGAGGACATTCTTGAGGGGGTATCACTCCTCTATTCATATCACACTTTGGAGAGTTTTCTTGAGTCTTCTCATTCCTTTGTCTCAACCTTGATTGGAGATCCTAAGACTATCTTGGAGATACTTGGTTTCTCTTCAGAGATTTCATGTATGAGACTTCTTCCCTGTTATTCCATTCAGGATTTGAGGTTTCTTCAACATCCACCATTGGATTTGCTTCTTCCTAGTGGGAGACTTGTGGTTTGGACACATTTGTTGCTTTAAAATTCTTTCAATGGTTTTGAGGACACTTCATTCAGGGGGGCTATCAAGTCTCCATCACATCCATCATATCAATCACACCGTCTTTGGATATTATTCAACATCAATTTCTGCATCATTCTGGTTTGTCACCCTCTTCATTGATTGTGGAATCTTCATCTTCAGGCAATGAGATATTTGAGTAGAGTTTAGAGACACCATCATCATCTGCATAGATCCTTCCTTCCTTTAATTCCTATCTAAAATGGGAAGCTTCTCTACACTTGTATTTGGTTTTGCTTCTTCCGAAAGGGAGACAAGTTGTTTTTCGACATTGGATCATGTTTTGTCTTGAGACACTTACCATTTTTGTAGGTTATCACATCTATTGGGGGGGCTATATAGTCTCTCTATTTCCTCCCTATGGGGGGGCTATTGTATTGTATCCATGTGATAGATGGTGTCCTTGGGGGGTATTTGGGAGTCCTCCATCCTTACCATGCTATCTCACATTTTTGCTTTTTCATCTCCTTTTTGGAGAGGGGTTTTGTTCCCACTAGGTTTTCCCCTTTTCTTCGGTTGTGGGAGGTTTTCTGCGTCTTTTCATGTAAATGGGTACCTAACATGGCCTCGTAGCTGGACCCATCATCGATCATCTCTGCATAATCATTGCATTTCCTCCCTAAGTTGAACTTATGGGGGGGTGTTAGTGTAATTAACTATTTATTACACTAGCATAAGTTAACTTAGGTCATACATCATTTAGTCCTAGGTTAGATTTTAATAAATCATTTAATAATGGAATAATGTCCCCTTCAATGTTGGTAGGGATAAGATTCCTTCTAGAAGATGAGTTGTCCTTCTAGAACTTATCTCAACATTTAATAATTTCCTAGATAGGGTTCACATGTTGTCACATGTTGTTAGATCATGACACATGGCAACATCTCATGCATCTTAGGTTTTCTCTTTTTCCTATATAATCAAGAATTTTTTTCATTTGTAACATATCATATCATCAATATAGAATCTATATTATTCATGCCTAGTTGCAACACTTTTGTGTGTTTGATTATTTTTCCTGGCAAAGCTCCTCCATTGAAGACTGCAGCTTCAGGGACCCTATGCATCCATAATCACAAATTTTTTTTCACACGACTCTCTCTCCCCCTTTGAAATCAATGGAAAAGATCAAAAAATATTATCACTCCCCCTTAGGAGTGCACCCATACAACACATACTACAACAATGAAACTTTCTATTCCCCCTGTAGAGTAGACCCATTCATCAGTCCAGATAAATGAAGAATTTGTGGATCCACTAGACTGATGCACCTCCATGCACCTAGTTTGGAGGACCAATGACCCCCAACTTCTCCTTGAGATACTCAAAAGTATCCTTCGGAAGAGCCTTAGTAAATATATCTGCAATCTGATCCTTTGTAGACACATACTCCAACCCGACTTTATTCCCCAATACTTTTTATCTCAAGAAATGATACTTGATAGATATATGTTTTGTTCTTGAATGCATTACCAAATTATTTGAAATGTTTATAACACTTTTATTATCACATAAAATATATATAGGCTCATCACATATCTCTCCAATATCCTTCAGTGTTTGCTTCATCCACAAAACCTGTGTGTAGCAAGATGCTACAATAATATACTCTGCTTCTGTAGTGGATAAAAAAACTGAATCCTATTTTTTACTTAACCATGAAACAAATCTTCCACCAAGAAAGAAAGCACCTCCACTGGTACTCTTCTAGTCATCCACACAACCAGCCCAATCTGCATCAGTATAAGCACTTAAAGTGAAATCAATATCCTTAGGATACCACAAGCCATAATCTAGAGTGCCTTTAAGATATCTGAATATCCTCTTCACAACTATAACATGTGCTTCTTTAGGTTCTGCTTGAAATCTAACAACTAAACTTACTACATGCATGATATTGGTCTAGTAGCAGTAAGATACAACAACCCACCAATCATAGATCTATACTTGCTCTGATCAACTTTAGCAGATTCATCATCTTTACTCAGCTTACATCTGGTCACCATAAGAGTACTAAATGGTTTGGAGTCATCCATTCCAAAAAAATTTAACAACTCTTTGACATATTTCAATTGTGAAATGAATATCCCCTTATCAGTTTGATTTACTTGAAGACCAAGAAAGAAATTCAACTCACCAATCATGGAAATTTCAAATTCTTTTTGCATTTCCTCTGCAAATCTCTTACACATACCTTCATTTCCTCCAAAGATGATATCATCAACATATGCTACCACTATCAACATTTTGTTTCCTTCCATCTTGAAATAAAGATTGTTGTCTGTAGAGCCCTTATTAAAATTTTGTTGTGTGAAATATGTCTGATTGAGCATACCATGCTCTGGGAGCTTGTTTTAGTCCATACAATGCCTTTTTCAACTTACAAACCATATCCAGTTTGTCTGATAACTGAAATACTTTAGGATTTTCCATGCACACTTCTTCTAGTTATCCATTCAGATTTGTAGACTTGACATCCATCTAATATACCTTGAAATCCTTGTGGGAAAAAAATTCCAAAGACATCCTAATAGCTTTCATTCTTGCCACTAGGGAAAATTTCTCTTCAAAGTCTATGCCTTCAACTTGTGAGTATCCCTTGCATACAAGTCTTTCTTTGTTTCTTACAACTTCACCATTCTCATTCAACTTATTCCTGAACACCCACTTCAAACCAATTACATTCTTATTCACAGGTCTAGGAACCAGTTCCCATGTCTGATTCTTCTCTATTTGTTGCAACTCTTCTTTCATATCTCTAACCCAACTCTCATCTTCACATGCTTCACACACAGACTTAGGTTCTATTTTAGAAAGTAAACACAAATTTACCTTAGCTACTACTTTTCTTTTTGTCTTCATACCTTCAATATTATCTCCAATTATCTGTTCCTCTAGATGATTCTTCTGTACATACTTAGGAGTCTTAGGAACAAGTTCCAATGCTTCTTCTTCTTCTTCTTTAGTCTATTCTTCTTCCTCTTCCTTATTCTCTTTAGTTACTGGTCCTCAAATAGGATCATCTGGTTCAACTTCACTTATCTCAATAGGTCTGTGCATATCCTCATTAATCTTCACATTATCACTCTCAACAATCTTCCTTAATATTTTATTAAAGCATCTATATGATTTGTTGGTAGTTGAGTATCCAAGGAAAATCCCTTCATCAAATCTAGCATCAAACTTCCCAAGATTCTCATCATCTCTTTTAATGTAACATCTGCTTCTAAACACCTTAAAGTACTTCACAGTAGGAGCCTTACCAGTCCATAACTCATAAGGAGTCTTTGTGTTGTTGCATCTGATCTGAACTCTGTTAAGAACATAAACAATAGTGTGTATTGTGTCTCTCTCTAGTACACATCAGGTACATTTTCTTCTTTCATCATGGTTCATGCAGCTTCCTATATAGTCTAGTTCTTTCTCTCAACAACTCCATTCTGCTGAGGAGTTCTAGGAGCAGAAAAATGTCTCTTTATGCCATGATCTTCACAAAATGCATTAAAATCATTAGAAGTGAATTCTCCACCTCTATTAGATCTCAAAAATTTGATTCTCAGGTTCACTTCATTCTCTACCCTTGTCTTGAACACTTTAAACCTATCTAGAGCCCGAGTCTTCTCTCTAAGAAAAGCAACCCATGTTATTCAAGAATAATCATCAATAAGGAGCATGAAATACCTATCACCATTTAGGATTCCTATCCTAGTAGGACCACAAAGGTCTATATGAATTAATTCCAGTATTTTGGTAGCTGATTGCTCGTTTCCTTTAAAATTGCATCTTGTCTGTTTCCCCAACTGACAACTTCTGCAAATAGTATTAGCAGGCTTTGTGATTTTAGGCAGATCTCGGACAACATCTCTTGAACTAATCCTGACCAAATGATCAAAGTTTACATGTCTCATTCTCCAGTGCCACAACCAAATTTCATTAACTTGAGATACAAGGAACTGACCATCAACACCCTTAAGCTAATAGATGTTTCCATAAGTTCTTCTTCCTACAACAACCATAGTTCTAGACCCTTTTTTGATCTCATAGGTATTATCCTGAAACACATGTTTGAAATGTTTGCTACACATCTGTTCAACACTCAAAATATTATGCCTTAATCCTTTTACATAATATACATCATCAGTGTTGTGTATTCCTTTAAAACTAATTGTACCTTTCCCAACAATCTTTTCTCTTGAATCATCACCAAACATGACCAAACCACCATCATACTTTTCAAGTTTAGTGAACTTACTTTTATCTCCGGTCAAGTGATTGGAACATCCACTGTCAATCACCAATAGTCTTCATTCTATCTAGCATGAAATAAAATAACCAAAGTACCTTCCATCTCATCCTTATTGTTCTTTGAATCACTTTATCTTGCACATCTTCCAGAGTTAGCAAACATAGATTTATTCTCCAAGGATAAGAAAAAGAATTCACTATCATCACCCTCATAATTAGATTCATCATTAGCGATACCAACTTCTTCTCTAAGATAATACAACTTCTTGAACTTCTTATCCTTTCTATCTTTATGATCTTTGTTCTTCTTATGTACAACTCTATTTGGACATCTTGAAGCATAATGACCGATAATACCACAACTGAAAAATTTAAAGGGAAACATACCTTTATACTTACCAGTACCTTTCTTCAACTTCCTTGTAAAGTCTACTTCCAACTCATCTGAACCATCACTATCTAGACCATCTTCAGTCTTTGTTGCTTTAAATGTTGATTTTGTCTTCTCCTCTCTCTTTTCAAACTTTCTCATCTCAAATGCAGTCAAGATGCCAAACAATTGTTCTTTAGTAAACTTCTTAGGATCATACACTTCTTCAATAGATAAAACCTTATCACTGTAACTCTTCGGAAGGTGATCAAGATATTCTCCATCACATCTTCATCAGTCAAAGTGCCTCCTTGGATTTTCACATCATTCACTACAATATCATCTCTCTGGAAATAGCTCACAATATCTTCACCTTATTCCATTTTTAAATTCTCATATCTTCACTTGGATGTTAGCTTCTTCGACAATTTCACTCTATCATTTCCTTCATAAATATCTTCCAAATTCTTCCACACTTCATAAGCAGTGCCCAAAGAAATAACTTTAGTTCGCTCAGTCTTAGATAAAGCACTATAGATCGCATACCTCGCTTTTTCATTCTCCTCATAAGCAGAAACCTCACCTACAGTAGAAGGACCACTTGTTGGTGCAACATACTTCATTCAACATCCTTCTAGGTCTTGTAACCAAGAGAGATTGTGCAACCTCTCATTTTCACTTTCCAATCACTGTAGTCAGATCTATCAAACATAGGGATTTCCAATTTGTGCACCATTAGATCTACCTCAAGCGGTTAAGATCTTCACCAAGGAACCAAAGCTATGATACCAATTGTTGAAAGGTGCAAGTCAAATGAGAGGAGGGGTGAATTAGTTGTCACCAAACACAAATTCAAATTTCAACCACTTATCAATTTCTTATCCACTTAATTCTATTATTAAGTATGAACATAAAATGTAGATAATAGAAAGAAATATTAGCATAGGAAACACCAAATTTACTTGGAAAACCCAATGAGGGAAAAACCACAGTGAGGATTTACTCACCATATAAAGTAATAGAAAAATCGAATACAAGAGGCTCACTTCCCAGATACAAAGGATCACTTCCTATAGAAATGAATCACTATCCAATATGGAGGCTCACTACCTATAGAAACAAAAGATTATAGTAAAGATCCACCACAATAGGATACAAACATTCGTAGCCTTGATCAGAAGAATTGTAGACACCTTCAGCTCACTACTTTCAAGAATCTAACACATTAAAGTACTGTTGCCTCAATTCACTTTCACACAACTCTGCTTTCCTTCTTGATTCGACACTTATTCGCAACATCTTGACTTGCATTTATACCCTCTTCAACCTTAGAAAACTTTCTCCAAGGTTGGCTACATACGATTCATTTCATAAATTCAAATTAGGTCAACAACTCAACATTCCCGTGGTGGAAAGGAATGAGAGTGGACCACACCAACACTTAACCAAGACCCAAAAAAATTTCTTAGATCAATCACATGCTTCCTCAATTAATTTTTAATCCTTCGTAAGAAGTGTAAACCCTAGGTCGACCAAACCTAATGAAAACAAAAATGAACATTGAAGTACATGCTTCCCAACAAGAACATAATACAAGAATGACGTAACATGCTTCATTATGCATGAGAACACATCTCAGATACCTTCAGATACATCCACATCATCTGCAACAACCTTTAAACCTTGAACACTTCTCACTAGTCCATCTAGACAGTACAAATACACATAGTAATACTGAAACTCATCTTCTAGAGCACTAGACCACAAAAATCTTTGTCAGAAAACAAATAACAACATTACAAGACATATTCGAGATTTGCAAGACCTAAAACAAATCAGCAGAGGACTACGAAGCAGAAAAATTTCTCCCAATCCATAGGAAAACAACTCTGTCAAACCAATTCACACACCAGTGAACACAACTTTCACTCTCCATCAAACCAGAAGCTACAAACTAGGAGATGTCACCAACAAAATCCCATAAAAAACCCTTTAGATCTGTACAAGCATAGGATCAACACAAAAGAAACATGGAGAGCATTCTGAACACATACATAACTTTGACTTCACTCTTTATTAAGTTTTATCAAAAGCACTTGGTAACCCATCATATCAACATATCTGCAACATCATAAAGATAGCTCCATGTAGTTACAACATCTCAACAACATCTCAACATGCACAATCTACAACATCCTATACTGTGTTGACATCAATGACAACATTAATGACAACAACACCAAACTTGCTCATACTTGCAACACTGCAAGGTATATGGGTTTTTTTGCTTCTTTTTTGTGGAAAAATTTGGCAATGAGAACTTACTTGGTGTTTCCTTACGGGGTGTATATAAATTTTTATTACTCTCTCTACATCTTTTCCTACCCATGCGAGGCTAGCTCGTATTGATGGATGACAGTGAAAGTAAAAATAGAGATTTTCTCTAGTGATGACACTAATTCCCTAGTAAGCAATATTTGACATGGCATTCCTTTGTTGGCCCTTCAAAATGGTGGCATTTGGCAATTCCTTGTTCAACCATTGATACCATCTCAAGCTCTTCAATAAAGGCTATCAACCTCTACACCTCCCTTTTGTACACTGAAATTTCAGTTTATTAATTTCAAATATGTGTGATTGCTCCCTGCATTTTCATGGACTAATTTTGAGTTCTATTAATATTCCTATTTGGGGTTTCTTCTTTGCAAAAATATGGTTCTTTCTGTGTTGTGTTAATGGAGGATTCATTTAAAGTCTTTGTCCCAACTAGAGTGCATGAAATCATAGATAATTTACCTTTCACAACTAAGAAGCTAAGAAGGTATTTTGTGATAGAGTGCAATCAAGTAGTTGAAGCCATCTCTATAGTATTGGGTTGGGACTAGTTAGATTTTCATGTTATGCATTTACCTCATGAAGTGGCTTCATGTTTTATTTTGAATTTGATGGATGTCCTCTGGTGTGTTGAGATGGTTAATCTCATAGGGACTTACCTCCTACCACACATGCACCCTCTCTCGACTTTGCAACCTGCTCTTGAAAGTTATGGCATTCTTCACAACTCCAATATGATTGGGGGTGTTCTCTGCCACCGACATTTTCTCTTTGATAGGCATATTTCAACTCTTTTAAGCTCAATGCTAACTCATGGGTTAGTAGATGATTGCTTGCATGAATTCAATTTACAAATAAGTAGAATGAGATGTCATTTGGTCAATTCTATTTGTGACATATTGCAGAATATTTACAATGTAGTTCAATTTCTCATTCGACATGCCTTAGTCGAACCCCATGTTGATCCCTTCTTCCCTCCTCCTGTCAAAATAGATTCTTCCTCTGAAAGCAACATTTTATTTTTTTGTTCTTCACTATTTTTTAGTTGAGGCTTGGTTCCTCTTTTGTTCCACTATACTTTTTTGCATCATTTTTGCAGGCTTCATCATATGTTAATGGTGGCCACTTTATGGCTCTCACAAGCATTCTGCCAATTTTTTAATTTTTCCTAGGGTTCCATGGAGCTCCGCTTCCAATTCCTTTGTGTCTCACCTTTTTTGGCTCGATATTTTTACTCATAGGTTTTCTGGTTTGTTTCAAAACTACATGGTTATGTTCTTGCTCCTGGGGTTTGGATGTATTTTTCGCATTTGGTGTTACCTAGCTTCAAACTTGATTTAATGCAATATTTTTCTCCTCTTTGTTTTCCATTTTGGAGGATTTTGTAAAAGATCCCTTGTTTCGAATGATATTGTATCTACTCTTGAGGAGCTTCAAATTGTAATTTTGAAAATGTACTCCTTTCTATTATCAATAAAGTTTAGTGGCTTGCCACTTTTATTGAAAAAAATAGCCACCTTTACCATTGCTACTAGACCCATCACTCCTTATGAAAATATTACAAACAATGGTGAGAATTAATATTACAAAATATTTTTCCAAATACACCCTAAGTACCTAGAGACACTTTCCAAGGATGTTGGAACCATGAAATAGGATTTACAAGGTGGATGACACCTTAATCCTAACATTCTCCCACTTGACATCAATATTACAAATACATCCATAGAAATTACGAGTAAGGGAAAAAATCCCTTAGCCAAATATGTACCATATAAATACTCACCATGCTCTCATTCTCAAACAAGATATCTACAAAAGAAACTATGATAACCACCATCAAGCAAAAAATATCCTTCACATCCTCCAACACTCCACCTATGAAAGAAAAAAGAAACATGCCAAGGTAAATCATATCAACTTTTACTAAAACCTACACTAGTCAAGTTACATGAAAAAAAGCATCAAATTCAAATGATAACAAAGGATCTGAGTAGTTGATTTACTCATACCAGATGGAATAGCAACAAAAAAAATTGCAACTCATATAATCTAACCATACCCAAAACTAGGGTATACAAATCATAGATAAAACTTTATGCCATCAACATACCAAGCCAAAATCTATAATCAAGGATTTTTATATACATTCTCATATCTTAATACAACATACCAATAAACAAATGACCACAAACAAGACCAACTAATAAAGTCTACATAAAAACTAAAACAATCTCATGGATATAGATATTCCACATCCGAGTTATCCCTCTATAATAAAGTGGGTAGCTAATCCATAACCTGATCCAAATCTAATGAAATATGCAAACTCATCATCACATCAATCACAAAAAAACCAAGATATCAAAGAGGATAACCAGACATATATCAAGAAACTCCCACTACATGAGTAATGTCAAATCTGAAAATAGATCAAGGTATACGAATTCTAACTATAGTACTTCGTATAGAGGATGTGGCTAACTCCTTTATTACATAGCATTAAGAAAACATACAATGATATGCAAATCCTACAAATAAATATTTTGCAATACCTCTCTCCACTAGTCTCCATAGCTCTTCCAAGTGAAACTAAACATCTAGGAAGAATACCAAGACCAAAGAGAAACCCTACAAATCAAACCTTATCATTTTTACACACTAACATGTACCAAATTATGTAAAGTAAGATCTCCTTTATCATTCCCATACTGAAAAGATATCAACATCTAACATTCAAATAAAATGAAAACATGACAATAATATATGTAAACCTCTCACACCGAAGGTAGATCAAACTAACCAATCATTCCCATAACAAAGGGAATATGACCAAATCCACAAAAAAATTTCTTGTACTTCACCAAATAAGTCCTCAGAACTAGATCCATAACTCAAGACCAAAAAAAAATAACAATGGAAATCCATAAACCATGCATCTTCTTAACAATTCCTCATAATTTATATACTTAAGACTAACTCATATGAGAAGGAAAGATACAAAATAAATAATGCATTTGATAATTAGGCAAACAATACCTCTTAGCTCATTCACCTTCCAAGTAGATCAAGAGTGAGATACAATATTTTATTGTGCACACAACACCAAGAAATGACAATCTTCTCTTCAAGTCCACAATGGATTCGCATCCATAACTAGGTGTAGGCTCCTCAATATTGTTTCTAAAATCCTCATCCAAGAGTAACAATATCAACATATGTTCCCATAAAATTAGATATCTCTTAGCCTCACTCAATTATATTTATTCTCCATGAGCACCCACTAATCAATTCATTCCAAATTCAAATACAACCTTTCAAGATCATGAAGCTCCAAGAAAATGATTATTACTCAAAACCAAAGAGAAAAAATAATACCATTATCAAAGTTCCAACTATAGAACCAAGAAGATAACATGACATCATGATCTAACATCCCCTCCTAGGAGATCATATGGAAATAACCATTATAATAAAATGATGAATCAATATCACTTCCAAAGCTCCCACTAAACTTTGTAACCAAGCTCTCCATACATCAGGATAACCATATCCTAACTGAAGATCGTCCATAACCCCAACACCATGAGCTCCCAAAAGTTAAAGTATAACCAAACTCTCCAAACCAAGAGTATATGATTACACACATCCTTTGTCAATAGAACTAAATATGTCATTAAAATCTCACTTCTATCTAAATGTATAATCCAAGGACTCCTTATGACACCAACAAATATTGAAAAATACCATCCATATTCTAATCAAAGATTATCCATGACTCACTACACACTATAACAACTTAGAACCAAAATATTGAAACAAAGAAGATAACACATATTATGTAACTACACAAATATACCACTAAAAGTAATAATGATTTATACGAGGAATCATGAACAATATCATTTCCAACACTCTATTGGAAGTGAACAAATATTATCATGCACCATAAACAACTGCTATTGATTCAAATGAACAACTATATCAAGTACTCCCAATAAACAACTGCTATAAGCATACCAATGTAGTAATGGTGGCCAAGAATATGGACAACCAAACATAATCCTCATCAGAAAATTTTAAAAGATCTACACATATGTAACATCTAAAAGGAGAAATATATTATCAATCATCTAATCTCAAATAACTGAAAAATAGTTTCAACCGCACAATAGTATTATGAAAAATAGAGATATTCAAGTAAACATGCAGATTTCCAAGACTCAAAACACTATAATCAATGCTATATCTAGTTTTCTAAACAAACCCACATAGGAGTGTAAGAGAGGGGGACCAACCATGTCAAGGCTCTAGGTCATGAGGTGCCGAGAGCGGAGGGTTTCCCTAACTTACCTCACTCTAAAGGATGGGGATCGAGAATGAAGAGCACTATGTAGTACTTTTGTCACTCTTCATACTTGAGTTTCAGGTTTAGGCTAGGCGAGCTAGTTTTTAGAGTCAGAACTACAAAAAACTCTCTGTCCAAGGATGGTAGCACAGTTTTGGGATGATAGTGCAGTGTACTAGCATCTCTCAGGTGTGCTAGCATCCATATGACTAGAGAACAATGAGTACAATAAAAACACTAGAAAATTTGGCTAAATATACTAGTTGATTGGATTTAACAAAAGTGACAAGATAACAAAATATAGAAAGTAAATACGTAAATAATGGAGCAAGTAGATAAAGACTAAAGTGACAAATATCAACTCATAGAAGTGCTATTTTTCTAGTTAACTCTACACGTACGTTCACCTACACACAAGAAACAGGGAAAATTGTTGGGGCTGTATAGGGGCTTGCCTCAGTTAGACCCCCGTTTTGGTGTTTCCACCTTGACGAAGAGCCAGAAAGCAACAAAGTAGAATATGTGATAAAGGAAAGAAAAGATGAAATGAACACTACAAACAATATTATGCTACTCAATCAAATCACAAAGGAGAGGAGTGAAGCATTACCACCTCCACCCAAAAGCTCACTAGCCAATGAAGGGAGAATGCAAGGTATGGACTTGGCCAAGTCACCACAACCACAATAGTGATGAAGGGAGGTCTCACAAGACTCCAAGCCCACTCTTCAAAAGATGCCTCACACTTGCAATGTGGAGTTGAAAGAGCTTCAAAGCTATTGCAATACTCAAAAGTATAGTGCTAGAATGTTGCTTGAGAGTGAAAGAGCAAAGTTGAACGTGTAGAGAGATTACTAGAATGCCAAGAAGATGGAGAGAATGAATGAATAATGAATTTTAAGGTAGAATGAGGAAGAATCTTCCATTTTTGGGGTTGGTTGGTTGAAGAGGGATGTTACAATTCAACCCCAATCAAGTGTGTAATGCCTCTGCCAACTTCAGACATAGGAATCCGTCAAGGATGAAAGCATGTTCTACGAACGTCTACGCGCTGCACATGCATCCTTGAAAAATATTCTCTCATTGACGCACATGATAGATGCCAAGTGGATGGAAGGCAGGTGGATGATGAGGAATTTTGCTGATATAGGGGCATCCTTGGTTCTTGGCAATCTTGTATCAACCAAAAATATTTTCCTTCAATTTTGTTCTTGCGTAGTTCATGTTGGTGGGCTCGTCATCTTTGCTCACTAGACCCCATGGATCTTTGTGTACATCGTGGGCATGTTCATTTTCCTTATTCCAATATTTGGGCATGATTGGATCTTTCTCCGATAAGTTATTGCTTCTAGAATTTCATGGTAGTTTCTTGAACTAGCACCATAATAGTTTTCAATCCAATCAATTAATTTGATTATTCGTGGATCATCCTCATGACTTACGGATCTCAACTGTGTGATTCTAAGTGTTGCGTGGAGTGTCCCCGACCTTCCTTAGAGGTCCACACTTCATTCTATGCACTTGTTGATAGAGTAATTCAAATTTGAGGCCGACCTATTCATGCACATGTTACATTTCCTTTCCTTGGTTAATGTGATGATCTTTTCCTGACACAAATGTTTCCAAAATCATGGATATAGTATAAAGCTTGTAATCAATCATTAGAATAAGGAAGTGGATTTATTAGTTGATTGAGTAGATTAAGATTGATCCAAATTATAAGAGTTCAGCTCGCATATAGGAGCATATTGAGATGTTGCAATATTGAACATGTTATATCAGGCCCATGAGCCAAATCTATAAACTTGGATGTTGCCAGTCGAATGTAACTGAGATTTGTGTTAATGAACATATTTGCATCTGCATTTGCCTCCATATTCTATGTTGCTTTTGTTGTGTTCTTCTTGTTGCACGGTCTAGATTGTTCTCTTTGAGGACCCTCCTATCGTGGCTACGTCATATTGGTATCAGAGCGAGATTTGTTCCTTGCAAGATCATCAGAGTTTGCAAAGTCCTATTGAATATTTTTTGCAGGGTGGAAAATTGAGGATTTGACCTGCAGCTACAGAGGACTTGTGTAAAGATGGCGGGAATAAGAAATGGTAGAGGAAATTGAGCACATGGAAATGCAAACCCTACTTTAATGGAGATGTTGAGAGGAATTACTGCCAGATTAGATGTAGTTGAAATGACCTAGAGAAGAGGTCAACCAGTTGATGATGTGAGTGATGAAGAGGTAGAAGTACAGGAGGAAAGAGAAAGAGAAGAACAACCTGATCTTGATCAGGGAGAAGAGAGGTTCATAAGAGCCCTAACCAGAGTGAATACAAAGCCACATTTCAATCCACCAGATTATAATGGTAAGCTGGATTTAGAAGAATTGCTTGATTGGATTGCAAATAAGGAAAAGTATTTTGAATTTGAAGGTACCACTAAAGATAAGAAGGTGAAGTTTTCTTGTACAAAGTTGGGAGGACATGCATCCCTTTGGTGGGAATATTCGTAGACATATAGGAAAAGAAGAGGAAAAGAGAAGATAAAATCATGGGATTGGATGGTGAATAAGTTGAAGACAAAGTTCATGCCTGCAGACTATCAGATCAGTTTGTTCCAAAAGTTGCAAAATCTGAAGTAAAAAGATTCAAGTGTGACAGAGTATACTGAGGAGTTCTATAAGTTGAATATTAGATCTGGACATTCAGAGGATGAGATTGCGCAATTAGCTAGGCATGTGAATGGTTTGAGGTCATCTATATAGGATGAGATCAGTTTGATTAAGTTGCAGAGTGTGGAAGAGACATATTAGTGTTCCCTAAAGGCATAAGAGAAGTTGAATAAAAGACATGAGAAGAGACAGAGATGAAGAGGTGGAAGATTTCAGAGAGGAATAAATTTTATTGGAGGAGGAAGAGGCTCTTTTGCAGATTAGAATAAGGATGAGGATGTCAGTAAGAATGATAATTCGTATCATAAAGGTGATGGAAACTCTTACAGAAGAGGAGGATATGTTGGTTACTAGAATGAAGGTTATAGAAAGGATGATAAGGAGAAAAGAGTATTTAGGGGAACCTGCTTTAAGTGTGGTGGAGAAGGACATAGATCATTTGAATGTAATCAGGGGGAGATAAGCAGAAAGACATAGAACAATAGGAGAATAACCTTTGTTGAGGAAGATCATGCTGGATCATCTAATAAACTAGAAGATGGAGAAGTGTTGGTGAATAGAAGGGTATTGTTAAAAAGTGAGGTAGAAAAGGAACCATTGTAGGGAAAGAATTTGTTTTAGACTAGATGCAAGGTAGCTAGTAAATGTTGCAAAGTGATTGTTGATAGTGGAAGTTCTGAGAACCTAGTTTATGAAGAAATGGTGACTAAATTGGAGTTGGAAAGGTTGAAACACCTGAAGCCCTATCAGATAGCTTAGATTCAAGATGAGCATAAGATTCTGGTAAGTGAATAATGTTTGGTGAAATTGAAGATAGGAAATTATCATGATGAATTTTTGTGTGATATTATGCCTATGGGTGTATGCCATGTTTTTTTGGGAAGGCCTTGGCAGTACGATAGACAAGATATTCTTGATGGAAAGAAGAATATATATACTATTGTTGCTAATGGGATGAAGCAGATTTTTTTGCCTTTGGAAGATGTCCCTATAGTTGAGGTTTGTACGAGTACTAGAGTTTGTTTGGTTGATGAAAGGAGATTCCTAGGTGGGTTAAGACATGAGAACATATGCTTTTCCTTGGTACCTAAGAAGACTAAAGATTTGAAGCATGTAGAAGAACAACCAGAAGAGATAAAGGAATTGTTGACAGAGTGTGACGAGATCATTTCAGATAGTGTACCTGATGGATTACCACCTGTGAAGAGTATTAGTCATTGCATGGATTTTATTCTTGGAGCTAGTTTTACTAACAAAGCAACACACTGAATGACACTAGTAGAGAATGAAGAGTTGAATAAATAAGTGCAAGAATTGTTGAAGAAGGGTTTGATTAGAGAAAGCTTAAGTCCATGTGCGGTACCTGTTATGCTTGCACCTAAGAAGGATGGAGAATGGAGGATGTGTACAAATTCTAGAGCCATAAACAAGATCATAGTGAAGTATATATTTCCTTTGCCCCAGATGCATAACATCATGGATTGCTTGAGTGGAGCTAAATATTTTACCAAGATAGACTTGAAGAGCGGATATCATCATATCAGAATCAAAGAAGGAGATGAGTGGAAAACAACATTCAAGACAAATGAAGGATTGTATGAATGGTTGGTGATTCCTTTTTGGATTGAAAAATACACCAAGTACTTTCATGAGGCTGATGAATGGGGTATTGAAGAAATTCTTGGGTAATTTTGTGATTGTTTACTTGGATGACATCTTGATTTTCAGTAAGAGTAGAGAAGAAAATTTGTTGCATATCAGACAAGTTTTGCAGAGGTTGAGAGAAGAGCAATTGTTGATAAAAATTAAGAAGTGTAGTTTCATGAAGGAGGAGTTGGTATATCTGGGATTTGTAATCTCTGTGGATGGATTGAAGATGAATCTTGAGAAGGTGAAAGTAATTGTGGAGTGGCCTACACTAGATAGTATTGGAGAGGTAAGATCATTTCATGGATTGGCCAGTTTCTACCAAAATTTCATTAGGAATTTCAGTTCTATTTGCAGTCCTATGACATAAACAATGAGAGGAGATAGGAAGGATTTTAGATGGACGTCTGGAGTAGACTGAAGTTTTGAGTTGTTGAAATAGAAGGTGACAGAGTAGCCTGTGTTGGCCTTACCAGATTTCAATTAGGTATTTCAAGTAGATTGTGATGCAAGTGGAAGTGCAATTGGAGCAGTGTTGAGTCAAGAAGGGAGACCAGTAGCTTACTTCAGTGTGAAATTGAATGATGCTAGGAGAAGATATTCAGTGTATGATCAAGAATTTTATGCCATAGTCCAAGCCTTGAAGAAGTGGAGACATTATTTGTTTCCTAAGGAGTTTTTGTTGTTTATGGATCATCAAGCATTGCAATATTTGAATAGTCAAGGTAAGTTGAATCAGAGACACATGAGATGGGTGGAGTTCCTGTAGAGTTATACTTTTGTTTTGAAGCATAGGAGTGGAAATTAAAATAGAGTTGATGATGCTTTGAGTAGGAGAAGGAATTTACTGACAAAGATGAGAGTGGAAGCATTAGGCTTTGATGAATTGAAGAACTTGTATGAGGAAGACCCATAATTTGTAGAACCTTGGAGAGCTTGCAAAGAACTAGTTTCGGAGGATAAAAGTCAGTGGTTGGATTATTTCGTTCAAGAGGATATGTTGTTTAGAGGAAATCAATTATGTATACCCAAAATTTTAATGACGGATAACTTGGTGAAGGAGAATCATAGTGGAGGAATGTCAAGACACTTTGGAATTGATAAGACAATAGCATTGGTAAGTGAGTATTACTTTTGGCCAAAGATTCATAAGGATGTTAGGAAATTTGTGTAGAGTTGCAGAGTTTGTCAAGTTGCAAAAGGGAGTAGTCAGAATGTTGGGTTGTATATGCCTTTGACAATTCCAAAGAGACTTTGGGAGGATATTAGCATGGATTTCATACTTAGTTTTCCGAAGACACAAAGAGGTAATGATTCAATATTTGTGGTGGTTGATCAATTTTCTAAAATGGCACATTTCATACCTTGTAAGAAGACAACAGATGCAGTAAATGCAGCATAATATTTTTTCAGAGAAGTGGTTAGATTACATGGATTACCTAGGAGTATAGTTTCAGACAGGGATACAAAATTTGTTGGTTACTTTTGGAGAACACTTTGGAAGAAGCTGGAGATAGATTTGAAGTTTAGTTCTACATTTCACCCACAAAAAAATGGATAGATAGAGGTAGTGAACATGAGTTTAGGGAATTTGCTGAGATGTTTGGTTGGAGATAAAATCAGAAGTTGGGATTTAGTCCTTGCACAAGTAGAATTTTCTTACAATAATTCAGTAAACAGAAGTATAGGAAATACACCTTTTGAGATTGTTACTGGAGTTCATCCTAGATTTATATCAGAATTGAGAGATATCAGTATGGAAGGTAAATGGAGAGCAAAATCAGAGGAATTTGTTTAACATATGAAGAAAGTGCATACTCAAGTGAAACAACGGTAGGAAGATATGAACATGAAGTATAAGGAGACAAAAAATGAGAAGAGAAGACATAAGGAGTTCTAAGTTGGAGATGAGGTGATGGTGTATTTGAGAAATGAGAGATTTCCAGTTGGAACATACAGTAAGATGAAGATGAGGAATTTTGGACCCTGTATGGTTTTGAGGAAATTTGATTTAGAAAATGCATATGAAGTAGAGTTACCAGATGGAATGGGTATATCACCTATATTCAACATGGTAGACCTACACTAGTACCATGAGGTAGAATTCAGGGAAGACAGTGAAGTAAGGTTGGAAAACCAGTTTCCTATGTAGTCATCAGATGAGATTGAAGAGATTTTGGATGTCAGAGATTGGAGGAAGACTCATGGAAGATAGTACAAAGAATATCTTGTGAAATGGAAAGATAGACCAATTGAGGATTCTTCTTGGATTTCTCAGGCTGAGGTAGACCGACTTGGTTTTCCTTTAGCCCCAACAAAGTGAGGGACTCACTTTTTAGTAACCCTAGATGTCTGATGTAGGAGCATCCTTGGTTCTTGGCAATCTTGCATCAACTAAAAATATTTTCCTTTAGTTTTTTTCTTATTTTGTTCTTGCTCAGTTCATGTTGGTGGACTCATCATCTTTACTCACTAGACCCCATAGATCTTTGTGTACATCATGGGCATGTTCATTTTCCTTATTCCAAGATTTGGGCGTGATTGGATCTTTCTCTGGCAAGTCATCGCTTCCAGAATTTCATGGAAGTTTCTTGAACCGACACCATAATAGTTTTGAAGCCAATCAATTAATTTGATCATTCATGGATCATCCCCTTCACTTGCGGATCTCAACAGTGTGATTCTAGTGTTCTATGGAGTGTCCTTGACCTTCCTTATAGGTCCACACTTCATTCTATGCACCTGTTGATAGAGTAATTCAAATTTGAGGCCGACCTATTCATGCAAACGTTACATTTCCTTTCCTTCATTAATGTGATGATCTTTGGCCAACACAGATGTTTCCAGAATCATGGATATAGTATAAATTTTGTAATCGATCATTAGAATAAGGCAGTGGAGTTATTAGTTGATTGAGTAGATTAAGATTGATCCAAATTGTAAGAGTTCAACTCGCATATAGGAGTACATTGGGATGTTGTAATATTTTACATGTTATATTAGGCCCGTGAGCCGAATTTGTAAACCTAGATGTTGTCGAACGAATGTAATTGAGATTTTTATTAATGAACATATTTACATCTGCATTTTCCTCCATATTATATGCTCCTTTTTTTGTGTTACTCTTGCTGCACGGTCTGGATTATTCTCTTTGAGGACCCTCCTACTGTGGCTATGTCAGATACCAATGTAAGGGGACTCTATAGAGTTGTACTATAAAGCAGATTTATAGGTGCACCTGCAAAGAGACACGTTAATTCATAGATAAAACATGTCAAAAAACAAAGTAGCCACACATAAAAACAAGTAGATAGTTACGTAGACTATCGAAAAGTTGGAAGGCTTTCAAAGGGGTCCCTCGAGAACCCTTCAAAAGAATAGGGGTCCACTCAAGGGACACACTATTTGAAAGTGTAAACTAATCTCTTTTTTTTCTCAAGTCAATTCATCATCAAGGAATCCTTTTGAAAGATGTTCACTTCATCAAGGAATTTGAAAGGAAGAAAATTCCCCCTCGCAAGGGGAAGGTTGAGGCTTCTCCCACAAGAAAAAGCTGCTCCCACACTAGAGGAAAGTTCTCAAGTTTCTTTCTTTATGAACCCATGATGAAGGAAACACATTCTATTAGGGGTCCAAGTCAAGCATGCAATTTTTGAAAAAAGGCTGCAAGGAATTTCAAGAAAAGATTCATTGGAAATGAATGCATTTTCTAAAAATTGAAGTATCATAGAAATGGCATTGTCACACATGAGAGGGACAGTTGAAGTAATGAAGAGAGAGATATAAGAAAAGAGTGAAAGAGAAACAATCACAAACAAGAGACACAGGGGATCTAGTTTCATGAGGTTAGATCTTCTCATGCTTATGTAAATAATAAGTAACAATGGTGCAAGGTGAAAGATCATCAATCCCCACCAGATCAAGAAGAATGCACAAAAGACAAAGTAAAAATAAGAAGTTGGGTCAACATGGAAGTGAAGCCTAAATTCCCCCAACACTTTACATCATCCCTAATTTGTCGAAAATCAAAACACATATCAAAGGAAGAATGATGATATAGATAGAGGAAGGTTTATGACACAAAATCACTCATGTATCCAAGCACCAACAAGGGTGACAAGGGTCATCCAAGAACACATAACACAAGTACAGGGGAACACATCACAACACACACACACATATTCTAAAGATAAAGAAGAGGCCTCCCCTAACACTCATCGATCAAGAGGTCATCCACTTCCAAATCTAGATCATTGTGAGGGGAAGGAGGAAAAGCCTGTAGTGGTGGAATATTAAGGGGAGGTGCTTCCAACCCTCCTACAACAAGGGCTAAGGAAGAATCCATCACAAGGTCTTCTCCGCTCGGCTCTTGTGGAGCTATGGTCAGTGATTTTGTGAAGATCGCTGACAAGGTCAAAACTTCATCCAAAGAGTTGAACATACACTTTACAAGAGGTCCATTTCATACCTTAACAAACAAAGAGGATTGCGCTCGAGATTCATTGCTTGGCTAACCGAGTGACTCGGGAGTCGCGAAAATCTTAGGAGAAGCCGAAACTTGCTCCGTCACTAGAATGAAACAAGCTAGCATAGGACTACCTTTTGGAGAAGGTGGGCTCCTCTTATGCATTCCATTGTTGGAAGGGACAACCCCCACCTTTTGCTTCATCGGGGAATTTGAACTCCCCACAGATGAGGTAAGAGGTGCGAAGGTGGAGGAGAAGAAAACTGTGGAGGACCCCACTAAGGTATTTAGCATGTCCACAAGTTTTAGGAATGACTCCTGTTTGGAAGGGACATCAACAAGAGTGGCTTGACCAAAGGAGCAATGAACACTTGCACCTTTTTTGGGTCAAGTGTATTGATGCTCACAATGAGAGCCGAAAGTGAGACTAAACTTGATTGAACAAAAGAAGAGGAGAGGAGAGATGAGGACACATTAGGAGGCCCTGAAGCAGGGGTGGTCATCTCCTCTTCCTTCTTCTAGAATGTAGCGTACTCAATCACCAGATCCTTTTGTTGGTGCTTGTGCTCATGCACAAGTTAGTTTCTACGACTCTTTGAGCTAGAGGCCAGGAACTGCAAAGGGAGAGAAGGATCCTACTTAGCCATAGGGATGTCCATCATAGCCATTTTTTGATGGAGGGATAGACTCTTGAATGGGAGTAGGAGGGAATGATTAAGAGATAGTAGGGGGATTCGACTCTAGTGCCTTGACGGTGGGCCTCTTCCCATTGATTTCTTTTTAAGTAGAAGTGGTAGGAGACCGTGGAGGACAAGCAATAGAGGATTCCCCATGGGGACCCTTCCTTCTACCATATTGAATAGGCCTAGGATTCGTGGGTAGAACAGGAAGCTCAAACGTAGGATGCTTGGCCTTCTGCCGAGTGAGCACAATAGGATTCTCCTACAAGTGTGAAACGTAATTTGATGGTGCTGCAATAGGGAAAGAGGAAGTGTCAGGCTGGACACTGGAAGAGGAAGAAGAGGAACCTTGAGAGTGCTTCTCTTCTTCCCTTCTACGTGCCATGGTGGCATCGCTGTTAGCTCTTAAACAAGCCCTATGTGAAATAGCGTAAGGTGATGGAGGGTATCTCACGCTAGGTGTTAAGTGCCCTTTCTTGTGCTTTTGATATGTTTGGTACAAGAGGTCCTTCCTAGGTGGGAGATGACCAACGAGTGTTGGAAAAAATTGGTCTAAGGAATAACTACCACACTCAACTGGTGGTTTATAACTACGGTCATGGATCACATGCACCAAACCCTAATGAATTAGTTTTAAACATTTGTGCACGACTGAGGGAAATGCATTCATAGCTACTAACCAAGGAATAACTAGCTTCACTCTAAAGAGTTTAGACCTCGAGATTATGTCAAACAACAGGTTTACTAGTTTAGGTTCGACAAGGACTGATAAAATGATATTACCAAGGGGAGGTACGAAAAGTATGTTATATGTATGGATGGTGCTCACAGATGCATCATACCCATATTTATGTAGGAATTTAATTAACACAATCTCCTCAGTTATGATATTCACCTGAGATGTTTGGTCAACAAGAAAATTGACTACAGTGTTCCCATTGATTCACGCAGGGATATAAAGAGGAGACGGTTCTCTATTAAAACCCATCAATAGGTCCTATGAGTTGAAGGTTATACCTGTACTACAACTCACAGGCTATGTGAAGGGGATAGGTAAATGTAGAAAAGAGGCCATTATGCACACTAAATGATACTCTCACAAAGGCCCCCAAAGGTTTTAAATAAGACAGTGACCCAGTTAAGGCTTCACTCCGCAATACTTACAGAACCTTCCAACTATTCCTACTAGGGTTTGCAGGTTGGGTTGTAAGGTGAAGGACTCATAACACTCACACCTACAATGCTCCTAGAATACAAGGAAAGGAGCCTTCAGTACTACAAAATGGAACCAAAATGGTTCACATCGAGTTCACCAAAAATGTAAGAGAGGGGGACCAACAACATCAAGGCTCTAGGTCATGGAGAGCCAAGAACAAAGGGATTCCCTAACTTAACCTCACTATAAAGGATGGGGATCAAGAATGAGGAGCACTATGTAGTACTTTTGTCACTCTTTAGACCCAAGTTTTAGGTTGAGGCTAGGCAAGCTAGTTTTTGGAGTCAGAACTACACCTCAAACAACTGTTTATTCGAGGATGACAACGTAGTTCTAGGACAACAATGTGACACACTAGCATCTCTTGGGCACGTTGGCATCTATATGATTAGACAAAAAAGAGTACAATAAAAACACCAGAAAATCCAGCTAAACAACCTAGCTGATTGACTTTAATGAAAGTGACAAGATTAAAAAAATACAAAAAGTAAATACATAAATAATGGAGCAAGTAGATAAAGACTAGAGTGACAAAGATCAACTCACAGAAGTGCTAGTTCGCTAGCTAACTCCACAAGTACATTCACCTACACACAAGAAAGAGGGAATTTTTTTGGGGTTGTATAGGGGCCTGTCTCAGTCAAATCCTTGTTTTGGTGTTTCCACCTCCACAAAAAACCAAAAAGAAACAGAGTAGAATATGTGATAAAGGAAAGAAAAGATGGAAATGAACAATACAAACAATATTATGCTACTCAATCAAATCAAAAAGGAGAGGAGTGAAGCATTACCACCTCCATCCAAAAGTTCACTAGCCAATGGAGGGAGAATGCAAGGTATGGACTTGGAAAAGTCACCACATCCACAATGGTGATGAAGGGAGGTCTCACAAGACTCCAATTCCACACTTCCAAAGATGCCGCACACTTGCAATGTGGAGTTGAAAGAGCTTCAAAGCTACTGCAATGCTCAAAAGTAGAGTGCTAGAATGTTGCTTGAGAGTGAAAGAGCAAAGTTGAATGTGTAGAGGGATTGCTAGAATGCCAAGAAGATGGAGAGAATGAATGAAGAATGAATTTGAAGGTAGAATGAGGAAGAATCTACCATTTTTCAGGGTTAGTTGGTCAAAGAGGGATGTTACAATTTGAACCCAATCAGGTGTGTAATGCTTCTGCCAACTTTAGACGCATGAATCCATCATTGATGGCAGCACCCTTCGTGGACGTTTGTGTGCTGCGTGTGCCTCCCCAATAAATATTCTCTCATCGACGTACAAGACAGATGCCGAGTGGATGGAAGGTAGGTGGGTTTTGTGGAATTTTTCCTTCGGAGTTTATTTTCTAGGGTGAGGGTATGTGAAAGGGGAATTTTCTTAAGGGGTGAAAATTCACTCCTATACAAGGAGTAATCAAATATCAATAATAATCCTTCAAGAAACCATGCAAACTTGTAACTATCTTCATTCAAAACATTTTGAATATAGTCTTATCATAGATCTACATACTATATTTTTTGTTAACATGTAAAACCTACAAAACCATCTTTGTAAATTTGAAATCCAGTTAAACATCTAGACATTCACATCAAACATGTCATTTGAATAATAGAATAACCAAAGATCTACAAACCCACAACTGAAAAATAAGAGTAAACTGTAACATAATAGGAAAAACCAAGCTGTCCAAGAGCTTATAACATATGAAACATATCCATCTCTATAACTCACAAAGAGGTTAGTGGCTTATCTTCCAGTGGTTTCATGTATCCAAGGGGTAAAACCATTAAGACAACATAAGCACTCCATTCTATAGTCCAAATTGATAGTGTTTCTCCATGTGACTAGGATATCTCTACCCATCCAACATGAACACCTTCTCATTGTACATGAGCACAAGGTAAAGGAACAAAACCACCAAACAAGAGGATATGCACATATTATCAAATAAGAGCTCCAAGTTACCAAAACATAACCAAGTCCATAAAGATCCATAATCATGAGATTTCAATTCCCAATATAAATCACATTGACAATATCCATGGCTTCCAATCTCACAAATCTGCAAAACAAAGTTAACTCATAGAAAATTAATTTCATACCCACAAGCCTTCAAAAAACATCCAATTCCTTCTAAAAAATCCCACAAACTTTCCATGCTAAGAAATAAAAAAGAAGGAATACCCAAAACCAAATTCACCTTAATCTTTGATACCAAATGATGAGAAATAAACAAATTTTAATAGAAGTTATTGGGAAATTCAATCTCTATCCAAATATGAATTCAATAGATGAGATACAAGGCTTGGAATATAACAACATAAAATTCTAAAAATTATATGAAAATATGAAAATAAGTTCCCTTAATGTGGAATTACCATGATTAGATCTCTCTTATTAATGATGCAAAAAATCAACCAACATAACATGCCTATAAATACTACCTTATGTGAAATTAAAACAAAAATATATAAATAATAACATCGCCATAATATAGCAGCAATGAGATGCAAATTAGAAACACAATATTATCACATAACACATGATTTATGTGGAGAAACCCTTACGAGAAAAACTCCAAGAAGAGAGGACAAGTATGTATTATCTTCAAATAAATGAGATTACAATACATTCACTTCCATTCTCCTCTTTGCCTCCACCATGGTAAAACTTGTACACTTTTGTACAACCTATTTATTCATTAACATGTCCTTGTTCTTGTGATGAAACTCTAGAAATGTTCAACTATTGCTCATAATTTCTACATCCAAGAAGCTGATTTAATAGAATTGTGAAGACATATAATACACCAAACATGGAGCCCAAAGATGACCCTTCATTCCAAATGTCCCCAACCCTTGGAATACCTCCTTAGAATGTGAAAGGACACTATTTTTTTCTCCAATACTTTTCCTCCAACTTGGGAACCCAAACATGGAAGATAAACATTACATTAAATATAATAAATGATGGAAACCAAGAGACACCTGTTGCCTCATTCCAAGATCCCACTTGGAGAATACCAAAAGTCACTCACTTTTCCTTTTTCTTATCTTTTATTATCCCATTCTAAGTGTCCACATGTGGGGAAATTTATAATATTAAATATTTACATCCACACATCACCTTTATCATTGCTAATAGACCCATCACCCCTTATGAAAATATTACAAACAATGGTGAGAATTAATATAACAAAATATTTTCATAGTACACCATAAGTGTCTAGAGACACTTTCCAAGGATGTTGGAACCATGACATAGGATTTATAAGGTGGATGACACATTAATCCTAACATAAAATAATCCTATTCTACTAATTTTCTAGGGAAAAGGGGAAGAAAGAAATGTAGGAAAAGAAAGGACAATGATGCACCAATACTTAATTGAGCTTCCTCCTTTCCTATAATAGCACAAAAAATTGATAAAACCACCTAAACTCACATATATCCCATTTAACATCCCTCACAAACAAGTATGAAGGTAAGGGATTCTATAGTCAATAGAAGGGAAGAGAGTATCCATATATAGTTCTTGTAAATCATTTTTAAATAGGATATATATATATCTAGAAAAAAAATCCATTCACATATAAAGGTAAGAATAAACTACACAAGATAAAAAATTGAGAAGGGAAAACAAGGAATATTTTATTGATTCAAAGGCATTGATTCTATTTATAGTAGTAAAGAGTTGCAAAGGATACAAGTCTCTAAAGAGAAATTTAAGGAACTCCATAAAAACTATGTCGTAGGACTTTTATTCCCTTGAAGGAAGCCGTGCAAGTTGTTTGAAAACTATGGGAAAAAGGAAACCCTAAATATGACCTCATCCAATGATCTATAATAATGTGTTCTTTTAAATATAATAAGCATGGCTAGGAGATGTGAAAGGATATATTTTCACCTTTTCCATACCTAAGATTTAATTATTTATGGGTTTGAGTGCAAGAATAAGAGAAAACATCCATGAAATCTATTGGAAAATGTGACTTGGAGGTTCAATGTTTTGACAAGAGAGTCTATGGAAAACAACTGAGGTACAAGAATCATTATTTCTCCTTTCGATGTGTGTCAAAATACATTTAAATCCTTTCTTGAGATCCCTTGGATCAAAATATGGTAGTTGCTAGCATTGACATGCATTAATTTCATTACAGAGTGGTAGATGAAAAAAACACATTTCAGAGCGGCCCTATTGTTATTGGTGGATTTCAGGCCATCACTTACCCTCACACCCTTTGAACTTGGAAAAAGAACATTAAATACTACAATGCCCCAAAAAATACCTTCATGCTCACCTTGTCAGACCATTATGCCATTAAGCTTCCATCGAACTATTTCCCATGGGAAGGAGGATGAGAAATGCTTAAACTCCATTGAGATGGTGATGTCAATATGATCGCATCATAAGAAAGTTAGACCTTTAGGGTATTGTGAATGGAAGGGAAAGTATGAAGTGATGAGAAAGCACAAAAGTATAAAGGACTTAGAGGGATTTGGAGTGGATTGAGGGAAATATCAAGGAATTAGACTTTCAAAGAATTGGGGAAGGAAGGGATGATAGGATGGAAAGGAAAAGTATAAAAATCTAAAACTGGTAAAGACTTAGGAAAATTTCAAGGACTTTACTAGAGTTTTGAACCATGGGGGTGCATGGAAAGATGATCCAAAAAAGGAGATGACTGATGTAGTGCCCCTCCTGGTTGCATATTTTTAGTGGGAGATCAATGTTTTAGCTTCACCATTTCCTCGTGATTGTTGTGGTGATTATTTTGTGGCTTTGAATGGTGTGTATGAACCATCACATGTTTGAGATGAGGTTCCTCAATATGTCAATTGTTGACATTTTGTATAATTATATGATTGGATTTATTAGTTTTCTTTAGTTCAATGATATGTATTATTTATGTTGTGTTTAAATGTAATCTTGATTATTGATATTAAGAAGAAATGATTTATATAAAAAATTTATATATGTTATTTTATGCTTATGCTATTGGACTTCATTGGGATGATTATGTTGTTCTTTGACTATATATATACATTGAGCATGTACCCTTGATGTGCATTTTGTGGTTATAGGTATAGGGTTATTTCTCCATATGGCTACATAGGTCCAAGTTATTCCCAAATGATGGTTAATTTAGAGATGTCAAATTAGGCATCCCTATTCATTCCCTGGTTATACTCAAATCAAGTATAACATTTTTCATATTTAACCTTATGAGAACCCAAATCCAATTTAGGAGTTACTTTAGAATTCCTTTGTTGTGAATGACCAATGAACGCATGATTTAATTTATAATTTAAATTTCATATTTTCCCCATAAATGAAATATCAGGACTTGAAATGATGTTGATAATTATTATTAAAATATAATTTATGTTTTAGGAAAGGAGAAAATATGATGAAAGTAAGTTATTGTTTAATTTAAACTTTGAAAATTCCCTAGGTAAAGAATTGCAAGTTATATGTGATTTATTTATTATGTTTGAATTCCAATTTTCATAAATTTAGATGAATGTGCTTATATGGATTTAAATTGTGAATTTGAATGACATAGGTTATTTAAAATTGATTGTTGTGTCTATTTGGATTTTGATGAAAAATGAGAATTAAAGGAATACAAAATAAATTTATATTTATTTTCAATTGAAAATTCAAAATGGGTTAAAAGGGAAAATGACTTGGCATTTATTTTAATTATTCTTTTTAGAGGATTTTTCTCTAAAAAACCCTCTTGTTGTGCAAAATTTTAAAATGTGATTGGGAATGCAATTATGAATGGATTTGGATAGGATTTGAAGCAACACGATAGGAATTGGAAGGGGAGTGTGCATGGGAGTTTTCATATGCATTTGTTTGACATGCTTGGGGTATTATTCATTTTAAATTTTATCATAATTTAAATTAAATTGTTAAATTATTCTCCCTTGTTCATTTTCTTTCATTTCAAAAGGTAAAATTAGAATTAGGGTCATTTAAAAATTGCCCAATGCTTTTCGTTTGAGAAAAATCCATGCTCTATATTTTATGTTATGAAATTTTGAGAATCTTCAATAATATAGGGTTATAATGCCTATTTTTTTGGGAAATGTGGGAAAAGTGAATTTTATATGAAAAGTGTGTTGTTGGGTGTATTTAGAGAAAAAGGGAATTATTAGATTTTTGAATTTTGAAAAATAAATTTTGAAGAAAATTTTATTGGTGGATTTGGAATTTTTTTTGGTTTATCATGTAAAAATATGAAGAAAATTTGAAGGATTTTCATGAAAATGAATGTTTTTGAATGTTTTGAAAAGATGGTACTTCATGAAATGTGATAATAGATGTTGTGGAGATTTTTTATTGAGTTTGGAAAAATTTGGAATTTTGCATTGGTTTTTGTGCCACTCATTGGAGAGTGTGAAAAGCCTAGGAATAAGGTACTAGAGAGGGTTATTGGAGTGGCTTCCGATGTGTCCTTGGCCCAAAGTGGTAAGTAGGCTGATTATAGGTGGGGATATCTAATCAAGTGATAATTAATGAAACTTAGGTAATTAATTAACTAAGATAATGAATGCCCCTCTCATGCCTTAAGTGCTAGTACAAACTAAGGATATTTGGGAAGACATTCCAGCTCAAGGAGCTTGGGTCTTGTAATATAAAGTATAATTGTTCATATGAGGGGAGTACTAGGTTCTGTGGGTGCCATACATTCGAGCACTATAATGGAACTCCCTAACTAGCTCTTTAACATCTCACCCTAGTGTCTTGTGTGTGTGTGATCCACCATTGGTGAGTTGGCCCAATGAAAATCCTTGTGATACACTAGCAATGCAATATTCCATGTGTTAGGCTTGTTAGCAAGAAATATTAGGAAACATAAACCAAAGTTTTGAGCCCCAAGTATTTTCTAAGTGTTGTATTTTATACCCTAGACTCAGTAATATAAAGATGAATTCCAATACAATTAGACATATTTTTAACTATTTACACATCCATAGAATAACATATAACACTATATATATAGAACTTGACTATCCATTATATTAATAATGTCAAAATTTGTACATTATAATATGTTACCCTATACTCTTGTATAATTATTATCAATTTTCTATACATCTAGTCTATCATACATCTATAAATATACTTCTCCTCATACACCTATTCTTGTATGTATTATCTATCTCTCTCTCTTCTCTCTACTTTGATATATTCTATTCTATTCTTATTTTATCTATCTATCTCTATATATGTTACATTTTGTTATTCATATATTCTTTTATACATATATCTATGGGATGGGATGTAACTCATCTCTCCTAACCCTAGTCTATATTTTATATTTATAATATTATGCTCTGAAAATTCTTTGCGCCAAAATATGGTATGATTTCTTGGTCGATATCTTCACTATCCTATTTTTGACTAACATCATCCCCCCTTTCAAAATGTTGACTTATCCTAAAGTTAATGCCACTCTGCTAGAATTGTATCTTTGTAGATATCCTTGAGGTTGGAAAATGTAGTATCCAATTGGGTTTTGGACAAGTGTACCTATTGTGTTTGTACTTGGATTTGTAATAGGATTTTATCTACCTCTAACAATGTTTGTGGAATCTATATCTTTTGTGCTACTGGTTGAGATTCTTGAAGGATTCTAGTAATTTGCGACAACCATAAGATGACTACCTCTCAGAGTTGATAGAATTGGTTTCAGACCGTATTTCTCTATTCTTGTAGTTTTTGAAATTGGGCATGCATTGCTTCTATTTGTACCCTTTATTGACCATCTATGTCCTATAATGCATCATAGATTGTCACTCGTTGGAGAATTTGGACTTATAGCTGATCCATCTAGGCCTTAGTGTTTACTATTATTGTGGTCCATTATAAAAAATAATAATAAAGAGAATTCAAACCCCCTTCTATGTTCTTTATGCTATAGATATGGGACTCTGAAGAAAAATATGCTGTGGCACACTTTTTCCTTTCTTTATCCATCTTGAATTGGATTTGTTTCCACAATATTTTCTTCTATAATTGGTTGTCCTTAATTACCCTCTACTAGATTTCTCAACTATGCCACCATTGGTTGTGAGGAGTCCCCTGAGATGTCAGGGAAATTACCTTGTATCTCTTTCACTAGCTCCTCTAATTAGTCAGTGCTCTCCACATGATGTTGCAAGATTTCTTCTCTAGCTATTTGGTTTAGAATGTCTCCCAGATGATGTTGAACAAGACAAATGAGAGGGGGGGTGAATTAGTTGTAACAAATTAATCCTTTAAAACTTTCACCAGAGATTAGATCAATCACAAATCCTTTACTCTACTAATATGATTAATCATTAAGTGCAAAAGAAGAAACTGAAAAATATCACACATACAAAATAACACCAGATTTATATGGAAAAACCAATAAGGGAAAAACCACAGTGATGATTAGTGTGAACCACGATCCCCAACTTGCACAAACACAAGAGACAAGCACTAAATTAGATCGAATGCAAGGTGAGTATCATGATTCCCCAAGGAATCCATTTGAGTTGTAAATGAAAAGGAATAAGATGAAAAAGAACAAAGAGAAACTAAAGATATCAAATCCTATTCAAACACAAATCAAACTCTTGATCTCTTGGGGGAGTTGGTGCCAATTTGATGTGGAAATTGGCCCTTTACCAACTCCTAGGATGTGTTGAAGATGCTTGATGAAGGATGAATGATTTTGGTGATGATGTCAATGGAGCTCCATGTTGAAAATCTGTAAGAAACATAACTATGCTTGGATGAATTTGATGATAGATTGTTATGGATTTGAGTATAATAACTTTGCTCAAATTGTGGATGGATAGAATGAGAAATGAAGCCTCTTATTTATAGAATGCTGAGATGGAAGAATACCAAAAATAAAGCAATGTGGGACTCATCTTCAACCAATGGCAAGGTTCCACTTGTCCAAATGTGAGTGGATGGAGGATTGAAAGTGTTGACAAATGTGCCCATAAATGCAATTAGGTGCTATTTGAAATTTGTGAAATGACATGTAAGAGGGAAAAAGGAATGTCTTAAATGCTACTTGGCTCAAGGAAAAAGGACATGTAAGATGAAATGAATACCTTTTTGGAAGGACTAAGTCAACTTGGATTTGAATTCAAATTGAGGGAATATTCTCTATTTATGCCATGTTGAGAGAAAATAGAGATTTAATAAATGAATTAAATCTATTTTTATGTGCAAGTGGAAAAAGCTAGAGGATGGGGCATGAGATTAGATTAAATTAATCAATGGTTGATTAATTTAATGAGAGATTAGGGGATGTGACATTTTTGACTTAAATTTGTGGATTTAAATAAATCAAAATGAGAGGAATGTAATTATAGAGATAGTTAAATAAATATTTTTGATTTATTTAACTAAAGAAGGTGAATGTTAGATTAAATCAAATAAATGCTAATTTATTTAATTTAATAGGATGCCTTTAGAGATTTAATAAGAAAAATGAATTATTTAATTAAATATAGATAATTAGATCAGGTTGATTAATTTAATTAACAAAAGAGAATGACTTAATTAAATAAATGATTTATTCAATTAAGGGAGGAAAATTGATGAATTTAATTAGATAAGGATATTTGATTAAATGGTTAGATCGAGGGATGATTTTGGATGAACTGGTGTTAGTAGTCAAGATCAAATGTGTAATGTCAATCAGTACATTTTATGTGTCTACATTTTTCCCCTCTTTGAAGCAATGCACTTGTTGCATTGGTTCAAAGAATAAACTATCTCGATCAAAAGCCAAAAAAATTTCAATTTCAAAATTTTCCCCACTGCTACCCCGACAAGGGAAAACATGCCATTATATTTCCCCCTTGAGAGATCAGACAAAAATTCTAATTTTTGGGTGATCTCGCAAAAAAAGGGGACAAGGTGCCCGACAGGTCCCAAAAGGCTCTGGGAGGTCAAAAAACAAGGTAAAATGCAAAAAAGGTGCAAAACAGTGAGGCAAAAATGGGTTTGAGGGATCAACATCCCAGTAGGACAGTCAAATGGGGTCAACAAACCCTAATTTTCAGGCTTAAATAGGCCTTAGGAGGCCACTTCAAATTCATTTTCACACTTAGCCTTCAACGATTTTGAGATTTTGAGTTCTAACACCTTGATGAGATGGTGCAACGACAACTCCTGATGCACATTTCCAATCAAGTACGGACATGCCAGCAACCTCCCAGCATTGCACCATCGGTAAATCATCCTGACTTGAGCTTCATTTTTCGTTTAACGCGCGTATTTTATGCTTTCAAACTTAGGTTTCTAGGTGCGGTGCCATATTGCACCGCTCAAACTTTCAAATAGCACCGCTCGGTGTTTAAACTGGACTTCCATCGTAAGATGGACCACCATAGTGGAGTTTGGAGTTTGAGAACAAACTTCAAACTCTGACGCATTCATGAAGTGCAGCGGTGGATTTCAAACTCTAGCACTGCGACAGACTTTAGAATTAGGGTTTCGGGCTAAATTGCACCACTTTGGCAAGTTGATCGCCGTGGTGCAGTTTGGGAATTTGAAGGTGCCAACATCACATTTTGCAAAATTCAAATTGCGATGCCTTCATAGATTGCAATGCTGGGCTGGTTTCCTGAGTGCCAAGATTAGCTCGGGGTAATTTTTCTTTGATGATTTTAACACAATGACTTTTCTTGATGCAGGAGGTGGCGAGAGAGGCTTATTCTCATGAGCACTAGTCGTGGGAGATTTTAGGCTATTTGTGGGATCTAACTGACTAGGAGTAGGAGTAGCTACAAGAGATGGGCCATGGTATATCGCTTACGCACCACCTGTACGGACCCGTCTAGGCATGATGTTGGCACTTGCTGAGAGATGGAATAGTGAGACCTCGTCCTTCCATCTTCCGACCGGTGAGGCCACTATTACTTTGGAGGATGTGTGGTGGATCTTTAGGTTGCCTATACATGGGCGGTGAGTTATATATGATATGGATGTTGAATGGGAGGCATGCTATGCCATTATGGCCATGGATGAGATTGTGTTTTGTGAGGGTCAGATAGAGCTAGAGCGTCACCGATCTCTCACGTCACCCTTCCGTCTAGTGATTGCTTCTATCATTTTAGGTCTTGTCACTCTAGATCAGTGAGGCCAGTATTTCAGTCCTGGTTGGGGGCTCTGCTGGGAGCGGATGGTTCGCAACAGGCCAGTGCATTTTGCATGGGGTCTGGTTCTACTAGCCTCCCTCTACAAGGATCTTCATGAGTACACATATTTGGATGGCAGACCACTTGGTGCAGGGGTCACACTCCTTAATGTATGGGCATGGGAGCATATATCTGTTCTTCAGACACAAGTTGTTTCAATGCCGATGGGGTTCGATGAGTCAGCAGTCTGGCATTACAAAGGTGGTGTTTTGTTCGCACACACAGGGGAGCATGGGATTCCTCACTAGAGGAGGGTCCTTGATGATATGCATATTTTCACATGGCACCCCTACCTTGGTCAGCCTGGATGGATTGATGATGTACAGTAGTTCTTTTCTCGTCAGGATTTCCTGATGCAGTGGTGAGAGCATACCATGTTAGAGATGAACCTACCGGGCAGGGTTCATCGCTAGTTCATTGAGGTAGAGGACAAACCAGATGATGGCTATGTGGCCATCTTTTCCAGGATAGTGTCGTAGAGTGCATGGGGTGGTACATTCTTGCCTTTGAGGCAGTGGACAAGTTCAGGCATCTAGTGGCCCAACCATGGGCATATGATTAGGGAGATGCTGATCTACGGACCACATAGGCCTATCGTGATTGGTTCAGACCACCAGTGAGACTCACAGTCCCAGGCACAACATCCAATCAATAGAGAGAGAGGGGTAGAGGGGTTGGACAAGGGCGGGGAGATGGCAGTGGTCCAATAGGTCAGCCAGCACAGGACCAACCAACACATGATTAGTCAGTCAGGGATCAGGTTAATCAACCCCATGAAAATGTCCATATGCAGGACCAGGACCATGAGTAGGATAGGCATTAGGATCAGGTTGCCACATCGCTGTGAGGTTGGGGTGAGGATCAACCTCATGTGTAGCCCCCGCCAGTACGACCAATAGGACATCCGGATCCCTGGGATAGACATATTTTACAGCTGCAGGCCCAAATTTAGGTTTTGACGGTAGAGAGGGATCAGGCTAGGGCCGAGAGAGATCTGACCATTTTGCAGAGGCAAGCTGTAGAGATGGGCCACAGATAATAGTTAGAGAGCATGGCTGCCTCATCCTCTCACAACATAGTGTCACTTCTTTCATACAGGGAGGCTATCTGGGAGACAAATTATTATCGGATGCATTATCATCAGGCTGTACTAAGAGCAGCCTAGGCTCCAGATTTTTCACAGAGGACCAGTCATAGACCTGCAGAAGGCCATGGTGATAGAGGTAGTGGTGGGGGTAGTAGCCAGGAGGGTTAGGCTACCTTTGATTGAGATATTATTCTTTTGTTCCCTATGGGCTCATTTTTGATAGCCCCATGGGCCTTTGTACTTATTGACATACACATGCACAATGATCTGATTATTATTTTGTACTATGACAGTATATTGATGATATATGAGATGATGATTTTGATGTGATACGACATGTTCTAACTTTACCTTATGCATTATGAATGTTCTTACTTCTATATGTGATGCAATGATGTTATGATATTACAAAGTATGTGATGGATATACTATGTATGGATGAATTTATTTTTTGATATCTTTCTAATGATGTATGTGTTATGTGATGATTATGTGACTAACAGATCTATATTATGCCCCTAATGTATGATGCCATATGATATGCATTTGTGATGATCATGTATATAATGGATGTTTTTATGAGATGTTCTATATGATATGTGATATGGATGGATGATGGATGATATGCATGTTTATGATGATGTATTTCTTGTATGATTTATGCAATGGATGGATGATTATGTAAATGCTTATACTTTATGCTTATAATGACCTATTTATCTGATGCGATGGTGGTTATATGATTATACAATGGATGATGTGATGGATTATTTATGTTTCCTGTGATTATGTAAGAGATGTTTATATGCAATGTGCATGTAATGTTATGATTATGAGATGCTTAGAATGAAAAATCTATATTATATGCTTATGATATGATTAATGTTTTCTATATGATATGCATCGTGCTGACGATTTGTGGATGCAGGATGAATGTATTCTTAGTGATAAATGATTAACTGTCATAGTACCTTGTTAGCATGAAAAGCAAGAAGAAATGGAAGAAAGAAGAGATTCCAACAATACATGAGATGATGATGATGAAGAATACCCGCCATGGAGCTGGGATTTTCAAAGGGCCTATTACCTTATGTTGGATATCACACATAAATATGACGCATCAAGGTATTAAGAACCAAGATGGTGTTGTATTTAGTGCAATGGACTTTGACTTGACAATCAGATAGGAGTATCTTTGTTCACACCTGAGATACAAAAACCTTACTAGAATGCACTTTAGGTATTTCACACATCTTAGACCAAGACATAGAAAGACAAGCCTTTCTATGTGGTCAAAAAGATATCTAAAACACCCTCCATACATACCTAATAAAGCAAGTATTCACCAAGTTATATTACAAGAACATCCAACAAGCATAACAGACAAAAAATAATGATTGTTGCTCCATTCCTATCTCTCTAAATCCCTTTGTTTGGGACATCATCAAGAGGTCATTGGAATGAGCGCAAATAAAATAAGTCAAAAGACAAAGATAAAGTAAACAAACAAGCTAATTTTCTTCATGCTTCTAACCAGAAGGGAATGTGTTTTCAAGGATAAGACTCAGAATGATTGCCAAAAGATAATGCCCATTATAGGATGAATACATCCTAAGACATGTTAGTGGATGGCGACAAGTCGTTCTGTTTATCCAAAGTGTTCTTTTTGATAAATAATGCCCATTGTAGGAAGGATAATGTTTCTAGATGATTTGCTATGGGACTGATTGGATGATAGGCTATTGGCACAAAGAGTTGACCAACTTGTTTACGTACTGACCTAGACTTGAGACTTTGATGATTGAGTTTCACTTTCGATCTGTTAGACTTGTTTCTGATTGTTTTACCAAAGGTTGAGGATGACGATTGCTTATTATGAGTTGTATTTATTGCGGGTGAAAGCGAGATGAGATGGATGGGTTTTTCAAATATTTGCACATTTTTGGAGTTTTGACATGTTTTGAGGCTGTTTTTGGTATTTTTGAGGTTTTACAAATGTTTTGATTTTTGATTTTCCAATGTTTTGGGGTTTTCTGAGATTTTGATCAAGAGACTAACCTAAGGACCTATCCTAGGGGCCTCGGGGGCTGATCAACCAGATTAGCCTTACCTACGTTATACACACAGAGACCACGTAGTTCGACTGACGACTTAATCAATTTACAGATAAAGATATACATGATGAAATGTTAGTTTATTATGAAAGACTCCTAAAGGACAGACCTAATTGTCTTGAGGGATGATCAAAGATCAACCTTTCCTACATTCAAGGCTTAAAGACCCGTAGTTTGGATACCATGTTTTTGATGTTTTCTAACTTTTTGATCTATTTTGGGATTTTGATATGTTTTCAATGTTTTTGAATTTTTTGAGATTTTATGAATGTTTTTGGATTTTCTGATGTTTTTGGATTTTCTGAGATTTTATGAATGTTTTTGGGATTTTCTAATTTAAGGAATTCAAGAATATACACAAATCCAATCCGATGAGAACATGCCCCCAGCGTGATGCAATAGACTACTCTGATAAAGGCAGGACTAACTGACCTTGAGGATGGGTCGAGTAGTACTAGGAGGGATCATGATACAAACACAAAACAAAGCTATGATGTGGACGTGGATGGGTGATGGATGCAAATATGGAATGTGATGGATGATGGGAGCATAATGGATGGATGATGTGGAACAAGCCATGAAGATCCTGGTGAATGGAAAGTGCTTATTTACACAAGGCACCTATTTTCTAGGTTTTCACCAAGGTACTTGCCCAAAGTGCCACCGAAGTGGTTTTCACTTGAGGAAATTTTTTCTCTTTACTATTTTTGATCATTTTTTTGATTTTTTTTGATTTTTTGCTTGTTTTTCTTTTTCTTTTTGTCACCAAGATGCCTGTTTTCCAGGCTTTTGCCAAGGTAACCATTTTTTTAGGACATTTTTTTATTTTTTGATTTTTTGGGTTCTATTCCTTGCAAGATTAGGCATAAATTTTTTTGAGATGGGAGCTGTTCATGGGATTTTGTAGAGGTTCCCCTTCAGGTGTTGATAACTAATATGCCCCTGACTTATAGCTTACTGTGATAACAAATGGTCCCAACCAGTTGGGTTCAAATTTTCCTTTGCTATTTGGGTTTGGGACGTTCTTTTGATTCTCCTTTAGTATCAGTTCTCCAACTTGGAAAATTCTGCTTTTGATCTTCTAGTTATAACTCCTCTTGATTTTGTTATGATAGAATTGCAAATGATTCAATGCTTCTCTACGTCACTCATCCAATAGCTCTAGCACATTCAGTCTTGATACTTGGTATTCCTTGTCTGTGATGAGGTTTTGCAGTGATATTCTTAGTAATGGGAGATCAATCTCAATGGGCAGTATGGATTTTGATCCGTAGGCTAGGGAGAATGGGGTGGCGCCATTGGGTGTGCAAATTCTAGTTCAATAGGCCTAGAGGGAGGGATTGAGCTACAAATGCTAGTCACGACCTGCATCATTGACTGTCTTCTTGAGTATTTTCAAAATGGTTTTATTGGTAGCTTCTGCTTGGCCATTTCCTTGGGGATAGTATGGGGTGGAGAAGCGATGTTGGATTTTGAATTTTTCATAAAGGTTGCAGACATCTTGATTTGTGAATGGTGTCCCATTATCTGAGATAAAGGCTTGTGGGACATCATAGCGGTATATGAGATAGTTCAGGTTGAATTTTGATATCTGCTTCCCAATTATGTAGGTCATTGGTATAGCTTCCACCCACTTGGTGAAATACTCAGTGGTGGTTATGACGAACTTGTGGCCACTATATGAGGTGGGAGTGATTTTTCCAACGATATCAAGCCCCCACTGTGAAAAGGGCCATGGTGTAATGATAGGATGGAGCTCTTGAGCTGGAGCATGGATGAGGTCCCCATGCTGCTAACATTGTAGACACCTTCTGATGTAGTCGTGTGCCTCTTTCTCCATAGTGGGCCAATAATACCCCGTCCTTAGCAGTTTCTTGGCCAAGATCATTCCACTCGAGTGTGAACCACAAATCCTGTTATGCACCTTAGTTAAAGAAGTTAAGGCTTCGACAGTATTGAGGTAGCATAATAAGGTTCCCTCTATGCTTCTACGGTATCAGGTATTTCCTAGGATGACAAACCGAGAGGAATTTTTGACAAATGTTCTTTTTAGTTTTGAGGGTAAGTCAATAGGTAGGACACCTATTCGTAGGTAGCTATAAATGTCATGGTACTAGGGGTCACCGGGACCAATGATTTTGCAAACAAATTCTGACTTTGGTACCTCGAATCCGGGCATGAGAAGCTGCTCTACCAAGAATTCATGTTTTAAGACATTGCAAGGGATTTCTAGTAAGGATCCGATCGTTTCCATGGCGTGTGTTGCTCTATTGTTTGCTCTGGGTATTTGCTCAAATGTGATCTCGATGAAGGATTCCTTGAGAGTCTCCACCAATTTTTTGTATGGAGTTAGCTTATCATCCTTAGTCTGGTATTCATGATTCACTTGATTTATTATCAATTGTGAGTCTCCATATGCTTTCAGGGCCATGATGTGCCATTGCACTGCTATTTTGAGACCTATGGTTAAAGCCTCATATTCTACAATATTGTTGGTGCAGGGGAATGCCAATTTATAAGATCTAGGTATGTAGTCCCCCTGTGAGGTGATGAAGAAGACACCGACTCCTGATCCATATTGTGTGTATGAGCCATCAAAGTAAAGTTTCCAGTGATTGACTATGCTGAGGTTAAAGATGGATTCATCTGGAAACTCTGAATTTCTGTGAAGAAAACACTACTGCTAGACATGATTTCTCAATGAATGAGTAGTTTAACTCATGCCCAACCATTTTTCTACTGATATAAAAGATGGCCCTTTCTGTCCCATTTTCATCGTGTTGAGCTATGAGAGCTCCAAAGGCTGCTACTGTTGCTGACACATATAGGATCAATGGCTTTTTGGGGATCAGTGGCATGAGGACCGGTGGTGTAAGAAAATATTCTTTGATATTATTGAAGGCTTCCTCACACTTATCATCCCACTTATACGCTCCTTCCTTGTGAAGTAGGTGAGAATAAGGGATTTGTTTATCTGCTAGTTGTGCTATGAATCTTTGGATGGACTGAAGCCTACCTTGGAGGCTTCTCAATTGTTTCAATATTTTGGGTGCCTCCATCTCAAGGATTACTTTTACCTTGGAAGGGTCTACCTCAATACCTCTCATTGACACTATGTATCCTAATAACTTTCCTGATTGTACGCTGAAGACACACTTCTTTGGATTTAATTAGACCTTGTATTCCTCTAGCCTGTCAAAAATGGCACTCAAGGTTGCTATGTGATCCCTCCTTTTTCTTGATTTGGCTAGTATGCCATCAAAATAATCTTTGACATTTTTTTGGATCATGTCATGGAAGATTAGTGTCATAGATCTTTGGTAGGTAGTGCCAACATTTTTCAAGCCAAATGGCATCATATTCTAGTAGTAAATCCCCCATGGACAAGTGAAGGTCGTTTTGTGTTGGTCTTCTTTAGCAATCATTATCTGGTTATCAGGGAAAGCATTTCGTGTCCCATCATCATGTCTACAATCATGTCAATGTTGGGCAATGGGAAATCATCTTTTGGACATGCTTTGTTTAAGTCCCTGAAATCTATGCAGATTCAAATGCTCCCATCTATTTTTGAAACAAGAACCAGATTGGACACCCACTCAGGGTAGTCAATTGGTCGTATGAATCCTACACCAAGTAGCCTATTTAATTCCATTTTGACTAACAGGGCAATCTGAGGGTGCATTTTCTTGAGCTTTTGTCTAACGGGCTTTGCTTCAGGATATATTGCTAGATGATGAACTATAATTTCTGGATCAAGCCCTGGCATGTCTACATAGCTCCATGTAAAATTAACTTGTCTTTCTCTCAAGAAGGCTACTAGGAGCTCTTGTTCCTCTGATAGTAATGACTCTGTATAGAATGTGATGTGTAGTGTCTGCTCTGTTCCTAGGTTGACTGGATTGCATTTTTCAGCTAGGACCACTAATTTTTCCTAATGAAGAGCTCTGAAAGGAAGATTGAATCCCACATCCTCGGGTGCCTCAAAGAGGTTTTCATCATTGGATGCATCCTTTCTTTTTACTATTTTTAGGTTGGAGAGTGCCACAACGTGGTTTTCACTCAAGGACCTAGAGATTATTCTCAATTGCACACTTTTGTGACTGAGGGATTCAATCGTTTCCCCATAATATGCATGCATATCCAACTTGATGATGAACCCTGATTTGTGATCCCCACATAGAATATTATCTCACAATCCCATGAATTCTGAGAGTGCCTCATCATTTTCGAATGTGTCCAAAATTGGTGGTCCTTGTTGGTCATAATCGATGAGTTGTGGGTAGACTAGACGGGTTTCATGGTTTTGATTTTTAGACTCATAGGATAAGGTGCTAAGCAGAAGGAGTGAGGAGGTCTAAAAAATAATTGGTATGTCAGTTATGGTATCTTCCTCATCATCACTTCTACTATAGACATCTGTTATGTCAAAAGTGAAATTATATATGATGCGGCCAATGGATACAGGTAAGCGAAGTTTAGCTGGTGTTGGTTCACGGGGAGTCTTGACTACTTTAACTGGGTGACCTTGTCCATGTATGGTTATACTCAGGGGGTACATCGGAGGACAAGATTTCTCATTCATGTCTCATGAATGAGGGTATTATAAGCCCATTGTCATTTTCCCCTAGTTTTTGGTTTCTGTCATAGCCCATTGTGAGCATCATTTGCAAACCTTTGCTTATGTCATCCATTGGTAGATTAGCTTCTGGTCTATTATCTTGGTATAGGAGATCCAATGGCTTCATTTGATTGTGGACATCCTCGTGATTTGGGAGATTGTGGTAACTCTCCTACCACAAAGGAATTTTTGGGAATCATATAGTTTCCGCAACCATTATCCTGGATGATGACTTTGATATTAGAGATGGTGGGGATGGCGGTAGTGGTGGGTGTCTCTATCACAAAAGTGGAAGCAAGAGTGGCTAGATCAATGTACGATGCTAATGGTCCTTCATCATTTTTAGGCACTTGAGGGATTTTGTAGTATTTTTCCTCTAGGTTCTTGCAGTAGGAGAATGGTTTAGGATCTCCATGGATGGTGACCTCTTGTCCTTCATATGTGAATTTGACACATTGATGGAAAGTTGATGCTACTACTTGCATTGCATGGATCCATGAATGTCCTAGGAGAATGTTATAAGGAAAGTCGAGGTCCAGGACCTGACAGGTTGTTTCCATGATAGCTGACCCTACTTGAATAGGGATTTGGATTGTGCCTTGGGACACTCTTTCCTGATCATCATATGCTCTTATTGTAATACCTTTTCCTTTGTCTATAGAATCCTCTGAGATCTTCAAGTTCTTAATGAGCTTGAGGGAACAAATGTTCAAACCTGCATCTCCATCCACCAAGACTCACTTGACTTTATTTTTATGCACCAAGACCTCTAAATGGAGTGCACAGTTGTGAGATGGTTGAGCGGGAAAGTCCTAATTGTAGAACATAAGGAGGTTTGGAGTGATGATGTTTTCGACCATACCTTGGAATTGTTCGGCATCAAGATCTACGAGGACAGTGGATGAAGCCAATGCTTCCTCAAGGATTTTCTTGTCAACGGATGAAATTTTTAATAACTCCATGATGGAGATTTGTGTTGGGGTTCTTTTCAGTTGATCAAGGACATTATAACTGCTGGGAATAGATTTGGGGTTGGGTGCGGGTGCTTTGTTTGGCTAAGATGACCCTATGATTGTAACTTTACCACCTCTTGTGGTGACTCCATAATCGATATGGGCTCCTTTGATGGTGATGGTAGCACAGTAGTCATCCAGGGATGCAACAACATAGTCTTACACATGATTCATATTTTTGAAGGTACTTTTCCCCTTATCAGTGTTATTGTTCCCTTTATTGTTATGGTTAGGCATCAAATTCGTGTATATTTTAAGATTTTGATTTCCTGTTGGCTGTTCCACATTTATGATTATTTGATCAAAGAGGTCTTGGAATAGGTTCTTTAATCTCATGCAATTGTTAGTGGTGTGCCCTTTGATTTTGTGGAAGTCACAATGCTGATTTTCATTGTACCAAGGAGGTTTCACATTTGGTTCTTGATAATTCTCATAGGTGGGAGCCTTGATGAGATTTTCATTTATTTTTTTGTTCATGATGACCTCGAGTGGTTCCCCAAGGGTAGTGCACTTCCACTTGGCGGAGTTCTTGTTTGAATAGGGTGGTTCTCTTTGATCATTGGCATTATTGATCGCTTGATTATTTGGTTGTTGTGTTGTGTTAGCTTGATGATTGTTTTGATGATGGTTTTGGATTGGTTTTTGTGGTGTGGGTGTGTTTTTCTGAGGGGAACTGATGACAACTTTTTCATTGATGACACCATCGTTGGTAACATTTTTTTTTTCTTTCCCATGTGCGAGGCTTGTCATTGTAACTGGTGGGTGGGCAATTTTTCTACTGTTCGGGATATGCAGTTGATCCTCCAGGTTGTGTTATAAGGGCTCATTCGATGCTGAGTGCCTTGGTAATCAATTGGTCGTATGTGGTGATACCTTGGACTTTGAGATGAAATTCAAAGGCTTCGTCGAGGTTGGATATGATAAGAAACACTTGTTGTTCCTCAGGCATGACCCATTTGCTCTGATTGGCCTTGGATCACCATCGTTGTAGGAATGAAGCAAATGATTCATTCTTACATTGTTTTAGAGCCAATAGTTCCTCTAGACTAATGTCCATAGCAATATTGCATGCTTAGTTTTTTATGAATGCATCTATTATTTCTTGGAATGTCTTGATGCTTGTAGGTAGAAGAGATAACCATTCCATGGCGTGGCCAACCAAACTTCTAGGAAACAACCGCATCAGATAGGTATCATCATATGTGACTTCCATGCAATGAACTTGGAATTCCCTAATGTGATCTTTAGGATTTCCCATCCCACGATATTTGTCAAATTTGGGGATCTCAAATCCCTTTGGGAATGGTTTCATTGCAAGGCTCCTGTCAAATGGATAAGGGAACAAGTTACTGGGGGTTTTCATGGTTCACCTTGATTGAAGGTCGAGCACTTGTTGCAAGAGCAACTTGATTTGTGTTGTCACATTGTTTTGCGGATCAGGGGGTGTGATGAAAGTTTTTTGAGGTGGTTCAACTATTGGTGGGATTGGTGGATTGGTTGGTATGTTGATAGATGGTGTTTTCATATTCTGTTGAGCCAATTATGCTTGCAATTGATTTTGTACCAACAATGCTTGTTGTTGTCCTGTTGCTGCTTTGCTATTAGTGCCTGATGCTGGGCTTGTCGTTGCACTTGTTGTTGCACCAACAACGCTTGTTATTGGGAAGCTAATCGGGCTACTTCCTACTATTCTTGGTATTGTTTGAGCATTTGCTAATATGCTTGGTGTTGAGCTGCTTGTTGTTGTGCAAGATATTGTACTTGTTCTCGTGCTTGCGCTTGATATTGGGATTGTGCTTAAGCATGCGCTTGAGCTTGAGCTTGTGTAGCTTGTGTGGCTTGAGCAGCTTGCGTTGCTTTTGCGACTTGTTGCTATTGTTGTTGCAATAAGGCTTGGGCTTGTGCAACCCATTTTTCTTGTTATGCTTGTTGTACTTGTAATGTAGCTTGGGCAGCTTGAGCAACTTGCATGGCTTAAGAGGCTTGCTGAGTAGCTAGTTGCATGGCTTATTGTTTTTGTACTTGTTGGAGTCCTTTTGATAGGTAGCTTGCTAAGTGGCTTGGAATGCAATATTGTATTGGCTTGATGTATTGGAGATTGGTGGTGGTGGTGGAGGTGGATTTGGAATGGTGTTTGTTGTGGTGATGAGAGGCACCGTCGTGTTGATGATTGGGGTTTGAGTGGTAGATGGTGCGATTGATGTGGTTGGTTCTTGAGAGACCATGTTTTGAGATGTTAGAGGGGTGGTTGATGATGTGATGGTGGTGGTTTGCGTTATTGGGGTGGTTTCTGTCTGTTGTTGCAATATCGATGACAAGCTTTGAGGATTTGATATGGTACTTTGGTTGATGCTTGGTGGGTTAAACCAAGAGGTGATGTGGATATTGATGAAAATGGTGGAATTGGTGGAAATGCAAGTGGAAAGCTACCTTGGGGGAATGATGCAGATGTAGTGTCAAAGATGCCCCCTGGTCCAAATATATCATTCTCTCCTTGTGAGGTTATGGGAAGAGAAGTTTGGGGTGTTGCATGGAATGATGATGATGATGGGTCATTTGGATCATGAAAGGTGAGAGGGACATATGGATGTGATGGATTTTGGGGTATGGTTTATCCCAAGATGGTATTTTCATCCAAATCTTGATTGTTTACAAGGGGATGTGTTTGTAATGCATTGAGAAATGCACTTCCCTTATTAACAATGGGTTGCGTTGGAGCAATAGATGATGTTATTTGGGGGATGTTTTGAGTGATGCTTTGGAATGGAGATATAGATGAGATGGGGATGGTAGATGAGATTGGAGGCATGACCCCAAAAGATGGTTCAACAATAGTGCTCACATCGAAATCAGAGGGGATTTTATCCCCTTGCTTTGTTAATTCGAGCGTGTATAGTGAGGGATTGATTCTCATCATGATCTTGATAATCTTACGATTCTCTAGATTTTGAACCATTTCGATGGTTTCCTCATGTGACATTCCGAAGGGGTTGTTGGTAAGATCTTCTACTTGGGATTCCTCTTGTTGATTTGATGATGAAGGAAATTTAATTAGAGGATTGCTTGATCCAATGGGATTTATTTCGGAATCTTTTTGGCTTAGATCACTCGAAGTGGATGTTTCTTTGTTGGTTTCCATGTTCCTCTTGTGTTGAGATCTAGTTTGCACCATAAAATAGGGATCAACTTTCAAGAATATGGGAGATGAATCTCTAATTCTTTGGATTGATTTAACCTTTAGATACAAAAAAGAAAATTTAGGATGTTTTTAAGGATCAAAGGTGATATGATGGGGATGATGTGTATGTCTAAACTTTTGAGAAATCTTGAGGGGATGCTAGACTTTTAGGACCTTTTGGATTTGTTTTGAATTTTTATTTTTTGGATTGACCTTGATTTGATTTTTGGTTTTCTTTGATTTTGGATTATGAACAAATAGACCTTAAGATGTTGGATGATTATCTAGGGGGTATATTTTCTCAAAGGATGATAACTTGGATATGTTTAGGGAGAAGGATGCATCTACCCACACCTATTCAAACAAGATGATAATTTAACCAAGCATATGAAGAAGGATGCATCTAAATAGACCTAGCTAAACAAGATGGTTTGATAATTTGACTAAGAATATGCAAAAGGATGCATCTACTCATACCTAGCCAAAGATGATTTGATGTTTTGATTCAAATATTTCAAGGATTTTGCTTCAAGGATTTGATGATTTTGATTTTTTTCCAAAAAGCCTGGCATGGAGGATAATTTCAATATTTTTCAAAAGATGATGGTGAGGTGATTTTGTTTTGATGTTCAAGGATGGATGAAAGTTTGATTTTGATCCTACGTTTACCTAAAGAGACACTTGTTTACAAGACCTCAGTTTTGAAGAACATGGTTTTCTCTAAACAAGGTGTTCAAATTCATGAAAAAGATTGGGATTCTGACAATAATAAAATGAGTACAATCTGGGATTGTTTCTTGAGGCTTTCCTGTAAAAATTAAAAACCAGTCTTCGTTTGAATTTGTATAGCATTGAGAGATGCTTTTGGTGATTTTTTAGACTAAGAGATTTTACCTTCAGTTTCTTGATCTTGATCTTGCGTTAAATCATTGGGGATACATGTGTGGGGTCCAATTTTTTTATTAGTCTTTTCTTAATGACTTTGTTTTTACCACAAACACTTCTTTGATTACGTGTTTTAAACTAGATGTCCAATGTCTCAACTTCTCATCCCACAAAATATATTATGTGGAATTTTGATGAAATCAAGGCAAGGGTTACCTATTATTTAACTTTTAGCAAGCAAATTGAGATAGAATCCAAATGTTTAGAAACCTCTAAGGATGAGAATCCCAAGGGAAAGCAATAACACTTGAATTTGGTCAATTGTATTTGCTTCCTAAAGGGTTTGAATTTTTGATGACAAATGTTAAATGTTTGTTTCCAAATGTTTTCGAACAAGCAAAGTGTTTTATAACCAAGAACAAGCACAATATTATGGATATGAAAGACTATATTTGTTGAGTCCCCAATTGGACAAGTCCAACTACGCTTATTTTTAGTGAATGGTTAGATGCTTGACCCCAGTGGCTCCCCTCCATGACACTCACTTCTCAAGGCAGCCAAGTATCAATACCCATGAAAATCCCATGGCATACTTTCCATTTCTACTAAAAATCATAAAAGTGTGGTGCAGCTTCAGAACAACCATTCTTGCACCAACAAATGGATAAGGATTTTGGCCTTTCTACAACAAGTGTTTTAATTCGGACTTTTCGTTCATAGGATTTGACCCAATGTGGTGAGAGACCATTGCTACCCTTCTCATCGGAGCCAACCATGTGATACTGGCCCTTTGTTCCAATACCTAATTTTATATCCTAGATGGAAATACTATTGGCTTTAGAGTGTTACCGGTTGGGTCGTTCCCTTGGGCAAGTACTTTTTCCCACAAGGTAGGCTGTCTAAGATAAAAAAATAGCAAGCAAACATATCCGTAACTCGATCGATCTTTGTTGAGAAACAAAGAGAGAATACACGCGATAAGTTTACTCACACTCGCACAATGTTTTGTTCAATTTTTAGTTCCCAAAATGAAGTGTGGAGGCAATCACTTTATCCCAACCTAAGACCACCAAAAATCCTTTTGATTCTCAAGATCGCTGTGAGGCGTGAGAGAAGTGCATACGTATTTTCAATGGTGTTAGTTTGAGTAAGCAATCACAAAGAAAAGTTGCACATGTTCTTATTAATTCAACAAAGCAATAATGACTTCTTTTTATAACACCAATGGAAATGTGAGAATTTTCTTTGTTCAATTATTAAACCCAAAAACCAACTCTAGTAAGTTTGTGTCCTATAGTTCATTTTAAGCTCCTTTTGTAACAAGAAATTAAAGTGTTCATTTTAGAGCCCAAAAGGAAACTAGTATGTCCTAAGCATGAAAGATAACAAATTTTCCTTAAGAGGAACAATGAATCCTCTAAGAGTGCTAAACAAACACTAGAGTGTTTAAAAACACTTGGTATTATAGGTGATGTCATTATGATTCTTTTCCTCTTCACCTTTGGTCCAACCAATCGATAATAAAACCAGTTAGGTTATGCAAAAATAGAAGTCAGGAGATCAACAAATAGACCAAATAATTAGAATTTGACAAAAAGAGCGTGTCGTAAATTAATTTTCACTTCCTACTTCCCTCCAGCGGTGCAACCCACAAAGGCATCAAATTTTGAAATTACTAGCGGTGTTGTATAGTGCCACTTACCAGTTAGCATCGCTCTGTAGCTAGGACAATGATCATGAAGGCGTCACTATTTGGGTTAGCAGTGCAGTTTGAGATTTGAGAAGATTCCAGCAGACGAAAATGACACAGTGGCACTGTTTGAAATTTTGAGTTCTGGATGGGAAGTAGGGAGTGCCATAGTTTGAAATTTTTAGTGGTACGATATAGCGACGCTATGTTCCCAGCGGTGCTAAACAACCATGCTGAGCTTCCGGTGGTGGAATTTCCTATAGGCATAAAAACAACAAGAAAAACACAAAATTTGAGAAAAAAATGTGATTAGATTTTCAAGAGGGCCCTCCTTCTAGCACCAAAATGTGAACCACGATCCCCAACCTGCACAAACACAAGAGAAAAGCACTAAATTAGATCAAATGCAAGGTTATTATCATGATTCCCCAAGGTATCCATTTGAGTTGTAAATGAAAAGGAATAAGATGAAGAACAAGAACAAAGAGAAACTAAAGATATCAAATCCTATTCAAACACAAATCAAACTCTCAATCTCTTGGGGGAGTTGGTGCCAATTTGATGTGGAAATTGGCCCTTTCCCAACTCCTAGGATGTGTTGAAGATGCTTGATGAAGGATGAATGATTTTGGTGACAATGTCAATGGAGCTCCATGTTGAAAATCTGTAAGAAACATAACTATGCTTGGATGAATTTGATGATAGATTGTTATGGATTTGAGTATAATAACTTTTCTCAAATTGTGGATGGATAGAATGAGGAATGAAGCCTCTTATTTATAGAATATTGAGATGGAAGAATTCCCAAAATGAAGCAATGTGGGACTAATCTTCAACCAATGGCAAGGTGCCACTTGTCCAAATGTGAGTGGATGGAGGATGTGCAAGTTTTGACAAATGTGCCCATAAATGCAATTAGGTGATATTTGAAATTTGTGAAATGACATGTAAGAGGGAAAAAGGAATGTCTTAAATGTCACGTGGGTCAAGGAAAAAGGACATGTAAGATGAAATGAATGCCTTGTTGGAAGGAGTAAGTCCACTTGGATTTGAATTCAAATTGAGGGAATATTCTCTATTTATGCCATGTTGAGAGAAAATAGAGATTTAATAAATGAATTAAATCTATTTTCATGTGCAAGTGGCAAAAGCTAGAGGATGGGACATGAGATTAGATTAAATTAATCAAGGATTGATTAATTTAATGAGAGAATAGGGGATGTGACATTTTTGACTTAAATTTGTGGATTTAAATAAATCAAAATGAGAGGAATGTATTTATAGAGATAGTTAAATAAATATTTTTGATTTATTTAACTAAAGAAGGTGAATGTTAGATTAAATCAAATAATGTTAATTAATTTAATTTAATAGGATGAATTTAGAGATTTAATAAAAAATGAATTATTTAATTAAATAGAGATAATTAGATCAGGTTTATTGATTTAATTAACAAAAGAGAATGAATTAATTAAATAAATGATTTAATCAATTAAGGGAGGAAAATTGATGAATTTAATCAGATAAGGGTATTCGATTAAATGGTTAGACTAAGGGATGATTTTGGATGAACTAGTGTTAGTAGTTGGGATTAGACGTGCAATCTCAATCAATACATTTTACGTGTCTACAATTAGCTCACAATATAGAGTATATCAAAACTGATTACAAAGGCTCACTACTAGAGAAGGCTCACTACCAAAACAAGACTTACTATTCAAATCAAGACTCATTGTTGTCCAACAAGGGTTAACTACCCAGAGGGCTCACTTCCACAGAGTTACAAAGAAGATAGAAGAGATTTGTTACAAAGAGAAGACAATCTCAATGCAATATAGATTTCCACCACAAGTTTCTCACACACTTGAAAACATGCATGAATGATAGAGTACACCTTCAACTTATTGCTTTTGAAAACTCAACAATTAGATTTCAAATTGATCTGCCCAAACTCGCATCACATACAAACTGTTTCATATCTATATCAAATCTATCTTGCTTGCATTCTCTTGCATCTTCACAAACATTTCAACCTATATTTATACCATCTTCAACTTTGAAACTCATCCAAAGTCGGCCACACACCATTTGCATTTACAAATTCAAATTAGGTTGGATCCAAAAAATTCTATGGTGGAATTAGAATTTGGGCGACCCAAATAAATGCTTAATGAGGACCCAAATAAATCCCAACACACTTCAAGAACTTCACAAGTAGTGTTTAACACAAGGTCGGCCAAACTAGTGTAAAAAATATAGAAAAATTAAGCACATGCAACATTAACATGATCCAATCCTCTTAGACAACAAAATTATCCTTAACATGATCATATTAGTTTATCTTCAGAACCGCAAGTCATAAAACTCAAACAAGAAGAAATCCATAAAAACTACATTTCTCTTGGACGTCAGCTAGAGACACTAAAAATTATACTTCACAACTGGTGAACATAACTCGCACTGTACAATGATCTAGAAACCAAAAATATGGATATAGCAACTACCAATAGCCATGATCAACATATTTGAACCACACAAACATAGGAGCGAATCCCGGAGCAAAACCTGGAGCAAACATTAAACACGTGCAACCTTTCTTTATTACAATTTTCTCAATATCCTTGACATATACAACCAATAACCATTATCCATGACATCAATGACAACAACGACTAGTTGAAAAATAGTTAACCAATTGACATCAATGACAACACCTTCATACTTGCTTCATACTTGCAACAGTCTCCCCTTTTGTCATTGATGGCAACACATGATGCAAAAAACCATCAAAGACAACACAACAACTCTAAACACACCTTCCATGATTTTTCTTTATGTTTCTCCCCCTTAGTAGATAAATTTTTCACATGATACTCTTTCTCTCTCCCCCTTTGACATCAATGGGAAAGGAAAAAGATATTTTACATTAATTTCCCCTTTGACATTAAGGCCAAAATACTCTTTCAATGACAACACATGACACTACCTACTCCCCCTGAGAGGTAGCCACCAAAACATCAGTCCAAAAGAAGGATAGATCCATAGATCCACCGAATTGATGTATCTCCATATGCATCTAGTTCAAGAAATGAGGGGAAGTAACCCCTAACTTCTTCCAAAGATACTAGAAAGTATCTTTAGGAAGAGCCTTTGTAAATATAGTAACAACTTGATCCTTTGTGGGTACATACTCAATCTTTACTTCAGTCTCCACAACCTTTTCTCTCAAAAAGTGATACCTGATAGATATATTCTTTGTCCTTGAGTGCATCACTAGATTATTTGAAATGTTAATTGCACTTATATTATCACAAAAGATAGAAATAGGATCACATACATCACTCTAATATATTTCAATGTCTATCTCATCCACAAAACGTGTACAACAAGATGCTGTAGAAATATACTTGGCTTCAATAGTAGATAAGGAAATTGAATCTTTCTTTTTACTTAACCAAGTCACCAATCTACAACTAAGAAAGAATACACTACCACTTGTACTTTTGTTGTCATCTACACAACCTACCCATTCTGCATCTATATAAGCATTTAGTGTAAAATAAGTATCCCTAGGATACCAAAAGCCATAATATGGAGCGCCATTCAAATATCTAAATATCCTCTTAATAGCAACGACATGTGTTTCTTTAGGATCTTATTGAAATCTATCCATAAGACAAACTGCATGCATAATATCCAGTCTAGTAGTAGTCAAATACAACAGTCCTCTAATCATAGATCTATATTTTCTCTGATCAGCCTTAGCCGAATCATCATCCTTACTCAATTTGCAACCATTCACCATAGGAGTGCACCAGTTTGGAACCATCCATCCAAAATTTCTTCAACATTTCTTTCAAGTATTTTTTTTGTGAAATAAAAATCCCTTTTTCTATTTGATTAATTTGCAGCCTAAGAAAGAAATTCATCTCACCAAACATGGACATCTGAAATTCTTTTTTCATTTCTTCAAAAAAAATTTTGCACATTTTTTCATTTCCTCCAAAGATAATATCATTAACATATACAAAGTTACAATCACGATCTTTTCATTTTCAATCTTAAAATAAAGATTACTATCTATCATACCTTTATTGAAACCTTGATAAATCAAATATCTATCTAGCCTTGCATAATAAGCTCTAGGAGATTTCTTTAGACCATATAAAGACTTCTTCAATCTACAAACCATATCCGGCTGATTTGACAACTGAAATCCTTCTGGTTGTTCCATGTAAACCTCTTCCTCTAACTCACTATTCAAGAATGCAGACTTAACATCCATCTGATAGACCTTGAAATCTTTACGAGCAAAAAATGCTAAAAAAATTTGTAATAGCTTCCATCCTTGCCACTAGAGAAAAAGTATCCTAAAAATCTATACCTTCTACTTGTGAGTAGCCCTTACACACAAGTATTTCTTTATTTCTGACCTCTTCTCCATTCTCATTCAACTTGTTTCTGAATACCCATTTTGATCCAATTTTGTTTTTATCTACCAGTCTAGGGACTAGTTCCCAAGTATGATTCTTCTCAGTCTGCATAAGTTCTTCTTTCATAGCTTTCATCCAATTTTCATCATTACATGCTTCACTCACTGTCTTCGGTTCAACCTCAAAAAGTAAACATAGATTTATCTCACTAGTAGCAGTAGCTCTACTTCATGTCAATACTCCTTTCCTTTTGTCTCAAATGATTTGATCTTCTAAATATTTTTTTTGCACATATTTAGGTATCTTTGGGGACACCACCAGAGCTTCTTCTTCATTTTTCTTTTCCTGTTCTTCAACAACTTCTTCAACTTCTATACAACTAGGTTCATCATATACATATCCATCAACTTCAATTGAATTCTTTACTGCTTCATCAACCTTGACATTTGTGATTTCTACAAACTTTCAGAGTCTTTTATTGAAACATCTATAAGCTTTTATTCTAGTACAATATCCAAGGAAGATACCTTCATCACATCTAGCATCAAATTTTCCTAAATTTTCTTCATCTCGTCTGATATAACATTTTCTTCCAAATACCTTGAAATACTTCACAATAGGAATTCTTCCACACCATAGCTTGTATGGGGTTTTAGTAATATTAGCTTTTTATTGAAATCAATTGAACACATAAATAGAAGTGTGAATAAATTCTCTCCAATAAACTTCCAATACACCAGCTTCAGTAATCATTGATCTAGCAGCTCTTGAATCATTTTGTTCTTTCTTTCAACAACTCCATTCTGTTGAGGAGTTCTAGGAGCAGTTAACTATCTTTTTATTCCATGAACTTCACAAAACATATTAAACTAATGGGAGGTGAATTAATCACGTCTATTAGACCTCAATAATTTTATTCTCAAATTTACATCATTCTCAACCATAGCCTTAAATGCCTTGAATCTATCTAATGCATCAGATTTCTCTCTAAGAAAAGTAACCCATGTATAACTAGAGTAATGATGCAAAGCAAGGTGGAGAACATAAAAAAACTCTGAAACAATCAAATTTCTCAATTCTAGAGCCCCAACTTGGTGGTTACCTTCACAAATCTCCTATTCTCCTAGTACTACTTGAAATAAGGGGTTTTTCACATAAATTTCAGAAAAAACCTAACACCCAAAATTTGAATACCATTCTAGATACCCTTTATACCACTTTTAAACATATAAATTTTGTAGGTAGGGTTACTTTGAAACAAATTCCTTAAATTTGGACTTCTACCGCTCCAATTAGGGCTAATTAGGCTAGGTCAATAAGGCAACAATATGATTTCTAACTTCCAAACTTAAAAAATCCACTCCAAGGCATTCAACATGTCACATGGGGTTTGCAAACATAACTTTCAACAACTAGAACATTCTCCAAACAATTCCTTTACAAAACCCTAAGCCTACCTATCTCCTAACCTAATACATGATGATATTAGGCTAGGGCTTCATCAAAATTGCACCTAACTCCATCCCCTGCTCTTGCAAACACTGAAAACATTAAAATAATCCTACCTGCATCCATGTTGCTACTTATTAGGATTTTTCACTGGTGGAATGGGAAAAAAATCATTTTATTATATCAAAACCCTCACTAACTAGGGTTTCAAACTATTTTTAGCAAAATTGCTCTAACACCCTTCAAACTTAATGAAAATTGATGAGATCAATTGCAAAAGATAGAAGACGTATTCCATCATCAATCCCAACACAAAATTAAAACATTTACAGGTCATACGGAGTCGTACTACCCTATGTAGTAGCAAGAAATCAATGGAAAACAAAGAAAATAGAGTATATCTTTATTGCTTATCACCAAAACTCACACCAAAAGTTTTCCTCGACCAAAAAAAGGAATATTTACCAACACTTTGGTTCACAAAATAATTTTATGCAAACTCATCTTGGGGTAGGATCAAATTCCATTGTGTTGAGTGTTCTTTTTTCAAGCATCTAAGGAGATTTCCAAGGCTTCTATTTACTACTTAAGTTTTCCCATCCGTTTGGGGGTGATAGGCAGAGCTAAAAGTCAAATTTGTGCCTAGCTTCTTCCATAGGATTCTCCAAAAGTGACCCACAAATTTACTATCCCTGTTTGAAATAATGGTTAATGGTAATCCATGGATTTTGACCACCTCCTTGAAAAATAACCCTACAATGTATGAGACATCATTTTACTTTTACATGGTATAAAGTGTACCATCTTACCAAATTGGTCCACCACAACAAACACTGAATCAAAGCCTCTTTGGGTTCTAGGCAACCCCATCACAAAATCCATGCTGATGGAATCCCAAGGTCTATTTGGGATTGAAAATGGTTGATATAGACCTGTATTTGTACTACAACCCTTGGCCCTTTGACAAACAATAAACTTTTCCACAAATTCGCACATCACTCTGCATCTTTGGCCAATAATAGTGCCTTCTTACCCATTCCAAAGTCTTATCAACACCAAAGTGACCTACAAGGATACCACTATGCTTCTCCTTAATCAAATTATCTCTCATAGAACATTTGGGAATATAAAGTTGAGCCCCCTTAAACAGTAAACCTTCTTGAATAAGGAAATCAGAATTTTATTCATGAAAAGTGCCATTGAATTGACTACAAGAAGCATAAATCTCTTTGAAATCATCATCCTCTACATTCATACCTTTCAAAGCATCAATCCCCACACTTTGTAACTTAACTTCTTGGACCAACAATGTCCTCCTGCTCAAAGCATCCACCACCTTGTTTGACTACCCCTTTTTATGCTTAATGGTGAAGGTGAAACTTTGTAGGTACTCCACCCACTTCACATGTTTGTGGCTGAGTTTGTATTCGCTGTTTAAGAACTGCAAAGCATGATTGTCAGTAAAAACAATAAATTCTTTAGGTAGGAGATAATGTCTCCACTTCTTCAATGATTGCACCATAGCATACAACTCCAAGTCATAAGATGAATACTTTTTCTTTGCCTCATTGCGTTTCTCACTAAAAAAAGTAACATGCCCGCCCTCTTAGCTCAATACTACGCTAATTGCATACCCACTTGCATCACATTCAATGGTGAAAACTTTGTTAAAGTTAGACAATGCTAAGATAGGTTGTTGTGATACCCTTTGTTTCAATATTGGATTTTTTTTTGCCTGATCATACCACATAAACCTTTTCCTTTTGTTCCCTTTTATTGTGTCAATGATTGGAGAACATATGTGACTGAAATTCTTAACAATTTTTTTGTAAAAACTAGCTAGGCCATGGAAAATTCTTACCTCACTAATGTTGGAGTGGCCAATTGAGAATTGCTTCCACCTTACTAGGATCCATATTCAAAGAGCCTTTTGAGATCACAAATCCAAGATACACCAATTCTTCCTTCATAAATTCACACTTCTTCAAATTTATCATCAGCTTTTCTTTATTCAATATTTTCAAAACCAAATCTAGATGCTAAAAGTTTTCCTCTTTAGTCTTACTAAAAACAAGAATATCATTCAAATAGACAACAAAAAACTTACCAATGAAGGGTTTGAGGACTTCATTCATTAATATCATAAAGATAATTGGTGCATTTGAAAGCACAAAAGGCATGACAAGCCATTCATATAACCCCTCATTTGTCTTGAAGGCAATTTTACACTCATCCCCTTCTCTAATTCTGAATTGGTTGTAGCTACTTTTGAGGTCTATCTTAGAAAAATAACATTCCCCTCCTAAAAAATCCATCAAGTCTTCCATTCTTAGTATGGGGAACCTATACCTCATGGTAATCTTGTTAATGGCCCTTGAGTCGGTGCACATTCTCCAATCCCCACCCTTCTTTGGTGCCAAAATGGTAGGAACAACACATGGGTTAAGACTCTCTCTTATTAGGCCCTTATCAAGTAACTCTTGAATTTGTTTCCTAATCTCTTCATTGTGTTTTGGAGTCATTTTATATGCAGCTTTGTTAGGTAGGTTTTCCCCTGGTATAAAATCTATATGGTGACTCACATCTCTTATTGGTGGCAAAGATATAGGAAGTTCATCTACCACAATGTCCTTATACTTGTTCAACAATTCTTGGACCTCTCTAGGCACATCATAAACCTTTGCTACTACTATCATCACAGTATTTGGTCTAATCACAATGGAAAAACCTTCTCCACCCTCTTCCTTCATAGTTTTCAAAAACTCCTTTTCTCCTACCAGCATTACACTAGACCCAACTTGTGTATCTAGACCTTCATCTTGCAATGGAGTAAGAGTGAATGATATCTCATCCTTTTCAATAGCATAAGTGTTATTTTCCCCATCATGTTTAGCCTTTCTGTCATATTGCTAGGGTCTCCCGAAAAGTAAATGACACATCCATTGGTATGATGTCACACAAAATATTGTCCTTGTACCCTCCTATGTTAAATTCCTTCCAAGTTTGCTCATTTACTAGGACTTGTTGTCCCTTGTTCAACAAGGAGACCTTGTAAGGAGTGGGATGTGGTATCCTTTTATTTTTCAACTTTTCTACCATCTCAAGAGAAACTAAATTATCCGTGCTACCCGAATCAACAACTTTGTAGACCTTACCTTGAGATTTACATGTGGTTCTAAAGAGAGATTTTCTTTGTGGACGCTCTTTCACCATAGGGACTTTGATCAACATTCTCCTCATCATAAGAGATTCACCAATTTGTGGAGTAGTATGTTGTGATGGAAAGTTTACCCTCTCATTGTCTTCCTCTTGCACCAATTGAGTTCTTGTTTCTCCTCCATGTGAAGTTGAGGGCTTATTTTCCATAAATTTCCATGCTTGATGGCCAATCTTGTTACACTAATTACACCTTCCTGTGAATACATTTGGTCCTCTTCCTTGACCTCCAAATTTTCCCTTGCTATTTGAATTCCTTCCTCTAAAACTACCTCTTGATTCAGAGCTTTGTTCTTGATGACTACTTGTACCTCCTTGTTGCTTTTGGGACTGTCCTCTTCCGCCAAATGTTCCTCTACCTCTGAAGCTTCTTCCTCTACCCCTACCTTGCTTCTCTTTCCTTCTCTTTAAATTTTCTTCTACCTTGACTGCTAATTGAAAACACTCTTCCACCATTCTAGGGGTGGTAAGACTTAACTCATCTTGTATGTTGAACCTCAACCCATTTAGGTACCTTGCTACTTTATCCACCTCATCCTCCACATGAACTGATCTTATACTTAGCTTGTGAAACTCCTATGTATAAGCCATTACATCCATCTCATTTTGTTTGAGGTTTTGGATCCTTGTAAATGTTTGAATAGCATAATCACCAAGTAGAAATTGGCTCATGATTTTAGCCACCATTTTGTCACAAGAAGAAATTTTTGACTTTCCCTTCTTCACCCTCTCTTCCTGCACATAATTCCACCAAATTAAAGCAAGGCCTTTCAATTTTGTTTTGGACAATTTCACCCTTTGGTCTTCTTCTACCTCTTCATACTCAAAATAGTTATCAAGTGCCCCAATCCAATCTAGAACCTCTTCACTATCCAACTTCCCACCGTACATGGGTAATTCCATCTTCACCTTAGGAGTGTCTCATTTGACAACCTTCAACAAATTTTCCATTCTCAATTCATTAGGATACAACTCTTCCTCTTGGAATCCTTCTTGAGGGTTTTCATTCTCACCCTCTTCCTCTTCCTCTTGGTCACTCTTGTCTCCAGTGACCACACCTCTCCTTTGGTTTGATTCAAGTGCTACAAGTTTGGCTAGGATTCCTAAGAATCCTTAACCCACCTTATCTCCTTGGCATGCTTTTCCTTCATCTCTCTCATTTCTCTAGTAGTTGGATTTCCTTTAGGAGGTGTCTTTGCTTCTTTCTCACTTCAAACTTTTCCTCTTATTGACCAAAACCTATGATCTAATACTAATTTGATGTAGAGCAGTGTGGAGAACTTCAACAATCTCTGAAACAATCAAATTTCTCAATTCTAGAGCCCCAAATTGGTGGTTACCTTCACAAATCTCCTATTCTCCTAGTAGTACCTGAAACAAGGGTTTTTTCACATAACTTTTAGAGAAAACCTAACACCCAAAATTTGAACACCATTTTAGATACCCTTTATACCACTTGTAAACATATCAATTTTGTATGTAGGGTAACTTTGAAACAAATTCCTTAAATTTGGACTGCTACCACTCTAATTAGGCCTAATGAGGCTAGTTCAACAAGGAAAAAAAATGATTTATAACTTCCAAACTTCAAAATTCCACTCCAAGGCGTTCAATATGTCACATGGGGTCTATAAACACAACTTTCAAAAATTGGAACATTCTCCAAACAATTCCTTTACAAAATCCTAAGCCTACCTATCTCCTAAGCCTAATACATGATGATATTAGGCTAGGGCTTCACCAAATTTGTACCTAACTCCATCCCATGCTCCTACAACAACTAAAAATATTAAAATCATCCTACTTACATCCATTCCACTGATTATAAGGATTTTTCACTGGTGAAATGGGCCAAAAATTAATTTTATTCTATCAAAACCCTCACTAACTAGGGTTTCAAACTATTCTCAGCAAAATGGCTCTAACACCCTTCAAAATTAATGAAAACTAATGAGATCAATTGAAAATGATAGTAGACTCAGTCCATCATCAATCCCAACACAAAATTAGAAAATTTACAAGTTGTACAAAGTCGTACTACCCTGTGTAGCAGCAAGAAATAAATGGAAAACATAGAAAATAGAGTATATCTTTATTGCTTATCACCAAAACTCACACCAGAAGTTTTCCTTGACCACAAAAAGGAATATTTAAACATGTACAAACTTAAAAAAACCATTTTACATTTTCCTTTTTAATTCCAATGGTTCAACTTCCAAAAATGCAAAGTTGCTTGAGGAACTTTTGCAACGTTTTGCAAAAATGGCAACTTTACCCAAAACTGACCCCACATGACTCAACCCAACATACAACATGAAATTTACTGACCCCACATGACTCAACCCAACATACAACATGAAACATGGTCTTAATAGACCTTATTACAAACAAAATTAACTCAACATCACAAAAGACTAGCATTTGACCCTTATTTACAGAAAGACCCAGGTGCCCTGCACCATGTAATCATCAATTAGAAGCATAAAGTAACTTTCACCTTGTAGAATTCTCACTCTTGTAGAAATACAAAGATATATATGAATCAAAACTAGTAGTCTGGTAGTAGATTGTTCCTTTGATCTAAAGTTGTTTCTAGCTTTCTTTCCAAATTGACAATTTTTGCAAATAGCATTAACACACTTTGTAATCCTCGGTAAATCTCTTATGGCTTGTACTGCACTGATTCTTACCATATTATCAAAATTCATGTGACTCATTCTCCAATACCATAACCAACTATCATTAATCTAAGTCATAAAGTAGTTTCCATCAGCACCCTTAAGTTGATAAATATTTCCTTCAGACTTCTTTCCTGCAAAAATCACTGTTCTTGATCCTTTCTTGATTTCACATCTTTCATCTTCAAATACAATATTATATCCTTTACTATAAATCTATCCAACACTCAAGAAATTATTCCTTAAACCCTTAACATAGTAGACATTATCAGTATTATTCTTTCCATCAAAACTTACTAAACCTATCCCACAAATATTAGCACTAGTATCATCTCCAAACTTAACTAAGCCTCCATCATATTTTTCAAGTTTAACAAACTTACTCTTATCACTAGTAATGCGATGAACAACCACTATCAACAACCCAATAGTTTTTTTTCTTCTTTAGCATGAAGAGTAGAAATCATCATACCTTCACTCTTTTCCAGAGCATTTTCCTTCACCTGTCTTTCAGTATTAAGAAAAGTAGATTAATATTTTATAGCCAAGAACAAGCATTCATTGTCATAAAAATCTCCATAATTAGATTCTTCATCAGAAATACCAGCATCCTCATTTACATACTATGCTTTGTTGATCTTCTTACCTTTGTTTATTCTTCTTAGCTCTTTCTGAACATCTCAAAGAATAATGACCTATTACTCCACAACTAAAACATTTAAAGGGTAATTTACCTTCATACTTAATAGAGACTTTCTTCATCCTTCTCACAAAGTTATTTTCTACTTCATCGAGGTTCTCTTCATCTTGATCTTCAGCTCTTATAGCCTTGAAATAAATTTTTGATTTGGATCCATTTCTCAAATTTGGTTTTCTCATATCATAAGATGTTAGAGTTCCCAATAAATGATCTTTAGTATAAGTTTTGTAATCAACATATTCTTCAATAGCAGATACCTTTTCACTATATGCATCAGGGGGAGTTACAAGAATCTTCTTCACAATTTTGGATTTATCTAATGTAGCACCAAGTCCTCACATTCCACATACCAGCTCATCCACTCTCTATACATAGGATTCAATGTTCTCATCTTCAGACATATGTAGGATCTCAAATTGTGCCTCCAAATTCTGCAACTTTGCTTCTTTGACCTTTTCATCTCCTTCATGCATATTTTCTAAAGCATTCTAGACTTCTTTAGCATTCTTCATATTTTTAACTTTAATCAAATCAAAATGTGAAAGACTATTCTTCATAATTAACTTTTCCTTATTGTTTTCTTCATGTGCCTTGATTTCATTAGATGTACTCAGACCATTAGTAGGAGGAGTGTAAGGAATCTTATTTTATTTCTCAACATCATATCCATAGTATTCTAGATACCCTTCCATCTATATTTTCCAGATAGCATAATTAGTTCCACCGAACCTTGGATACTCAAAAGTGATCTTTCCTACCATCCTAGACCTTTCTTAAGCAATTAAGCTCCTCTTAAAGGAACTAAGCTCTTCTCCAAGGAACCAATCTCTAATACCAATTTTTGAACAAGACAACTAAGAGGGGTTTGAATCAATTGTAACAAATTAAGCATTTAAAACTTTCACCAGACATTAGATGAATCACATATCCTTTACTCTTATAATATGATTAATCATTAAGTGCACAAGCAAAAAATGAAAAACATCACACATACATAATAACAACAGATTTACATGGAAAACCCAATAAGGGAAAAACCACAATGAGGATTAGCTCACAATATAGAGAATATCAAAACTGATAACAAAGGATCACTACCAAAGAAGGATCACTACCAAAACACAACTTATTGTTTGAATCAAGAATCACTATCCAACAAGGATTAACCACCTATAGGGCTCACTACCATAGAGTTACAAAGAAGATAGAAGAGATTTGTTACAGAGAGGAGAAAATCTTAATGCAACAAAGATTTCGACCACAATTTTCTCACACACTTGTAGACATGCATGAGTGATAGAGTACACCTTCATCTCACTACTTTTGGAAACTCAACAACTAGATTTCTCACTAATTTTCCTAAACTTACATCACATACACATTATTTCACATCTATCTCGTATCTATCTTGCTTGCATTCTCTTGCATCATCAAAAACATTTCAAACTATATTTATACCATCTTCAACTTTAAAACCCATCCAAAGTTGGCCACATACCATTTGCATTTACAAATTCAAATTAGGTCCGTGCCAAAATATTCTATTTTGGAATTAGAATTAGGGCGACCTAGACACATGCTTAATGAGGACCCAAATAAGTCCCAACACACTTCATGAACTTTGCAAGTAGTGTTTAACACAAGGTCAGCCAAACTAGTGTAAAACGCATAGAACAATTAAGCACACACAACCTTAACACGATCCAATCCTCCTAGAAAAAAAATTTATCTTCAACATGATCATATCAGTTTATCTTCAGAATTGCAAGTCATAAAACTTGAACAAGAAGAAATCCAGAGCAACTACATTTCTCCCAGACCTCAACTAGAGACACTGAAAAACATAGTTTACAACTGGTGAACATAACTCGCATTGTACAATGATCCAGAAACCCAAAATATAGATATAGAAACTTCCAATAGCCATGATCAACATATCTGAACCACACGAACATAGGAACAAATCCCAGAGAAGAACCTAGAGGAAACACTAAACACTCATTACCTTTCTTTATTACAATTTTCTCAATATCCTTTACATATACAACCAATAACCATTATCCATGACATCAATGAAAACAACAAGAAGTTGAAAACTAGTTAACCAGTTGACATCAATGCCAACATCTTCATGCTTGCTTCATACTTGCAACAGATGAAACTTATGCAATGGTCATATGCTTCCCAAATTAACCAGTGAGCCTACTAGTGGTAGTTGGAGTTGCAAAGAAGCCACCGTTTGAATCTATTTTTGTTTAATGAGAATTCATTAATGGACACTGTTTGAATCTTTTTTGTTTAGCCAATAAGTCCTTAATGGATTGCATAGAAGAAGTTATAGAAGATGAGGGTGCCCTAGACTGTGGAGGAGGAGAAGATTGTTCTTGCTCCAATGATACTAGTTTTAGTTTGGCTTCTTCTTATTATAGCTTTTGATAGGAATTTTTTGTTGCTTCTTTGATCTCCTTTTGTATTATTTGTGTTACCTATGGTTTCTCAATCATTAATTTTCCCAACCTTTTTTTGGACCAAAGTTCTTTTGTTTGAATTTATTCTATCTTCTACTTCCGCGGAGCTGTAAAAGTAGTGGCCAACTCTACAATGGCTAAGTCTTTAAACTTTTCTTCATCATATTCTTTTTATTTTCTTTGTTTAGTATAGAAAATTGTATACACTTACAATTTCACATTATGTTTTGGCCCCCTAATTTATTGGACTTAATTAAGCTTCTAATTTGAAAAATTATGCATTCCAAAGCCTAATTTTTACCATTTTCCAAAAGAGGACAAGCATTAAAAAATAAATCCAATCATTAAATTTCCCCTAACATTGAGAATCTTGGAAATTTTGGCTAAGAGCCAATCGCCCATGGGCGACTAGGTCCCCCTTCTTAGATAGGAACCAAATTCAAATATGTTATTGGTGGTATTTTAAGACCAAAAATTTAAATATGAAGTGTTAGCTTTTGAAATCTAATTTTTGGGAAATTAGATAAAAACCTACAATAACTAGTTATTTTATCATTTGAAATCTAACAAGCTAGAGGTGAACTTCAAGAGAAAATATTATTGTCAATAGAATTCAAGAGAAGCATTTTCAAAGCATTATTACAATAATTCAAGATCTAACATTATGTCAAAGTTTATGTGTGTTCATGTTATTGTCTTGTGAAGGCTAACATTATTATAAGTCTCCAATCATTCAAGAATCCATGAAAATATATCAAAAAAGATCCAAGACCTTGAAGAGATGTGTATGACTTGAGTCCTTCAAGGAAGCCATTGAAAGGTGGTGAGTTGCAACATTTTTTTTATTCATCATTTCCTTCATTTCCATTAAGGTTTTATCATTGACATTGTCATTGCAGAAGTGGGAAAACATACATGAGGTTTGAATGAGGCAAGCCCCTATATGGCACAACATTTTCCCTCTGCGAATTTGGAGGTTATAGGTTTGAAGAAGATTGAAAAGATCTTGAAGGAAAATTTTCCATTGTTGCATTTATTGTTATCAACCTTGTCAAGACACATGAACTCAATTACAAAATTTATTCACAACATTCCTATTGTGGGACAACAAGAAAAAAAAGCTTAGATCCAACACAAGAGGACCCCAAAAATTGAGAGAGACACCCTAACAAAGACCTAGTTACCCAGGGATGACCTAGCCCTACTATAATACTTAGATCCAATTTTTGGTGATAGGTACACATGAATATGTAGCTTCTAGATCCATTTGTAAATTACTATTTTAGTCTATTTACTTTTGGTAAATTGCATTTATCATATTATGTCATTTAGTCTAATTAGGTTAATCATTTCAAATCATTTCAAAATCATCCTTATTCTCAAAAATGATAAGATCCAAGTTTGGTTGACTCACCTTTGAGGTTGAATGTCAATCTACGCACCTTGTTGATTTGTATCCTAATGAAATTATAGAAATGATGGAATGTACCCTAGGTTATGAGTAATAATTTTAGGGTACCCCACACATTTATATGTTTCACTTTGTATTAGGGAAGTGATCAAAGATTTTAGAAATTGATACAATAGGTCTTGCAATGATATGTTGGATGCTACCATGTACTTGAATATTTCCTTCTCCATGATTAACTAATTAGGATTTGTCATGTGGGGGTATTTCTAGAGTGTGAGGTCTAGTATGTTGTTGTAGTAGATTCCACTAAAGAGTTGGTCCTCATCTACTAGCAGGGAGACTTTTGGAATGTGTGTGGTTTCTATAATTGATGTATCCTCCAAAAGTATTGTATCCTCTAGAACTCATTGTTCTTCTTCTTCGATATCTATTGCTTGTGGGGATACTTCTGTGCTTTCTCCTTTCTCCTCTTGGTATTCCTCATTGAGCTTATTTAGATAAGGGATTTTATAGCTTATTTCTCTAATGATTCTATCTAAGGAGGGGTGGTTGTTATCCTTCTTTTCCTTGGCCTACTAGGTTCCCCTTGGGAAGGTTCTACTGGTGGGGTTCCTAGGTGGAGTCTTCTCGACCTCCAAGGAGTGATATGATCCTTTGGTTCCTTTTTAGGTATGCCACATTCATCTTGTAGTTTCTACTTATTCTTATCAAAATTTTCTTCAACATTTTTCTTGGATAAGTTATCCATATACTCTTGGTAGGTTTTAAACCTCTCATCTTGGGGATCTTTGGGATGGTTGAGAAGAGTAGCAACATAATTATAGACTTTTGTGTTAGATACTTCATATGTAATTTGAGGTATCCATGAGGTTCAAGGCTCAATGGCTTCGATGAAGGTGAAATCCTTGTCTACTAAAAAAACTATATCGTTTATGTACTATCGAACCACTGCATAAGAGATTCATTCTCTATCCTAGAGCTTATGTTGGAGGGATTTAAAAAACCTCCAATAGGTTGCGGTGAAGGATGTAGCACATTGGAAATGTTGGACATGATCTTCGACTTGTGCTACCACTGGCTAGATTGAGTTCCATATTTTCCTTGTAAACCTTGATAGTTGGTTCATGAAGTAAAATGTGAGGCATATAATTAGGATCCCATATTTGAACTTATACTTTGATTATTTAGTGTGTTGGATGTTGTCCATTAGCTCCTACTACATGTATTAATAGAGATCTATATCCTTTCCACCTTTTACTATTTGATATGTTGTGTGGATGCAATGTTGGAAACCTGACTTATTGGGGGAGATTGTTTGAATTTTGTTTGTCATTGAGAAGATTGATGGATGTATGGAATATGAGGTTACCATGGTGTTTTCATTGACATCAACATTGATGTGATGTAAAAATTTATGTATAGCTGAAGATTGATGATCATGAATGAGTTTGTTGTAGTTATTGATATCAACATATTGTACAGTTGTAGATATGTTGGTATGGAATAGACCAAATGTGTTAGATAATTTCTTAAGTCTCAATGTACAATTTTAGTGCTTAGTGAACCAGTTTTATGTTTCGTATTGGTCTACTATGAAGAATCTTATATGATTTTGAGGTAATATTTGTGCATGTTGGAGGAACCTAAATCCAAATTTTCAAGTCTTCAAGTCCTTCAAAACTATAGTTAGAGTTGAAAGAGTAATGGAAAAGTTACTGTTGCAGAGTACATGATTGGAATGCTCCACATTCCACTATGGATGAATATTTTTCTATGAGGCTTTGAGTATGTGTTTACAAATGTTAGATGTGTGTATATTCCAAGTAGAAAGTGTTTTGGAGGTCAACATGTCAATTTTTGAATGACTAGTTGGTTCATTCTATTGATGCTTCATCAATAGTGTCGACATAAAGGGTTTTGAGGTTGTGCAAAATTAATTTTATATATGAATCAAACTTATGTGAGTAATTATAGGTCATGCAGACCTATTTAGATGTGTCACATGTTTTTTTTTTGTGAAGCATGTGTGGTTAAGTTTTGAGCTGACAGGTTATGAGGATGCACGATACATCTAAATAGACTGATCTAATTGATGTTTTTGTTGGATGCGATATATATACAAGGTTAATTCCTTGTGTGGAGATATAAGATGTGAGAAAATTAAGTGTGTGCGATATTTGGAGCATAATAGAGTGTGAAGAGGTTGATAAGTGGTGAAGTATGAAGTGTGTTAAGTTAGTTTTCTAAGCCTAATTTGAACTCTCTTCAACATATATTAGATGCATTGTAATAAGTTCAATCCTTGGTAGTAAGCCACCCTCTTTTCTATATTGGCAGTGAGCCTTTTATTCTATTCTCTTTATAGTGATTCCTCTGAATACTGAGTCCACCTAGCAGTGATTCATTCTGTAATATCTTATAACTAGTTATAATATATTGTGAGCTAACCCTCATTGTGGTTTTTCTATTTTTTGGTTTCCCACATAAAATCTAGTGTTCTTGTGTTCTTTGATGTGATTCATGCTTTCTATGTTCCTTTCTATTACTACAAGTTTAATGTGAGGAATTGAATGGATGTTTAAAGTTGATGAAGTTAATGAATTTTAGTGAATACTAATTCACCCCCCTCTTAATATTCTGGGTGTTCAACAATTGGTATCAGATCTTGGTTCCTTCAATTGGCTTGGTCATTGCAGTAGATCTTAGAGTTTGAACACATGACTACAAAGAAGTATCCTATTCCACTAGAAGAAATTATCCCTGAAGGGTTTATTGAAGAAGATTGTGAGGTTGATATGGAAGGAGAACTCAAATTAGCCCTTGATGATTTGGATAAAGAAAAAGTTGAGAATAGAGATCTAAGAAAGGATCTTAATGATGCAGATGAGTGTATCAAGAAGTTGAGAGAGAAACTCAAGAAGGCTACAGAAAGTCATAGAAACAAATGAGTAGCTCAAGCAATCAAATGAGACTATCACCAATTTCAAAGTGCAAGTTGAAGAAGGGAAAATAGTTGAAGACTACCTAAATTCAAAATTAAGAGATAAATCCGAAAAATGTTCAAATCTTGATCAAGAGATTGTAAATTTAAGATTAAATCCAGAAAAAGCAAAGAATCAAGAGGACAAGTTCAAGAAGAGTTCCACAATACTTGATGAGATGATTGAAAATTAGAAGGCTTCTAAGGACAAACAAGGGTTAAGGTTTGAGAAAGGATAAAGTTTGAAAGAAAATCAAACTTTGAACAATGTTGAGAAGAAAAATGACAAGAAGAGAAATATCAAATAGGTATGGAACGAGAAGAAATATTTCAAGAGACCACTTATCAGACAACCAAATGCACAAAGGTACCCATATTTTGATGGTTATTGCTATTCTTGCAATAAGTTTGGACATAAAGTTGTAGAGTGTAGAAGCAGAATGAATCAAAATGTTCAATCATTTCCCAGTCAATACTATACATGCAATAGATTTGGTCATAGAGCTAGTGAATGCAAAAATCGGATGATGAATGGTTATAGTAATGAAATGATGTTTCAATCTTTCAATGACTACTATTATATATACAATGGATTTGGACATAAGGCTAATGAATGTAGATCTATAATGGAAATAAAAAAGGGTGTCACATGTCACAAATGCAACAAAATAGGACACATAAAATTTTTGCAGAAGAAAAAATGTGAAACCCTCTATTTCACTGAAGAAGGCTAATATGGTAAATAAGGTAGATTTGGTTGAGATGAAGAAAGAGATGAGAAAGATCTAGAAAAAGAAAGAAGAGAATGAGGTGAAGAATGAGTCTATGCCAACTCTTGGTGTAGATGTTTCCTTCAGAAACTAGATGAAAAAATTTAGCTCAAGGGGAGTTTTAACAAAAAATATTTAAGCCCTTTCTAAAGATGTGGTGTTGATTCCTTCAATACATAGGTATAAGTGTAGTTTGAGATTCTTGAACTATTGGAGAAATCGTTAGTGAAAAATCTTCTTTTATAAAAATATGTGGAGTGACTGAAGGTGGTTGTGTCAACACATTTAGGGTTTTCCAACTTTTGACCTAACTTTATTCACTGAAATTAATGCAATTTAGGTATTTGGAAAAGGGTTTATATATCATCTCACTATGTTAAACTCATTTTGTGATAGAGAAATTGAAGTGGAGAGTAGAGAAGAAAAGAGGTAAAGTGATTCCAGTGTTGTGTGAAACCCTACTAGTAGAAATCAAAGGTATTTATCCATATTATGTGAAACTCTAGTGCTATTCAAGATGTTTACTCCTCAAGTTATTAATGTGCTTGAATGACCAAGACTAAAATTCAACAAGCATCCTTTCAAATCAATGGAAATAGGCCTTGAGGGTGCATTTTTTAGTGTTCCATTTAGGGTGATGCATACAGAGGATGTAAGGATGTGCATCCACACAAAATGGAAGAATACAATCATGAAAAGTTGGAAGAATTTTGGGTAGACTAGTTAACCAATGATAATTTTGAATTGAAACCAGAGTATGTTGGTTTGGTCAAGTATAAATTAAATTTTTGGAACAATTTCCCTATTTTTTGTTATGTGGATGAGTGGGTTAGATATTTATTGAGTAGAATCTATAAAAATTCTTGTGGTTGGGTATACTAAATTTGATCAACAAGCAAGCTATTAAGGAGGTTACTAGGTTAAGGTTAGGAGGACCCATTCCGGTAATGAAGGTCATGAAAAATAAAATGGTAATGAAGCTAACTAGTGAAAAGTTTGACAAGCATTCCCTAATGGTGAAGGACATTGATGATCTAACAGTTCAATTTGCTTCAATGATGATCAACTACAAGATATATTACACTAATAGAGATAATTTTGTGTCAGCCACAACCATACATATTGCTCACTAGATGGTAAAAGAAGGTATTGACATTGATTTATGAGAGCTTCTAAGAAAACAATTGATGGAGAACCCATAAAAGAAAAGAAAAAACAAAATATCCCTTCTGGTATGGAACTCTAATCATTTTTTTGTTATTCTGCTCTCTTAGAGAGTTTCCTAGAACAAGGAACATAGTATGGTTAGATAATATGCCTATTGCAATTTAAATAAAGGATCATGTGAGAAAATTTCAGGACGATGAGTCTAGGGATCATTCTTTGTGGGGATTTTTCAAAACCTTTTAATCTTGGATGCAAGAAAGAGAGAGGATTCCTAAGAGTGTTATTGAGAAATACAAGTATGATATTACCTTTATGGTTACCGGAGATGAATGAATTATGGACACATTGGAACCCAAAACGCTCTAGATTCTGGAAATGTGATATGAAGTGGTAGAAGATGTAATTACTGGAATTGTAGACCTTATGTTGAGAAAAATAAGAGATCCTCTAGTATATAGGTTTGGAATCTATGAAGATAAATCTAGTGAAATACATATAAAGCACAAGGAAAAGGAGATAAAGAAGAACATGGAGAAGATGAAGGCAGAGTTGGAGGAGATTGTTGGTTCTTCAAAGGGTTTTGTCGATAAGATCAAAGCCCTATCTATGGCTATGTAGGGGACACCAAGAAAAAAAAGTTCCATCAGGACCTCTACTCCCTCTTTGGTTGTTCCCAAATCCTCTAGAACTAATCTTGTAGTTGGTGTTAAGGAGAAAGATACATCTAGTTCCCCTACAACAGAACAAAATCCTCTGTAGAGGAGAAGGAAATAAAAAGACATAAGGGAAAGATATATTAGCTATGATGATGAAGAGGAAGAAGAAGAAGGACCTTAGCTGATTCAGAAAAGGAAATCTGGTGTCTCTCAAGTAGAGACAAGTGCAAAGAAAACTAGAGTTGATATTGTTGATACTAATAGTGAAGAAGTTGAAAAGAAAAATAAAGCATTCAAGATTCATGTGAGGGAGAAAAAATCAAGACTTGGAAAAGAAGAAAAATCATCCAAATCTAAAGGGATGAAGAAAGAAAAGACCCCTTCAGAAAGAAAGCATACCCCCCTAAGGATAGATGTATTATTCAATGGTATTCCTGAGCATGGGATGTTGGAAGAAAATTCTAAAATTTACTTGAAATAAAATGATACAGATAAAGACACCATAGAAGAGGCTATTGTGAAGTATATGGTAACATTTTGTACGAACTTAGGATAGATTGAAGATCAATTTCCTGATGAATTTGAAGAATGTATTGAGTATTAGAAGGTAAGAGATTGTTGAAGAAGATACCAAAATTAGGGAATATGCCTTACAAAAGATTGGTTCTTCTCTTTTTGATGAAGATAGAGAAAAATTAGGTCAATTGTACAATAGAGAGAAAAAAATAGAGATTCATCACCTTAATAAATAGAGACAAAAAAGATATTGAGAGATTAAGAAATGAGACACTACAGAAGGTTGAAGAAATTTCCAAAGAATTGAAAGTTTCTGCAGATAGTGAAAGTCAAATGTAGCATGAAACCTCTATCTAAGAAGTCAATAAACCTAATATTGAACATCAAGAGAATGTACCAGAGCATGAGCCTATAGAGGAGAATATTCAAGAAGCTATGATTATTGAAAATATTCCTCCCAATGTGGAGAATATGGTTATAGAGGAACAATAGAAAGAGAAAAAATACATCCCAAAGAAGGATGAATCACAAGTAGAACATAATCTGACCTCTCTAGATATGAAGACGGATGATGAGAAAAAAGAAGTTCCAAAAAAATTAAATGCACAAAATATTGAAGACTTGCCTCCTTTGGATAATAAAAATTTTGCTGAAGAAGAGAAGAAGACTAAGGATCCCTCGACAATGATGAAGAGGAGAAAAGGGGGAAGAAGGAAGGAGGAAGTGCAAATATTGTTCGTGAATCTCTAAAGCCTTTAGAGATTCATTGAAGAATATACTAGATATGCAATTGCAATTTAAACTAGTGGTATCTACATAACTGCTGCAACTTCCTATGTAACAAGGATATGTTGACATGGCCATGATCTCTCCCTTGCAAAAACTTCAACTTGGTGATTCTTTTCATGCCTCCACAAGGAAGGAGATATTACAAACACACAAAAGAGTACCCTAGTGTTTTCATTGATGTCAACATTGATATATAGCTGAAGATTGATGAGCATGATTGAGTATGGTGTTATTAGTGATCTCATCCTATTTTACAATTTTAGATATGTTAGTCTGGAATAGACCAAATATGCTAGATAATTGACTAAGTCTCAGTGTATAGTTTTAGTGTTCAGTGAAACAATTTTGTGGTCCACATTGGTCCACTATGAAGAATTTTGTTATGCAGTTTTGAGGTAATATTGGTGGATGTTGGAGGAACATAAATTAAAAGTTTCAAGTCTTGAAGTCCTCTACAATTGTAGTTAGAGTTGACAGTGTAATGGTAGAGTTACTATGAAAAAGTACATGATTGGAGTGCCTCACGTTCCATCACATATAAATATTTTTCTATGAGGTTTTGAGGATGTTTTACATATGTTAGATGTGTGTATGTGCCAAGTAGCAATTGTTTTGGAGGTCAGCGTGTCGAGTTGTGAATGAATAATTGATTCATTCTATTGCTACTTCATCAACGGTGCTGACCTAAAGAGTTTTAGGGTTGTGCAAAATTAAAGTATGTATTAATCAGACTTATGAGAGTTATTATAGGTCATACTGACCTATTTTGATGTGTCACACATTTTGGTTTATTCTGTGAAGTGTGTGTGGTTAAGTTTTGAGCTAATAGGTTATGAGGATGGATGAAACATCTGATTAGGCTGACCTAATTGATGTTTTTGTTGGATGTGATATATATATATATACATACAAATATATGAGATGTAAGACAATTAAGTGTGTGTGAGATCTAGAGAAGAAAAAAGTGCAAAGAGGTTGATAAGTGGTGAAGAATGAAGTGTGTTAAGGGTATGTGCAGGATCATGATGGGCCAAAAAGTGGCGATATGATGGGTATGTGTAGGGTATGTGGCTGATGACATTTTTACCCAAAATTGATGAAACAAAAAGGGTTTTTAGAGGAGATTCAACTTTCCACCCAATATAATTCCTGCTTTACTTTGAATTTAATAAATAAATATTAGTCATTTTATTTTGAATTATGACTAAAGTCCTAATTGATAGGATGATTGAAAAAATCTATAGTTTAATGGTATCAATTTTTTTGAATCTAGAACATGCTCACATTCTATGCATCACATACTATAGGATTAAAAATGAATTTCATGAAGTTTTACCAAGTTAAGGTGGTCGACATACAAGTTTTTATATTTATTAAAAGTTGTAATAAAAAAATCATAATTAATTATTTACTTTGAAAAAAATTTGCAAAAAAATATGCATCACATCGGGACATGAGTCCTCTACTTATATCTAAAATCTTATAATTTAAAATATTATCATTTTACTATGGCTAGGGTGGTCAGACAAACACCTACTTATTTTTTCCCTAAAATTTAAGTGCTACTGCATTGAAATTTCAAATTTTCACGAAATAGATTTTTTGCTTTTTAAATAAACCTAGTAGTTTAGAAACTACATTCAATTTTCTACAGATTCTATTCTTACATATTTTTCAAATAATATAGATAACTTATTCAAATTCTTACGTGAAGTTGCCTAACTCTGATTTTTCTAAATTTTATCGCCACTTAAGAGCCTATTTTTTCCATGATGATTTTGCACATACCCTTAAGTCAATTTTCTAAGCCTAATTGGAACTATCTTTAGAATTATAGAGAAGGGGGATTCACTACTCATGAGTTCTATTCATTCAAAGAGCCTCACAGGGTGAACTACCCCAAACTACCTCAAGGAATAGTGTGAGTTCTAGAATCAGAAAGAGTAGGTCACAAAGATTTTCTAGACAAACTAACAAGCTCTCGACCAAAGGACCATAGTGTGGGATATGGATGACAACGCAACATGTTGGCAGCCTAGAGGTGCACTGGCATCTCGTACAGACTAGACAAAAAGTTTACCACAAAAAATGACAAAGTGGCTACTTCTACTCTGATTGCTAAAAACCTTAGAATGCAGGAAAGTAGCAGAATATAATAGAACTAGAATAAAGAAGTATAAATGATGAAGTTAAAGAGGAGAAAGAAAATTCTTACAACCATGCAACTGAAAAAGCCTCCAACACGTGAATGTCTTCAATACCTGCATGCCTAAGATCTGGAGTAAGTGTTGAGGTTCTATAGGGGTTTGCCTCAGTCGAACCCCCATTTTGGTGTTCCCACCTCCACAGATAGCCATATAGGTAGAGAGAAATGATTCGAAGTGGAAAAAACATGTGGTGAAAGCCAAAATTGCTTTAGGAGTAAAACCTATACCACCAAGTATGAGTGATAAAATCAATCCTTGATCGAGGAGGAAAACTTGTATCATGAAGTAAGGATGCAATTGATAGGGGATATGGAATCCCAGGATGCTCACAAGCACAAGGTGAAGGAGATAGAGCTACAAGGGTCAAGAGAGTTGCAATGGGAGTTGTGAGAGCTTTAGAGAATGTTGTTGTAGCAAGCAATGGAGTTGTGCAAGCAAAATAATAAGAGATAAATGCTAGAACCAAGGTAGGAAATAAGCTAGAGTGAAGCTAGAAGCACAAATGAAATGAAAAGATGACATTTAAGGAAAGAGGAGAAGAAAAAAGGAGCTTCTCAGGTGCCTACAAGGCGTCCCAATCCATTAACTAACAAAAGGTGACAAGTGGAAAAAATGCTTGAAAGTGGTCATTTTAATGTTGAAATGTCGTAGGACACTAGCACAATGCACTAGTATCAAGACACTTCATGCTACAAAATGACAAACATGGGAGAAGCCCCAAGTTTAATGCAAAGCTGGCACATGAAGGTAACTATTTATAAGGGTTTTTGAGCATCTTGAGAGGGAAAAATGTTGATACAGGGGCTAAAGTGATCCTACACAAGTTCTAAGGGAATGGAAACTAAAGCAGATGCAAGAATGCATGTGAAATTGTAAGGGGTGCAATTTTACGACATTAGATTTTTCCCCCACTTTTGTAGGCATATAAATCTACACTAATATGCACACTAAAGGAAATATAATAAAAATAAATAACATCATGATGCCAAAAGGATATTTTAGAGGAATTAGATAACTCTTCGAACCACAGAAGCATGCCCCCACGCTGAAGACCTGTAAAACAAATGCATTAGACTAGAAAAAACTACACCATACAACAACGTTAGAACATAAAAGCCATTAAGCCACAGGGTTAGAACATACAGACACATACAAGCACCCGATTAACTAACAAGATTTGAGTCAGCAAAGTGAAAGAGACCTTGATGTAGAAGATTTGACACATAAAAGAACTTTAAGATGTCGAAGAGACAAAGAGCATATACTTAAGATGAAGAATATGCAGATCTTCAATCCAATATATACAATTGGGAAGAGAAGAGGGAAGAGAAAGAGATGGAGAAGCTAGAAAGGAATTACAATTCCAAGGGATATGGCACCATAGGTACTCTCCTAAGGAGGTTAAAAAAAAAGGACTCTGTAGCTCTGCAAAACTACAAAGTTGCACAAAGAACACTAAAGGCCCTCATACCAATGATGGACAAATCCCAAAGGATGAAAGTGTATTATAGTCCCATAGATCTACAAGGAGTCAGCCCCCAATATCTCCCACATGAAGGAAGCCCCGTGAAGTATGAACCCTACAGGCCTATAAACCTGCATGAAGGTATCCCCCAAGATCTCTCACATGAAGGAAACCTAGAGAAAAAAGTGTCTTACAAGCCCGCAAACCTGCAAGGAGGCATCCCCCAAGATCTCTTACATGGAGGAATTCCAAAGAAAGGGTACTCAGTAGAGTCGAATTGGAAAGTGGCTTTACATGAACACCTACAAAGACACATGTTTACCTACAGATAAAACATGTTTGAAAACAAAGCAACCACATGGGCATGCAAGCAGAAAATTGTTCAGACCATCAACAAGTTGGAAGGCTTTGCAAGGGGTCCCTCGGGAACCCTTCAAAAGAAGAGGGGTTCACTCAAGGGATGCTCCAATTGAAAGATAAAGAGTAGAGAGGAGGTCCTTAAGAAGGACACACATCATTAGAATAGGATATCACTACCCCCAACATATAGGGAAGGAGAACCACACAAGATACTTAAAACATACAGGATAAAGGTAACCTCAATATCACTTGTCATTTGAAGAAGAGGAAGGTGCATCGTCAAATATATGAGTGATGGCACCTGAATCACGAAGTTGTTGTATTTTATCCTTCAAGGCCTTATATTCACTAGTGGAATGGCTAGGCCCTCAATGGTATGCAAAGAAAGAATGGTTTGCTTTATCATGTTTATGAAATTTCCTACATGTAGGAGAAGGAAGAGTAATCAAGCGGGCTTTTAGAAACCGCAAAAAAATACAATCTTGCTCAAATAAAGAATGAGGAGTAGGAAGCAATCCTTTCTCTTGGGGAGAAATAATCGACTGCATATAAGAAGAAGACACAAAGATGGAAGGCAATGGAGGATGAATCTTTTCAACAGAATGAGGCTGAGAAGAATTCATGTCACTCAACCATGACTTCCGTTTAGATTTTTCATTTGAGAAACCAAGCCCCAAATTACGCTTACAAGGTGAAAATTCTATAGGGACCTAAATGCCTTGTTTGTTATGCCCATAGCCATATTTAGAGATGAGCTTAAAGCCAGGGCCATAACGTGTTTGCAAATCTTGAGAAGGAGGATCTTCATAGAGAGAATTGTTCCAACAATGGGGATTATGCTCCCCTATGGGATCACCATCATCCTTATTAACAGGACTACCAACATTATCCTCTTTAACAAAAGCATGATTATCTTCCTCAGGAGGATCAACACTAAGAACATTACAATCTACACTATCCTGCGATACAAAATAATGATCATCTTTGATAGTGGGTTTGGATGATGTTACTGGATGACTAAAGTGGATTAGGTCAACTTTATGCTCCCAACTGAAGGAATCTATATAGTCTAGAGAACCCCAGTCATCACCAAGACATGCATTTTCTTGAGAGGAGGTAGACTTAGGATTTCTTGCTTCAAAAAGATCTTCCTCAGAGATATCTATCTTAGGAGTATCCTTTGCAATAGGTACTATTAGAGTAAACATAGAAACATTGGAAGACACTAAAGGGATAAGAGTAGGCATAGCCGAAGCTTGACTAGTAGCTGCCATCTCACATAAGTGCATAGCCTCAGGGTTAACTTTGACTATGACTACTTGATTATTGCAAATGAACTTAATAGATTTATGCAAGGTAGATGGGACTGCACCCATAGCATTAATCCATGGTCTACCAAGAAGAAGGTTATATGGTAATTTTTCTGACATAACATATATAAGAGTGGGTAAGGTAATGAGTCCCAACCTCAAAGACAAGACTATCGTGCCTAGGGATTTTTGACCAACATTATCGAACGCACGAATGTCAATAGAAGAAGCATTAAGAGAAGATGGATCAATATTAGTCTTAGTCAATAGATCAATGCTACATACATTGAGTGCCGAACCAAATTCAATGAGAGTACGTCTAATACCAATTTTATTAATGTTAACTATAATCAATAGAGGGTCTACTTGTTTTTGGACATCTAGGGAAAGAAGTTCTTGCTAATAGAATGTTATATTCAATGAATCCACACGAATATGAGCCATCAACGCATTAACATCCATCAACCTAGTAGAGGTAGGCAAGAGGATATTTTGCAAGGCTTCTTGAAGCATACCTTGATAAATCAGAGTAGATTGAAGCAAGTCCCACAGTGAGATCTTATCCAGAGTAACTTGGAGTTGCTCGACAAGATCGTAATCACCAGGTGCTTTAGTTGTAGGTTTATGCACTTGAGGAAGGCTTGGTTGAGGAGATGATAAAGAATTAGGTTGATCAACATTTTATTTATTCTTTCTATTATTATAAGTGTTGGCTACCGCTCTATAGGAGGAAGCCTTAGAAAAATTAGGAGAGTCACTATCAAATGGAAGACCATCAATAGAAAAAATCCTTTTAGGAGAAGGACTAGCTAGAGTCACCTAAATGACTGGTCTCTTAAATGACTAGTCTCTTAGGCCTTTGAGGGTTAGTAGAGACATAGATTATATTTACAAAATTTTCACAACCAATAGAATAATTATTTGAAAAAATATTCTCAACATCGATCTGGGGAGGATCAGATGTGGAAGGAAGTTCATCATTCATTAGTACATAATATTTATAGGAGAGTGAATTGGAATAGAGAAGAGATTCATCATTCACTAATGCATCATCTCTATAAGAGAGTGCATTAGAGTGAAGAGAAGGTAGAGTAATGTTAAGAAAAGTATCAATGATTTCATCTTCTTGCAACAAGATATCCTTCAAGGCAAGAGGAATCTCATGAGAAGGATCAAAGATACCAAGTGACGTGGACAAAGCCAAGTCACTATCACATGTATGAAATGGAACATCATTAAAATTTTGAACAAAATTAAATACCAAACTAATTGAAGAAGATATTAAATTCATCTTGGGGTGATGAAACTGAGAAAAACCAGAAATTCAAATTTTTAGATTTTTTCGGTATTTTCTAGGTTCTAGTAATTTGCATTTTTGGAGGTCTTCAGAGCAGAATTTGGGGTTGAAACTTGTGTCAGTCTCTAAAATTTGGTTATGAAAGGAACAATATTTTAGGGATTGAATTAATCCTCTTGGAGATCTTTCCAACGGTGCAAACAGTTTTGAATTCTGAGCACCGAGTCAAAAGTTATGACCCTGCCAAGTAGGGGTAAATAAATTCCTAGTTTTTGGAAAAAATATTATGGTTCATGTCAAGTTCACCAAAATGTAGAGAAGGGGGATTCACTACTCATGATTTCTCTTCATTCAGAGAGCCTCATGGGGTGAACTACCCTAAACTATCTCAAGGAACAACGCGAGAGTTCTAGAATCAGAAAGAGCAAGTCACAAATATTTTCTTGACAAACTAAAAAGCTCTCGTCCAAAGGATGACAACATAGGATATAGATGACAATGCAGTGCGTTGGCATCTCGTATGGACCAGAGAGTGAGTTTACCACAAAAAATAATAGGGTGGCTACTTCTACTCTGATTGCTAAAAACCTTAGAATGTAGGAATGTAGTAGAATATAATAGAATTGAAATAAATAAGTATAAATGATGAAGTTAAAGAGGAGAAAGAAAATTCTTAAAACCATGCAAGTGATGAAGCCTCTAGCACATGAATTTCTTCAATACCTACATGCGTTCGATTTGGAGAAAGTGTTGGGGTTGTATAGGGGTTTTCCTTAGTCAAACCCTCATTTTGGTGTTCCCGCCTCCATGGACAACCAAATTGATAGAGAGAAATGAACTAAAGCGGAAAAAGCGTGTGGTGAAACAAAAACCCACTTCAAGAGTAGAACCTACACCACCAAGTATGGGTGATAAAAGAAATCCCTACTTGAGGAGGAAAACCCGTATCACAAAACGTAGGTGATAAAAGCAATCCCTGCTCAAGGAGGAAAACCCGTATCATGAAGTAAGGATGCAATTGATAGGGGATATGGAATCCCAGGATGCTCATAAGGACAAGGTGAAGGAGATAAAGCTGCAAGGGTCAAGAGAGTTGAAATGGGAGTTGTGAGAGCTTTAGAGAATGCTATTGTAGCAAGCAATGGAGCTATGCAAGCAAAATAACAAGAGAGAAATGCTAGAGACAAGGCAGGAAAGAAGCTAGAGTGAAGATAGAAGCACAAATAAAATGAAAAGATGAAATTTAAGGAAAGAGGAGAAGCAAAGATAAGCTTCTTGAGCGGTTACAAGGCGTCCCTAGCCATTATCACTACCAAAGAAGGTGAAAAATGGAAAACACGCTCGAAAGTGGTTGTTTGAATGTTGAAATGTTGCAAGATTCTAGCGCGACACGTGGACGTCCACACAACACACTAATGTCCAGAAACATCACGCTACAAAATAGAGAAGCCCCAAGTTTAACACAAAGTTGACGTGCGAAGTTAGCTGCTAAAAAGGGGTTTTGAGCATCCTGAGAGGGAAAAAGGATAATGCAGGGGCTAAAGTAAGCCTACACAAGTTCTAATGGAATGGAAACTAAAGTGGATGCAAGAATGCATGTGAAATTGCAAGGGATGCAATTTTACGACATTACAAGCATATAGTAGATGGATTATAATCAGCTCATTCCCTGGCAATGAGCCATGTATTCTATTCTTTGGATAGTGAGTCCACCTAGTAGTGAGTCATTCTGTAATATCTTATAATCTGTTATAATATATTGTGAGCTAATCATCACCATGGTTTTTCCCTTTTTATGTTTTCCATGTAAAATTTGATGTTCTTGTGTTCTCTAATGTTATGCATGCTTTCTATGGTCCTTTCTATTACTGCAAGTTTAATGTGATGCATTGAATGAATGTTTAAATTTGATGAATCTAATGAATTTTAGTGAATACTGATTCACCCCCCTCTTAGTATTCTAGGTGTTCAACATGGTAGTTGTTGTGGTTGAATCCTCCCAATTGGTGTAGTATAATTTGTATGCTATCCCCATGGTGACATACTTGACCACTGTATTATTTATGTTTGTGATATCAAGGGTTCAACCATCATACATTACTTTTGTTAAGCAAGCAAATTCTACATTTTTGGTAGCTTTCTTTTGTGAAACTTCATCTTGAGCCCATAACCCTACAATGGCTTGGATGGAATCTTTGGTGATTTGGTAGGGCTGGTACATATAGAGGTATTCATCATGGAATCTGCTTAGAATTATACAAATCCATTCTTCCTATTTGGTGAAGTCTATAAATTCCTACCATACATCTAGCCTCTTCTCTACAATGTTTCGGTATTGTGGTAGGTATTGTTGCATTCTTGGTTGTAGTAGATTGAGACATAGGGTTTCAATCTTGGTACGGTTGGTCTTTGGGAGGGGTGCATGAATATATTTCTAGATATCTTCAATATAGATCACCTCCATTTGTACCTTAGAAAATTCCCTTATTGGGCCAGTCTTGATCACTATGTATGGGAAGCACTTATATTTTGGCTTTGGCTTTTGAGATGTCTACAAGAGTAGGCACATCCATTATTAGAGTTTGAGATTTAGCAAAGGAGTAGGAATTAGATTAGTGCTTAGTCGAGAACAAAAAATTTATCAAATTAGAGTGTGTAGTGAGTGAAAATGAGATGATGGGGGGCTATTTATATCTTTTGTGTGAGATGAGTGCAGTAAATGGTCTAATCGTTTCTCACATTTTTCAACTCATTAAATTTATACAACTCTATTTTTTTGGTAAGTATTTTTTCTTTTGTTGTGGATGGAAGGATTATGGTACATGTGTGGGTTACTTTTATTTAATTCATATTAATGTGTTTGGTTAATAATTTTGTTTGATCCCATGTTTGATCTATTTAGGGTTAGGTCAAGTAAATTGACATTAAAACTTAGACCTACCCATTATTTGTAAATATTTTAGTTGTAAAGTTGTAATCATCTTGTTAGGGTGCAATCTTCTATGTTTTCTTGGTTTGTGGAGCCCACATGTACTCCTTATGTATCCTTTCTTGCTCTTGGAGGTTTATGATTTAGGGTTTCTTAAAATTTTGTATTTGTATTCTTGAATTTGTGGTACTTTGTGGGTGTCTAATAGGTTAAATGTGTATAAAAAATTCTCTCTAAAATCCATATACCTTTTGAGATGTTAATTCCTATATCTAAGGGTTATTTTTAGGTTAAGTTAAGGTTAGCAAAGACTAAGAAACCCAAAGAAATTACAAAGTACAAAGTAAGTAAACAAAAGAATGATTATACCAGCTAATCGCCGAGACCTCTAGATTCACCTTTGTAACACCTTATAACTTGTTGGTTGACGTATTGCCCTCAGATCAAACATGCGAGCAATCCTTGATGAAGTACTACACAAGCTTTGAAGGATTTTCTTCTAAAATGCCTATGCCTATGACAATATGATTGAAATTTCTATGCCTAAATATGCTAAGACTAAGTGGAATAAGATAACAAAATGCTGCGATGTATGTAAAATCTCTATTTATGTCAGTGTGTAAGTGTGTAATCTAAAAATGATAACAAAATAGCATTTTATAAAAAATTCCATTTTGAATGGACAGGCGAGATTGACTTTTGATAGAGACCTAAAATTAGAGGCCTAGATTAAATCTGATAATCCCTAATTAGGGTTAGGGAAAAATCCTTAAGTGAGCAGTCGAGATGTCATCCAAGAGAATCAAATCGGCGGTGGAGAATAAATGAGATAATTAATTCGAAAATAAAGATTTTCAAAAATCAAGAAGATAAGAGTTGAACTGAAGATCAGATTTGGAAAATCAAGAATCTGCCTGATTACTTGATTTTTAGAGGATTAGTTACCAATTTGAATTAAATTAATTCAAAATATGGATTTTGTGAAATAATAAATAATCATTTTCAGATTATTTACCAAAATGGATTGTCAGTTAAGAATGTGATGACATTTTAAATAATTTCATTTATTTAAAATGAGATGAATATTAATTTCGACAATTAAATAATTAAAGATAATTACTTAATTCAATAGATAAGATTAATTAATTAAATAAATCAATCAATTCATTTAATTATGACAATTAGTGACATATTAAATAAATAAATAAAACTTATGTAATTAATAATCAGGAAGAAATGACTGAAGAAGGGTGATTAAATAAATTAAGAAATTTATTTAATTAAGGGAAGACTTAGACAATTAATGACGTATTTAATAAATAAATAAAATTTATTTATTTAATAATCATGAAGAATAAAAGGACATGAATTAATTAAATAATTATGAATTATTTAATCAATAGTCAAATGTGGACAAGGACATAATTAAATGTCATAATTATGCTAGGACGAAAATGGTAAAAATAGAGCTTGTAGGCCTAGGTCATTTTTAAGTGTCTACATTTTGCCCCTCTTTGTCATAATGTAGTATGTCACATTGTGACAAAGAAAATAAGTCAAAGCCATGCCCCAGTGACGGTGTAGAGTATCAATGCATCCTCGGGAAATCTTTCAAATTTTGGGTTGGTGGCGGAAAAATTTGGAAAGGGTCCCGATAAGTCAAATTGATGACTAGAAAAACAATGGCATGGATGATTTCAGATTCTAACATGTTTAAGGCAGCCAACGAGGTGGTAAAAGTTGGTCAAATGAGCCTCCAGTAATAACCTGGTTGACAAATGTCATTTTGACCTTATAAATAGGTTGACAAAGGGGTAAAAGTCAATTCATTCTTACTATTTACATTACAAATTTTGATAGCTCAGAGCGAAAAGGAGTGCAGCGAGGATAGTGATTCTAGTGATAGAGCATCGCGGCGAGATCGTGCAGACTTTCAGGCGGCCAGAGGGCTCAGAGCCAACGATATGTACCCCTATCTTCCTTTGTAATTTTTTTGTTTTGCATGCCAAAACTACGATTCTAGGGGGAATAACGAATGCGCTGCGACGCATATGCGTTCGTGTAAGTCGCAGTCACCATCGCGTTCGACATATTTGATGTGTCGCGATGCAATCACAATGGTAATTTAGGGAGGACCGAGGTTTTGCACCACATTTTTGAAAAATGGCGATGCATTTGAATTCTAGATTGCCACAATTGTCATTTTGCGATGCAATTGCCTGTTTAAGTGACGCATTCACGCAGAGTGATGCAAGTGTCAAAGTTCATGATGCAACTGCTATGATGTGACACATTTGAGCAACCAAACGACGCAATTGTCATGTTGTGACGCATTTGAAGTATGAAACGATGCATTCGATGTTTTGTAACGCATTTGCAGTCAATGGGACGCATGTGTCTCTAACTTTGACTATGGCTGGTTTTGGTTTTTTTGAAACCTTAAATGCTTTTGATAATATTGACAGTTGTGCAGAAGGTACTAAGGCATTTTTTGGCTTTGTACAGAGGTAGCTTGCCCTGATATATACACGAGAGAGCAAGCTGATGACCTTCAGATTTGCTGATCAGCTGAGCTCGCGAGAGTGGTAATGATTGATGGCCTTGGGTTTGTACTATGTCGCCTATATGCCCACCATTCGGGAAAATAGGGGACTACTGATTGCGTTATGTGAGCGTTGGCATTCTGAGACTTGTTCCTTCCACCTACCGACAAGTGAGGTGACCATTACTCTGGAGGACATGTATCGCATTCTATAGGTGCCAATCAGAGGAGAGCGGATCATCTACGACCCTCGCCATGGCGACCAGACTTTCTGAATGTACTATCAAGATGAGGGCGCAGAACTCGGCATCCAAGGATACGAGATCCGATGGGAGTTCATGGCGGAGCACTATGCTCATTTTGATGCCTTCCTAGTGACACTCATTGGCAGTATTTTGATTCCTGACCATTGGGGACATGGATTCCCTATTGGTTGGGGAGACATCTTGGTCAGGATGAGACGTGACAAGATAATTTATGCCTGGGGCCCGTGTTTATTGGGCACATTCTACCATCAACTGCACGAAGTTGTTTACCAGAGAGCAGAGAGTATTTCCTGTGGGACTACCTTGATGATGATTTGGGCTTGGGAGCACATCGCCATATTTCATTCACCCATTCAGAGACCACAGTTGGCCGAGGGGATGCCCTATGCCTATTATTATGCCAGTGCCTTACAGTAGACACGGATGGGCGAGACAGGTTGGTGGCGGCATCGGATTGACACGATGGTATCCTTTATCTGGTGACCATACAGAGACTATGAGCAGTGGGACAATGAGGATGACTACTTGAACTTATGTAGATAGTACCACTATTTGATTGGCAGGACGGTGCAGAGTTCGCTAATTATAGAGATGTATCTGCTGCAGCGTGTCCTTAGGCAGTTTGGAGAGCAATGGGGTGTACTTGCAGGGACAGTTGAGTTTGCATAGTCTTCTAGAGAGTATGCTTGGGGCCCAACCATACCAGTAGCCTTCACAGTGCAGTAGATTGATGGGCTAGGAGCCAAGTTGTGGGGATGGAGAGGTGCGATAGCCGATCCTGAGACCACAATAGACTATGATCTATGGTGGCAGACACATATACCAGTGCCATTGACAGATCCTGATAGGCCAACACCTATGGACAGGTGGTCAGTGATACCTCGTGTGCCGAGAGCTAGGTGAGGGGGCAGGGATGGTGATAGGGGCAGAGGCTGGGGGAGGGATGGAGGAAGGGACAGGGGTAGGAGAGATGGAGGCCGAGACAGAGGCAGGGATGGAGGCAAAGATGTAGGCTGAGGTGGAGATGACAGAGATGATGGAGATGATGGGGGAGATGGTCAGGGATAGGGCTGGAGGGTGCAGCCACGTGTGGCGAGGGTAGCCCTAGATGCTATCCTCAAGGTTGCCGAAGAGAGAGAGAGAGAGGAGGATGTGGGTGAGGCGGAGGTGGAGGTGGAGAGACAGGAGGAGGATGTGGGCGAGGTGGAGGTGGAGGTGGAGAGATAGGAGGAGGATGCGGAGGTGACAGAGGTCAGGCAGGAGGAGGGGAAATAGGAGGGGAGACATGAGGAGGATGTGGAGGTGGTAGAGGCCAGCCAGGAGGAGGATGCACCTCAAGATGAGGGAGTCGGTGGAGAGAATGTGGTCAAGGATGATGATGATGAGGATGATGCCATGTATGAGGCCAAGAGACTCCTTAGATGGCAGATGGTGGAGGGAAAGGAGGAGATACTGTCCTCCTTGAGATTGCCCCAGGATGCCATGAAAGATCAGAGGGTGGAAAATTTACAGGGGAGATTGGATGAGAGCATGGCACAAGTCAGAGCACTGCAGTCAGAGCTAGAGGTGGCTTGGGTAGAGCGGGATCAGGAAGTGATCCGCTAGAAGGACTCAACTCAGTGGTGTGTTGAGTTTGCAGCATTATGCACAGGACCATCCGGGGATATGGCTCATGAGCTTGCCAGGGTGAGCACGAGGTTGGGTCAATACAATACATTATATGAGCAGGTAGTGCCTCCTGAGTGACAAGATCCTACATTTTTGCGATCACAGACGAGGATAGGCAGTTGCCATTGATCAGGGAGTGGGAGCAGTAGCAGGAATCATACGAGTGCAAGAGGGTCTACCTCGTCAAGGTACACATCAGGGCACAAGTCCCACCACTCCTGTAGGCATGTCTCGAGTCACCACTCTAGCCACAATCATGGGTCTACTGGTTTAGTGCAGAGGTCCATATAGAGGCAGCCACCAGTGGTAGATCCGTCTACTTCTCAGAGTCAGGTAACAATGACGTCACAGGTGTCCATTATTGTGGAGATGATGTCGTCAGTGTCAGTTCCATTGGTTTCATAGGGAGAGGTTGCTACAGGTCTGCCTATCATTTCAGTGCCATTCATAGAGCTCTAGCCACCAGACTCTTTGCCACGAGGGGATGATGAGAGTCTACCCTAGGGGCATGTTTGTTATTAGGACACATTATGTATAGACTATTGAGCCTGCAAGCTCCATTTTTGGGATATCTATTGACTCTATCCTATGACATTGTATATTTTTGAGATGGTATTATATGATGATGCAGTTTTGATACGGCCTACATGTGTGTTATGTGATGTTTTTTAATTTATGCATTATGATATATGTGATGTATGATGTTGATTTATGATGTATGATGTATTTCCTTTGATACTTGGATATTTGTTTGCCGGTTATGTATGTCAACGGGATGGCTTCGATCCACTTCGTAAAATACTCAGTGGCGGTGATGATGAATTTGTGGCCATTGGATGAGGTCAGCTGTATCTTACCCACGAGGTTGAGTCCCCATTGAGCGAAGGGCCAAGGAGAAGTGATCGGCCGAAGTTCCTGCACTAGAGCATGAATCAAATCACTATGAATCTGGAATTTATGACAAGCCCTGACATATTCTATTGCATCATTTTCAATGGTCGGCCAATAGTACCCAAGTCTTGTTACTTTCTTGGCTAGAGTAGGACCAGTCAAATGAGACCCGCATATACTGTCATGTACTTTGTGTAAGGTTGTACGTGCTTCGTTAGTGTTGAGACATCTAAGGAGGGTGTCGTCAAAGCTATGGTGGTAAAGGGTGTCACTCACGATGGCATACCTTGCGTATTTTTGGATAAAGGACTTCCTCTGGTTATTAGACAGGCTAGGTGGAAGGGTTTGAGACTTAAGGTATTCATAAATATCTTGGTACCAGGGAGAGTTAGGACCAACAAGTTCGCAGACCATCTCTGACTCACGAATGTCATAGGTAGGGACCAAAAATTGCTCTATTATGAATTCCAACTGAGGCAGATTGCTTGGTATGTCAAGGAGAGAGCCTATTGTAGCCATAACATCTGCCGCTTTGTTTTGTGCTCTCAAAACTTGTTCAAAGGTTACCATATGAAAGTACATGTGGAAACTGTCAACCATCCATTTGTAGGGAATCAACTTCTCATCTTTTGTGTCATAGTCATCATTAACCTTGTTGATGGCAAGCTGAGAATCCCCATAGACATGTAGTGCTCTGATTTTCCATTTTATTGCCATTCTTAGTCCTATAAATAGTGCCTCATATTTTTCCACATTGTTTGTGCATGGGAAGGCAATGTGGAAAGACTTAGGAATGGAGTATCCTTGAGGGGTGATGAACATGATTCCTGCCCCCGAGCCATGATTTGTGTGTGACCCGTCAAAGTAGAGTCGCCAAGGTGCCTTAGGCTCCGTATGGAATATCGACTCATCTAGAAAATCTTCCACTAATGGGTGATCACTTTGCAAAGGTGCATCCACCAACTAGTCCAATATGACTTGTCCTTTTATTTCCTTTCTTTCCACATATTGAATGTCATATTCACTCAGAATCATGACCCATTTTTCCAGACATCCTGTTAATGTTGCCCGACTTAAAAAATATTTGAGGGGGTTGATCTTTGCTACTAGTTGCATCTAATGGCTTAACATATAATGTCATAGCTTCTATACTGAAAATGCCATGGCTAGGAAAGCTCGTTCAATTGGTGTGTAGTTCAGTTCATACCCGACCAATGTTCGACTGATGTAATATATAGCTGTTTCTTTTTCTATTTGGTCATTCTATGCTAGTAATGCCCCCAGTGCTGAACTAGTTGTCGAGATGTATAGGATCAATGGATTTCTGTGAATGGGAGGCATGAGGACTGGTGTTGATAGTAGGTAATATTTGATTTTCTGAAAGGCTTCTTGACATTTATCTGTCCACACAAAGGGGATACCCTTGGAAAAAAAATAATGGAATGGGTGACACTTGTCAGCCAATTGGGCTATGAAGCACCGAATAAATTGTACCCTACTTTAAAGAGTTATGAGTTCATTGATTCCTCTGGGTAGAGGCATGTCTATGATGGATTTGAATTTTGCTAGATCAACCTCAATTCCTCTTCGAGAAACTATGCATCCCAAGAGTTTTCCTGATGTGACACCGAAGACACATTTCTTAGGATTTAGTCGGACTTTGTATTCTTCCAGTCTCTTGAAAATTGTGTCTAAAAGCTTGAGATGATATTTCCTTGTTACTAATTTAGCCAATAGGTCATCTACATAATATTCCATTATTTTATGCATCATGTCATGGAAGATTGTTGTCATATCCCTTTGATATGTGGCACCTGTATTTTTGAGACTGAATGACATGACATTCCAACATTATGTACCCCATGGGAAAGTAATTGCCATTTTGTGCTGGTCTTTAGGGGCAATGCGAATCTGATTATAGCTGGAGAAACCATCCATGAGGGACAACATCTCATATCCTACTGTGAGGTCAACTATGATATCAATATTCAGTAAAGGAAAGTCATCCTTTGGGCATGCCTTATTTAGGTCTCTAAAATCTGTACAAATGTGGATCAACCCATTTGGCTTTGTTACTGGCACCAAGTTAGATATCCATTCAGGATAGTCAATAGACCCTATGAATCTAGCATCTAGAAGTTTCTTCAACTGAGCCTTGACCAATAGAGCAACTTGAGGATGCATTTTGTGTAACTTTTGTTTGACTGGCTTGGCATTAGGCAATAGTGGCAGATGGTGTAGAACCAGTTCTGGGTCTAATCCTGACATGTCAACATAGGACCATGCAAAGTTGATTTTATGTTCTGCAAAGAATTTATGAAATTTCGGCCTGTCTTCTTCAGTCAAGGATGCAGCAAAGAGAACCAACTTGGGATCTTCTGCAGTTGATATGTTATCCTTTATGGTGTCTTCTATAAGCATAGCCAATTTCTCTTATTGTACGGGAAGAAAGTCCAGTCCTCCATCTTTGGGTGCCTTAGAGAGGTTTTCACCTATAGATACATCCTTTGTTTTTACTTTTTTATCGTCAGAAGGTGCCTTTCAGTTTTCACCTAAAGACGTTTCATTTTTTATTTTTGATTTTATGACTGGAGGATGGAGCAGTCTCACTGAAGTATGTCATGCAATCTAAGTCGATGGAAAATTTTGACTTGTGATCACCACTTGGTATGCCCTCACATAACCCCATAAACTATGCAATTGACTCATCATTTTGAAATGTATCTAGGATTGGTAGGCCTTGTTGGTCCCAATCGACTAACTAAGGATAAACTAAGGAAATGCCATCATCAGTGTTGGTGAATTGAGGGGAGGATGCAGAAAGCATGCAAATAGATTCAATGATGTTGTAGATGAGATTATCATCATCCAACTTCACATCGGACTCTATCCAATATTCCCCTTCACTAGTCTCATATTCATTGGAAAAATAAGGGTTGAAGGACTTAGAGTCCTGGTTGTTAGTGTTGTCTAGTACTTCAGATGGATTGGACTGAAGGGATTCAGATGGTGAGTCTTGTATGTCATGGGGAGTGGTAATGGGACTTTGACTATTTGGTGCCTGATCAATTTTAAATGTTTGCCAAAATCTTTGTTCAGAGGTCAATTCCCTTGTTTTGAAAAATAAATCATCGAGGCAACAGTCACTTAAGGATCGTTCTGAGCCAAATTCCCACTCTTGGGAGTTAGTTTCAGTGAGGGTTTCCTTAGTGGTCTTGACACTTTTCGAAGCATGTACTCGCTCACGTGAAAGTCCAATGGTACGTCGATTGTCATTGTCGGGCGATCCAAACCCTAATCCAAGATACTTTGGAATTTGGAAAGGTTCTATGGGCTCTCTTCATCTAGCTTTATTTCTGCCTAGGCCACTAGTACCATCATAGCCCTTAGCCTTCATTATGTCATAACCCTTGCCATTATTTTGAACTAGTAATGGGGGTAGTGTGATAGTATCCTTATAGATCCATCCTGTGATGTTAGCAAGGTCCTCATTACTCATGTCTCCCCATTTGATGAAAACTATTTTTGGTAGAACTTTAAAAATTACTTTGGGTTCCATTCTAAAACATGCTCGACCATAGACCTTTGGAGACTTGGGTATTGTTTTTATGCTGTATGTTGTATGTAGTTTGAACTCTCCATAGCCGAGGTCCTGGATTTTGACAGTGGATTCAGCCTTAGGGTTTACGGAAGGTGGTGGTGTGGCGGAAGACGTGGATGGAGCGGATGTGGAAGATGATGTGAGTGTGGATGGGTCAATGTATTTTGATGACGGGGAGCCAGGTGCTTCTTGGTTAATAGGCACTCAATTTTTAGAAATACCCCTTAGGTTGGTACAATATTGGAAAGGATCGGGGTCTCCATTTATGGTTATTTCCGTGCCATCAAATGGAAATTTTAAGCATTGGTGATATGTGGATGGAATGGATTTTAAGGCATGAATCCATGGATGGCCGAGCAAGATGTTATACGGTAATTCCAAATCTAGGACCTGGCAGGTTGTGTCCACAATGACTAGTCCCACTCTGATAGGGAGAGAGATAATGCCACATGAAGAGCGTTCTTCGTCATCATATGCTTTGATCACTATACTCTTTGTCAGGTCCACGCATGCATCAGAGAATCCTAGAGCCTTAACCAGTTTGAGGGAGCATATGTTCAATCTTGCTCCACAATCTACTAAAACCTGTCTAACTTTGTGCTTGTGGATAAAAGTTTCTATGTGCAATGCATCATTGTGGTTGGTCTTAGGTGATGAGTAGTCTTGATCCGAGAAGATGACATGGTGAGGCGTAGTGAGGTATCCCACCATGGTCTCAAACTGATTGACATCAATGTCCTTGGGGACTAACGACTCTTGTAGGTTTTTATCTAGTATATCCTTGTGTGCGGGAGAGATACGAAGCAACTCAAGTATAGAGATTTGCGCGGGAGTCTTGCCCAACTGGTCGATAAGGTTGAACTGACTTTTGGGTTGCAACCGCTTTGTGGTCAGGACATGTTTTTTTTGTTTAGTAGATGGGCCATTTATGGTAATTTTGGGTTGCCTAGTGGTAGGCAGACTAGCTATGATGACCTTGCCATTGCGAGTAGTAGCATTACATTAGGGTGCTCTCTTGACCATAATGGTATTGATGTATTCATCATCAGTTCAGACATTATTTATGATAGGTCCACCAGAATAGTCGTACTTGGCTCGGGTGAAGTCAACTTTATTATTATTCATCTATGGACTTGAGGTGGAAGCATTATGAGAACCATGGTCCTGTAATGGATTCTTATGGATAGTATGATCTGAATTAGAGGTGAATTGTGATCCACCTACTTCAATGATACAACTTTTGATAAGATCTTGTACTATGTTTTTTAGTTCTCGATAGTTAGAGGTTTTATGTCCTTTTGCCCGATGGTATTCGAAAAATGCATTATCATTCCACCATGTGGGTTTGAATTATCCTGGGTCATATGGTTTGGGTTCTTCAAGTGTGATGACCCCATTTGGGAGGCATTTCTTGAGGACTTCTTCAATGGGTTCACCCAAAGAAGTGTATGTGTGACCCCTAGGAAATTGTCTCATCTAATGGTATTGTCCCTGGTTATTTTTGTTGTTCTAGTTGTTTGAAGGGACATTGGTAGGGGGTGTCAATGTCATTTTTGGTTTGTTTTTCCGTTGAACCCCTTTTAGGGACAATACAGGACCCACAGTGTTTGCAATCTTGGCATCAACAACACCGTCATTTGTAACTTGTTTATTTTTGACCCAGTATTTATTCTTGTCGGTGGGAGGATTTGCATTTTCTTTTTTGGGACCGTAACTTAGTTCTACCTTTGCGATAAGGGCTTTCTCAATCTGGACCCCTTTTTCGACTAGGTCTATGAAGGTTGTGCAACAATGTACTTGCAATGCATATTTTAGGGGCCCCAGAAGTGTTTGCACAAACATGTCGACCTTTTCCCTTTCGAGTATGTCAATGTGACACTAACTAGCTAGAATTCTCCATTTTTGAAAGAATGGGATGAATGTCTCACCAGCATCCTCCTGTGTGAGATTGCACAAGCTAGTGATAGAGGTGTCCATGTCAATGTTGTACGCATAATTTTTTATGAATTTTTGTTTAAGCTCATCCCATGTTTTGATATCCTTTTGAGTGGAAAACCATTCAAGGGTAGGACCTGCTAGAATTTTAGAAAAAAGTCTCATCAAGTATGTTTGTTCATAGGCGACGTCCATACAATTGGTTGCAAATTCGTGAACATGATCAATGTGGTTTGTCTTGCCTCTGTATTTTTTAAAATTGGGTGACACATATCCCAGAGGAAATGGTGGCATGTATAAGCTCATGTCGAATGGGTATATGTTTAGATCATATGATATTTCCAATTTCTTGCCTGATATGTGTATGTTTTGGATAGTTTTCTCTAGACCCATCATTTTTACTTGTAAGGCCTCTATTATAGGGTCGTTTGTGGTCGCATACATTGTACCATAGGTCCCCATTTTTTTTGCGTGATTATTGGTGTATTGTGGCGGTATGGATTGTTGTGACATGTATGATGTGTTTGGATTGGCGTGCTGTTGGTATTAAAAGTTAGGGTTGGGGGTATGTTGGTGAGTATGGATGTGGGATGAGTAAGTTGGGATGTGTCCCCTAGCCATTTGTGTCGTTATTTGGGGGACATGGTTACCATGAACATTGTGATGTGTTAATGATGCCATGGGTTGTGTGTTTTGACTACTTTGTCCAAATTGTTGGGTTTGGACCAGGGGGATGGTCAAATATTGTCCTTGGGATTTTATGGGATTTGACAGTGTTGACGTGTTCACATTTTGTTGTTGTCCTTGAATAAATATATATCATTTAAACCCACCCAAACGATTTTGTGAGATACCAATGAGATGGTATGTCGAAGGTGTACTCATGGTATTCAATGTAGCTATCAAATGGGGATTGGTATGACTTGATGATGCCCTCGTTGCATTTACTGTATTGGTAAAAAGAGAATTGGAGTAATTTTCCCACATTGCCATGGCACCAAAGGTGGTTCCAGCCGATTGTGACAATGTTGTGGATATTGTGGGCATTGTGGCAGATTGTGATCCTCCAATGGATGTACTAGAATTTATTGCATTGGAGGTGTGTGGGATGTTGGAGGTAGCATGCACTGTCGTTGTAGTGTCAAAGAAAGTATTGCTTATAGTGTTTGGAGGTTGACCACTATGTGACATGTTATGCGCGTTGTTGTCATTAGGGTCTGGAGGTGTTGATCTCAACATGTTGATGTCAAATCCATGTGGTAGCTTAGCTCCTTGACTCAAGAGTATGGCTAAGTATCTGTCTCTATCATATAGGATCATTTGTTCAACGAATTGAGATGCCTCTAAATCTTGTACTGCTACCTCTAGGTTTTCCTCAAGTATTTGAATGTATTCATCCTTACGCAAGAATGGTTCAAATGGATTGTTTGATGAGGAAGGTATTGTTGAGAGAGGTTGATTATTTGTATTAGCAAATGGATCATCAAAAATCCAGTTTGGGTCATATGTGGGATTATTAACAGTGGAAGTGGGATCTTGTCGAAAGTTTTCCATTTGTCGTTGTTGTTTTTGGAGTCTAGTTTCCACCATAAAATAAGATTGCTCAAATGAAAATGATAACTAAATGCAAGGATGACACTATGCACGGTCTAAGTTTGAAATGATGACTAGGATGAATAATATTTTTGGATTTTTTGGGAATAAAATATGCAATGTCTAAACTTATAATGCAATTTAAGACAAGGATACCTAAGCACTTCTAAGTTCAATCTTTTTTTTCGATTTTGGTTACTAAAGGACTTTGTTGAAAAGGACAAGATGAAAAGGACTAAATGACTAGTGAGTTTTCCTAACTAGACTATTGAGTTGGAAAATCTCACAAAAGGGACAATGACTGAAAAAGGGGTTGATGATTTAGTCTAAGAGAACCTAGTTTCGAAAGCAATAAAGTTACAAATTGTGCTAAGATTTTCCTAATCCAAAGTATGTAAGTATCAAAACCTAGGGACAACCTAATGCCTAATGCATGCAACTAAAAAGAATGAAGGATGTAACCTATGCTAAAGAATGCAAACTAATGGTCGAAAGTTTGAGCAATTTCAAAATTGGTTTTTGACAGAATCCTTTTGGAAACAATGTTTGACAAATGATTGACAAGGTGTAGACTTCAGATTTGACTTTGTATGAATTTTTACTTGTGACAGGCAAATGTGTCGTTTGAGGCCGCGAATGTGGTTTGGTTTGAGCGAATGCAGCTCTTAATTTGACAAATGCAACTATGTTTGACAAATATGGGTCTGTGAGGTTCATATGCGTCACGACGCAGGAAAATGTGGTGTTTTAGATGTCAAATGTTGTTTATCAGAGTGATTGAGTTTCAAAAAATCGATTGTGGTTCAACAGATGCGTCACAGTTTGTTAGAAATTGAGTTTCTTGACATTTTTAGGGAAAATTTGATTTGTCGAATGTTGAATGTTTTGTTCAGAAATATAAATGTGGTGAATCCAGAAAGCACTTGACAAGCACAATGTTTTGAATGTAAGAAATTTCACATAAGATAAGTACAATCCTAAAAGGCCAATAGGCCAAGGGTTTATTTACTTGATACAACCCACCTTTATACCCCATATTCATGATAAACACCTTTCCTTCTCGAGAGTGGATAGCTTAGAATTTTGGTGGCATTGGCTCCCCTCCATGACTCATTAACACAATTTGAGCACACCAAATTTGGATTCTTTGGGTAATGACTTCCCAAGAATTGCTATCTCTACTCAAGGGGATCAGTAGTGAGTGTCTTCGGGCATGATACTATACCCTGCACTATATCAAGCAATGGCCAAAGAACGGTTGGACACTAAGACAAAAGGTTTTTAATATGGGCATTCCATTTGTAGGGAATGATCCATGAGGCGAGAGTCCCCTTTCAGATCCATCTCGTCGAAACCACACGCATGATTCTTGGCTTTCCCCAAGAATCCACTTTTATATACCGGCTAGAAGTCCCTCGAGGTCAGGGAGCTATTGGTCTGAGTTGTCCTGGGGTGAGTACTTTTTCCCACCAGAACAAGCCCAAGTTCTAGAGTTAGTAACTGTTTCTCTTACACCCAGGGTCGCTCGAAAGCGCAAGGGGAGAGGATACTTCGATTACTAAATCGTGAGGGTAATAACATATAAAAAATGGTTTGGTTTTCTAATCACTGAGTTTTCACAAGGTGAGAGCATACTCACCTACTATTTTGAAAACACAATCATGCAAATTATAAGACATTGTTCTTTTTAATTGCACTGAAAGTAAGTGTGTAATAATCTAAGAAAAATATAGACATAATGTTTTAGTGTTTATTCTTCGATATTCAAACCTGCAAGACCATGAGTTAGAAGTTTTAATTTTTGCCTTTGACCCACAAAAAGTAACCACCAAATGCTGCAAATAAAAAATAGTACCACAAAAACCTAACTAGGCAAAATGTAGAAAAAACAAAATAAAAAGAATAAAGAAAACAACAAAAACCCGAATGCAAATCAACAGAAAATGTTACCAGTCAAATGCATCATGACAGAGTGAATGTGTCACTCTGTGTGTCAAATGCGGCTCGAGAATTCAAATGCGACTTTCTAGAATATGATTGCGACACGACAAAGTGATTGCGGTGTTTGGGTCTACGAATGCGTTGTGACGCATCAGAAATGTCACGATTAAAAAAAACTACTATGTCACTCTGTACCTGTACTTGCAAAAATGATAGAAAATGCACGAAACTGTATGGAAAAAATAAAAAGAAACAACATCGGGTTCACCAATGTATCTAAGGGTTATTTTTAGGTTAAGTTAAGGTTAGCAAAGACTAAGAAACCAAAAGAAATTAAAAAGTACAAAGGAATTAAACAAAAGAACGATTATACCAGCTAATTGCCGAGACTTCCATGATTCACCTTTGTAACACCTTCTAACTTGCTGGTTGACATATTGCCCTAAGATCGAACATGCGATCAATCCTTGACGAAGTCCTACACAAGCTTTGAAGGATTTTCTTCTAAAATGCCTATGCCTATGACAATATGATTGAAATTTCTATGCCTAAATATGCTAAGACTAAGTGGAATAAGATAACAAAATGTTGCAATGTATTTAAAATCTCTAAGTATGTCAGTGCATAAGTGTGTAATCTAAAAATGAGAACAAAATAGCATTTTATAGAAAATTCCATTTTGAATGGATGAACGAGATTGACTTTTGACAGAGACCTAAAATCAGAGGCTTAGATTAAACCTGATAATCCCTAATCAGGGTTAGGGAAAAATCCTTAAGTGAGCAGTCGAGATGTCATCCAAGAGAATCGAATCGAAAATCAAGAAGATAAGAGTTGAACTGAAGATCAAATTTGGAAAATCAAGAATCTACCTGATTACTTGATTTTTAGAAGATTAGTTACCAATTTGAATTAAATTAATTCAAAATACGGATTTTGTGAAATAATAAATAATCGATTTTCAGATTATTTACCAAAATGGACTGTTAGTTAAGAATGTGATGACATTTTAAATAATTTCATTTATTTAAAATGAGATGAATATTAATTTTGACAATTAAATAATTAAAGATAATTATTTAATTCAACAGATAAGATTAATTAATTAAATAAATTAATCAATTCATTTAATTATGACAATTAGTGACATTAAATAAATAAATAAAACTTATTTATTTAATAATCATGAAGAATAAAAGGACATGAATTATTTAATCAATAGTCGAATGTGGACCAAGGACATAATTAAATGTCATAATTATGCTAGGATGAAAGTGGTAAAAATAGAGCTTGCTGGCCTAGGTCATTTTTAAGTGTCTACAATTCTAACTCATCTTGTACCCATGCATCTAAGACATCCTTGTTGTCAAGACTGGTAGTGTCACTTTATAATTCAAACTCTATGGAACTATTAGGATCTTCCTCCTCTTTTTTGTTGGGTAACTTTTAGATAGAATATAGGTTCCTTAGATATTATTCTTCTTTGTCTTGTACAATTTCCTCTACGTAGGTTCTAGCTTCTCTGTCACCTAAGGGAATGTGAACTATTCTATTGTCATCCACTAAGAATATTTCTTCTTTTCTAGAATCTACTATGCCATTAAAATTCACAAACCATTTTAGCCCAAGCAATGCTCTAAATGTGTTGAAGGGATCCTTCATCTCTACAACTTCAAAACCAATGATTTGATTGATCCATTTTATATTTACTTCGACATTCTTCCATGTACCTAATGTTTCCTTGCTAGAACCATAAGCTAGAATTATATTCATAGGTTTTCTAGTAAGTTCAGTTCTTCCTAGCCTTTCCCAAGTAGTTTTTGGAATGATGTTGACATCCAAACCAAGATCAATCATTACGTGTTTAATCTTACTGTTGTTTAGGTTTATGGTAATTATCAGAGTACCATTTTTCCAATTCTAGTGTTTAGCAACTTGATGTACTTGTTGTTTTTATTTATTCTAGTACTATCCTAATTGTTTTAATTTTACTTCAAGATCTTTTTGTTTAGCCAATAAGGCTAGACTCTTTAACATCCTCACCTCTACCTTTGAGAAACATGTAATTCATCCTTTGGCTATTGTATAAATTATTTTATTTATTTTTCCACTATTTGGTCAAGTTGGTTCTTATTTGTTTGGAAGTGGTCATACTCTTCTTCATCTGTTGGTTTTGATTCTTTAATGTTTTCTTCAATTTCCCTTCTATTCTTTCTAGTATTTGTTCTTTTTCTAGTGAGTACCATGGCTTTGTTTTTATTTATTCTAGAGTTCTTCTTTGTGCTTATCTATGCTGGTTGTTCTCCTCTAGAATACTCTTCATTTGATGTGTTTGAGGACTAGTTATCTACTATTTGGAAACTTTTCACTCCTTTCAGTACTCGTCTAATCACTCTATCTCCTTTGTTGGCCTATAATTCATCACTTCTTAATGTGGGGTATTTTGATAATATTATTGAGCCTTATCACACTTGAATATATCATGTGAATCATCTCCACATAAAGGAAACTTTCTTCTCTTTTCTGACTAGCATTTTGTAGTGCATAATGATTTGTTTTCCTATAGTTATAACATGTTCTCCTCTTGTGGTTATTTCTATTACTTCTTCTTCATCCTCTTTAATTAGACTATCTGTTATAACCTATGTAGTCTTGTAGTGTGCTATTTTGTAATGCATATGCATTCTTGTTATCCCTCCATGGTGGTTGTTTATACTTTGCATTATATAAAGGTCCTTCCACTAATCCTTTAACATATTCTAAGTTTCAATCTATATCTGCATCATAGTTGTGGTGTAGAGGGAATCAAGGATTATGATGATTTTGTGTGTTACAGACTTGAAATTGATTGGTAGGATAGTCTGTGAAGTGAATATCCCACTCTTGGGATGTCCCATAGTACATTGAATTAGCTTTTGCTATAATAGTCTTTAATTCTACATGCAACATGGTGGTGGTTCTCCCTCCTCGGGCCTTCAAACAATCATTCTAGAGGCGGTCTTCTCGTGAGCAATAGGTGCACCATATTTATATTTAGTTTTCTTTATTTATCCTTTTTCTAAGATTGATTTTTGTATTGTTATTTGTTCTACCACAAGTTGTAATTTCTCAATATTCTCCATATCATTCTTCTGAGGCATACACCAAGTTTTGGATTCAATGTATTAGGCCATAATGATCAAATCTATGTATGTGTTGAATATTTTGGCATCTAAAGTTACTCCTATGTTTTTTGAAGTCTAGAAGTAAACCATTCTATCTTTCTCCTTTTTCTCAATGGTTCCTCTAGTTTGCAGTAAACTTCCTTGAATCTTTTATCATATTATTTTATAGATTCATCTTCCCTTTGTATGAGATCTTTCATCTTACTTACACTCTCTGTTAGGATGTCTAGAGTATCAAAATTAGTGATGAAGTCATGCTTTGATTTGTCCCAAATTTTCTAGGGTAGGTCCTTTTATACCAATCTAAAACATCTTTCCAGAGTGAGAATACAAAGTCAAGTAGTTTTGGCTTGTCTTCATTAATATCCTATCTCTCCCATAAAGATTCTAGTAATAATATGTGCTTTGTTTCTTCTCTGGTATCTTTCTCAAATATGGGGATCTTGATTGAAGGATCCATTTTATCTTTTCTCTTTTTATTTGTAACTTTTTGGATTTGTAGACTAGGCTTTTCTTCTTTCTCCTTCGTTACTTTTTTGACTAAGTGGGGATTTTGTTCTCTACTCTTGTCTCTTGCTAATTTTATAAAAAAGTATTATTTTCCTAGTATTTCTTCCCACTCCACTTCTTCTCCCTATTCTTCTCTTTTTTTCTTACCTTGTGATATCTCTTGTCTTAAAGTTATCAAAATCTTATATGGCTAAGGGGATGGATCCTTGTCAGGGGATTGTGAACATTCAAAATATCTTTTCATTTTCTTATTTTTTAGTGTTATTTTAGTTGATTGTAAACATAATTCTCCACCCAAGTTCAATCTATTCTCTCTTCTTTTTCTTATTTATTCTTCTTTTAATTTCCTTATGATTCTATTGACTACTTCTAAATAATTTCCTTGAATGGATACGGTCTTCTTTGGAGTTTGTAGAAATTCCACAAATTTATCATCTAGGTTGATCATAAGGTCTAATAAGTTTGGTTTGGTTGTCAGACTTCCAAAAAATTGTGGTAGTAGTTGAGTTTCTACTTTATTACATGGTCCTAATAACAATCTTCTAGATTTTCTATAGTCATCAATATTCTTCTTTAAACTAGTTATCTGTTGGGTCTGTGTAGGATCATGGGGGTCCAAAAAGTAGTGATATGAAAAAAAGTGTTTTTCATTTGCCCAAAAAAATGAAATCCTGCTTTAAATTTTACTAGGGTCAAGTAAAAAGTACATGTTGCCATGGTAAGAACCAAAGCAAAATGGATATCTGTTAGAAACAAATATCTATTTCAAATGGATATCCTTCAAAAATAAATATCTGTTTGAAATGAATATTTGTTCGAAAGGGATATTTGTCACAAATAAATATCCATTCAAAATAGATATCCGTCTAAAATGGCTATCTATTTGGAACATATATCCATTACAAATGAATATATATTTCCAACATGAAATCATTAAAAAAATGTATTTATATATTATATTATTATATATTAATATATATAATATTATTATAATATATTATAATAATATATAATATATATTATAATATAATATAATATTATATTATATATAATATATAATATAATATTAAAATATTATATAATATATAATATAATATGTATATTATAAACTATATAATATATATATTATATGTATAATATATTATAATAATATAATATAATATAATATATATATCATAAATTATAGTTTATATATTATAAAAAATATAGGTGTGTTGTACCTTAGTTATAAACTAAGGGATAGTCGCGACACATTTTAAAAAAAAATCCTACAAAAGAAAACAAATATATGTTTCTAACATATATCTGTTACACAATAGATATTTGTTTCCTTTGTTATTGAAAAAAGAGACCAGAAATCATTTTCAAGTTTCATATATTTTATTATTATTATTATATATTATATTGCTATTTATTAATATATATTATATAAATATATTATATTATATAATTAATATATAATATTAAAATATTATATAATATAATCTATATATTATATTATAATAGTATATTAATATTATAATATTATAATATAATATATATTGTATTATAATATAATATAAATTATAGTCTATGTATTATAAATGATACAGGTGTGTCGTCCCTTAGTTATAAACTAAGGGATGAACATGACGTATTTTTAAACAATCTTAAAAAAGGAAACGAATATCCATTTTGTCTGTTATTAGAAAAAAGAAAGGTTGAATGCCATTTCGCCTTCATTGTTTCCTAGCTCATTATGATTTCAAAGACCAAAACCTAACGAATATCCATCCTATCTTCTATTCGAGTTCAAAAATCACCCTCCAATCACAAGTATGTTGATTTTTATTGTTATTTCTTCAATTTTCATTTATTTTTGCATTATTTTCTAAGAATTTTAGTTTAAAATAGGTTTTTCATATGCATTTTAGTTTGTATTCAAAATATTGTTTATTTTAAAAAATTTCAACATCAAATAGGTTTTCCAATGGTTGAGAATCCCAACCCTGTTTTAGATGAAAACCCCATCTAGCCAAATTCTCCATCACCAAATGCTCCCTTACAATACCCACCTTTTATCCATGACCTCATCCATGGAAAATTAACTGAATTGAGAAACATCTATTAGTTATACAAGAGGTACCCTCACTTGTCTGATATGAAAACCACATTGCAATCAATAATTTCCAATGTTGAAACTCTCACTAACCAACATATTAGATTTTTAGAGTGGTGAGAGGCCATGATGCAACAATATTCCAGTGGATTATTGTACGATGAAGTGAGAGAACTTGAAATTACAAAATCCAAATCAACACAACTATTTATCAATCCTAAAACTATACAACCCATTGATGTGCACAAGCCTAAATACTTGATTAAATTATGCACACATCATGGTATCTTAGATAATTTTTGGAATCGTTGGTGGATGGTTTTTGATAAAACACCCAACAAAAATCTTGATGTCCCACAATATTTTCTTCGAAAACTATATGTTGAATTTGTCTTGGGTAAGCATGTCAACTACTTTGATATGTGAGATTTCCAAGGTGTGGGTAGAGGAATACCTCAAGATACAACTAAGGAACATAAAGTAAGCCCACTTATTCCCCCACTAGCTATTGCTCTGACAACTCCAATACCTTACCTAGATATTGCTATAGATGCAACACATTAGAGTATCTTGTCTATACATGCTTTGATTGGCCATTTGATCACTCAAAGATCATAGTTTGTGCAACTACTTGATAGTGATACACATGTTGCATTAACTGCTATTGGTATACCCTCCTCTTTGCCACATATTTTTGTGACCCATCATTGCATTATGTGCTACTAGGTATGTTTGGGTCCTCTTGGATAGCCTGATGAAGCTTTGATGGAGACATATGACTATAAGTTCCATCATATGTTAGGTGTAGGAGATGAGAGAGAACAAGCTAGAGCATTTTCAAGAGAGACATTAGGTGCGAGAGATGATGTAGATGTAATGGCAAGAATTAAAGTAATTTAATACGGAATTTTATCTTTTTTCTCATATTTTATAAGAGATATTAGTACTAATGTTTATTTATGTGCCAAAATATTTAACAATTGCTGACCATAACACCCCCGCCACAAACCCTAGAGGACAACACTCTAGCAACTAAAATGGAACATTTTTTCTTTAAAAAAAATTTAAATGCTACACGAATATAAATGAACATCTACTTTCATACTATCCTATGTCCTCTAATGTTCACGACTGCATTAAATAATTCCCATTATCAAATTTACAAAACCATTATACTTTATAATAACCAATTTTTAAGATCAATCAAGAATCATATCTACTCATTACATAGATTCATGAGATACATCCATAATATAGACAAAGATTGTTTGATTACATCCATTCCACTTAACATGTACAATATTATTGAATACATAATTCATCACATAACAAAGTTACATTAGTTCCATCTTTACAATTACATTTTGTACAATAATGCCTCCTCATTACACATGAGGAGTGATCAAGAACATGATACATGATACATATTTGAGATATAGTACAAATACAAGGACAAGGATCACAAATTCCAAGAGCAGATACAACACAAAATTCTTCAAATCAGATGAAGTCGCCACAACACGTACAAGGGAAGGGAACCCAATGGAGAACGAAGCACGTTCCACCCAACCATGTGGAACCCAAAGGTCCACCCCCCATGCTACAAGATAGAAAAGGTTCCCACCATCACTGTCAAACAAAGACAATAGACTACAAAAGGCTAAAAAAAAAACAATGATCAAGTACAAAACAACATTAAACAAAAAAACACCACTTCTAGAGGCATACCACATCAAAGAGAGACAAACATCAAGAGGACACTAAGTTGTCATAGCAGGAGTGTCATCACATAATTTACTATGGGTTACCTTGGCATAACCTTCATAGGCTATTAGACACCCATCTTGGCTTACCTTGGCTGCCTCTACTGCCCGTCAGACCCCCATACAAACTATGCGATACCAACTTACCTTTCAATCGGACTATGCAGTTGACCTTGAAATTCCATGCCTTCCTATCTTACCTCAAGCCTAAACAAGTGCTTGAGCCATGAGAGAGGCATCCATTATCTTTATTTAATGTGAGATCTACCAAAACCTCCTAATTCTTTTTAGGTTATCACTTGATTAAACTCTCAGTGAGTTACCCTGGTGCCCCTTTGTGTGCCAGACCTCCATTGAGAGCCACTGCCCTACTAACAACTAGGAAACCACTAAAATCAAAGACATATCCACTTCCAAAATCCAAACTCATCAAGATCACATGGCAAGGCATAATCCCTTCCCGCCCCTAAGTTTTAGAGTTTAAACATGAAAGAAAATACACAGTGCAAGGTTGAATATCATCTCAAATTCACTTGATACTAGCAATCATCTCATGTATAACAAGAATACCGTCAAGAGACAATCCCCTCAATCCTCTGGACCCCACGACGATGAGCACATAAAGAACTCCCATAAAGACATTCATACACAACATCTCGTTACACAAGAGTTTCAACATATTAAAACATAGCTTCACATTAACTTCACATTAACTAGTTAGCAACACCACTACTTCAATGATGGGGAAGAAATAACACTCCAAGATCCATTTAAATTATCATAGACTAAAATTATTCTAAAGTCATAGTCTTACTTCCTTAATATTTAAAACTATACACCTATAAATATGTAGATATATATATAAATACTGATTTTTATTTAATAATATTAAGCTTTGTCATAAAATTTTAAAGAAATTACAGAATGCCAGCCTGAATTCAAAGAATTTGTATATATATATTTATATTAAACAAGACTTATTTGAAAATGAATGCAGATTACTGAAATTAAATAGTATACATCTATCGTTCTACATAAGAAAATATAAATACAAACATTCATGTCTATAAACATACGCCTATATCAAGGTTATACTAATTAGCTCTGTCGTCTTAGTAATCTGACCCAAGGCTACAGGATTATCAGTGGCCAAGCATAAGCAAGATTCTAGCGTATTGAAGGAAAAATTTAACTTCTATGGATCAACAGATTACCCAACAGTGGCCAACATGCAAATGCCAACACAGGTCAAATCTCATGTGTTGAATACTAGTCGACTTCATAGGTGTTTCCTCCCCTAAATTCAATAGGATCAACACAAGGTATAAGAGATAAAAGGATGAGTTCACATGCACATGAAACAAATTCAATATACACATGTTGCAAGTTTATTTGAACTGAAGTTCGATCAATCTAGAGTCACTATCGACTGATCATAACTAGGACTTAGAATTTAGTAATTTAAGCTGACGTGTTTCCAAAAACCCAGTCTAACTAGAGATTAAAAGATTTAATAGTTAGTGTTTTATGGTGCGCACCGAATGGAAACTAGAGGAAATGATATTTTGTCCACTCAAAAGAATCCACAGAGAAAGAGACCTGGTGTTGGTGGCTTAAGACAACCTATTTTATTATAAGAAGGACTACATTATAAACTATAAAGAATGATTAATTCATTCAGCCCAACAAGACAACAACAGTCATACAAAGAAATAAGTTTCTAGATTGAATTGATTTAAAATATCAAAGAAGATAGGGAAGTGGAATTCAACTTACACAACATTGAAGGCTAGATACAATTTAAGTTAAACAACTTACATATTTCCAAAACTATGGTGATTAATTCCGTACAGACTAAACTTCGTATAATAAAAGATTTATGATGCCAAAAGATGCTAATACCACAATAAGAGACAATAAAGAAAGCCAGATGCAAAAGAAAGAATGGTTTAGGGTGGCACCATAGTTAAATCTTCAAAAACATCTTAATGAATAAGCTCATAGACCTGCCTAGGTTAAGTAAAAATTAATATTCCATAAAAAGATACATGCAAATACTAGATAGATCATGGCGACTAAATGGTTTTCAATGCCTGTAACGAGGCATACAATTTGAAAGACAACGCTAAATATTATGGCTCGAGCAAAACCATGAAAATAGTAATTCAAGACAGGAATAACACGGGGCCAATGCGAAAACCAAAAGACCATCCATTGAATAATTTCCAATGAATATAAAAAATGTATATAAAGAATAAACACAATATGTTGAGTTAAAGGGCGTTGCTAGATTGAGAACAATTATAAATTCTCAAGTTTGAATCCACCAAATGGAGGAGTAACAATGCATGTCCAACAGGTTGACAAGAACAGGGTGGTGGTGATAAAAGCCATAAGTTACATCACAAAAAAATGAAAATAAATGACTGATCCATCAAAATTCCTATGAAAACCACAAAATAATAAGGAATTCGATTATGAAGATATGTTGTCAGAAAACTAGTAACCCAATTCCAAAAGCGACACCTTTAAAGGAAAAATTATTTTATCTAGTTCAAGACTAATGTGACACAATTTTGAGGTTCTTGAATAGACGACAAAGCTTTGAACAATACAATTCAATGTGCCAATATGAAAAAGCACACACCTATATCTAAACAGGAGTTTTTTTAATTTTCAGAAGAACACAATCACAACAAATTTCATTTTCTTCATAATTGAAATTGAGAATGATAAAAGGAACCTGGAATTTTTGCTTGATAGGGTGATTTTGTTGCAGGACTTTCCACTTCCAACTTGCAATGGTAGCACCTTCCCGAGACCTCTTGCAGATCTAAAATCTCACTACCACTGTAAAACCCCAAATCCACAATTTTTTTTTTTTAAATTTTAGAAAAAGTTTTCGGAAAGCCTCCAAAAAGAATATTCACAGCCAGGTTTCCAGTTTCAATTTTGTATCCGAGAAAAATAACCTAATTTCCCCTCTCTAGTTAACTCTAGTACTATATTTATTTCCCACTTCCTTAATTGATGCAACATAAACCTCCTATATAAAATTCATTTACCTTATCATAACACCCGACAATTACTTACAACCTTTCTTCAATAAGATTATTAATAGTAAATATCTTTATTTTTTATTTTCACAATTCACCACTTCCAATTTACACATATACAATTAACTATTCAATACTTAATTAATTAATTTAATTTCTCATAAAATTTACCTACACAATTCTTTTAATTTAATATACTTATTTTAATATTTCGTTTAAATCATAAAGTTTAATTTATTAAAATTAATAATTACCTAAATATTATTTATTCAATTTACTCCTCAATCACATTACTTAGAGCATGCTATCAAGCAATTAACTCAAATGGACAGACCAAGCCACATATGGCCACATGGTTAGGATGAAGCGTGAAGGGGCACTACATGCTCACTCCCTAAGATCCAACTTACTCCTGGAAGTCGTAAAATTTGAAACAACATATGTAAATACGAGGACATCAATAATTAAGCAAATCAAATATCAAACAGAGGCACCACCATGTACATTACTCAAATGAACTCACAGTCACAAAATACCTGACCACAAACGAAACTGAAGGAAAATGACAACTTATAACTCAAGATGACCTTATAGAAAAAATGTGACATCAGAATCACATCCTTGATGAGGACACTGGCTCAATGTGGGGGACCTAGTGCAACCTCTTAAAAAACAACTCCATTGGGCTCTAGTGTGCTCAAACCTGATAATCAGGTGGAGTCGATGCCCTGTACCTATAGCCTGCAACAAAACATAGGGTCAAACATGGACATAATGAAAACAATTAGTCACACCATGAAGGGAAAATCACAACGTTGTAGGACACTCACAAGCAAGTGATGTGACCCTTTTCCCCTCCACCAATACATAATAACTGATATCAAAAATTGATAATGCATATATCCAACCAACACATAACATCATATCCATTACAACTCACATAAGCAATTAAACTAATTTTCTAACCATAATATAAGCATAAAACATCAACCATAACAATGTCACCAAGAATCACCATATCTAAGCATTACGATCAAAGCATCAATATATCACAATGTCATCAAATATCATCAAAATAAGCATCATAGTTTCATCAAATAGTCACCATATTTAATCACCAAAGTATCACAATATCTGAATAACATCCAACAGTATCACAGTGTCCAACAAATAGTATCATAAAGTCTAGCAAACAATATCATAAAGTCTAGATACAATCCAAGTAGTTGTCCAATCAAAGGAAAACTGAGGGGATTTTGGGCCCTTATTACAATAGGGTTCATTTTATCTTATCCAATTTCTTCACCCTCAAAGAGAGGACATTCCTCTGGGTCCTCATCAGAATCCACCTCAATTCTCAGAGAAGAGGAGGGTTGAGCATGAAGAATCTCTTTGTCCTCCTTAGAAAATGAGGGTGTGTTTCATCCACACCCAAAAGGCCAATCCTTGACAACAAACGGTTTCTTTCTCATGGGATTTGGCTTCGTTTATGCATTTTTCTTGTCCTTCGCCAACTTAAGATGAGTGAGAGTTTGGACCAACATCTCCTCACTAGGATCCCTCTCTTGATTGTTATAGGAATTTAGTTGTTCCTCACGTTTGGACTTGTGGGAACTCTAGGGAGGGGTATCTTGATGGTTGACCTCATTCCCATGACCACGTCCTTCCCCACAACCTCAACCTTGACCTCAACCTCGACCTCTAGGTATTGTCCTTCACATCATCAACATAAGACAAATCATAGGTATAAGATGAGGATGACAAAAGGGAAAAGAAAAGTCCAAAATTCTAAGTTTCATATTCACCATTAGCACACACAGATTCACATTATTAAGCTACACAAGGGTCCATAATGCATCCCCGGTAGGTAGAATATCAGTGCATTGTGCACTACACTAAGGGTTCTATCCTTTCCATAGGTTTTCTACACTTTTGGACAAACACCACCTATAGACAAATCTCGGATTGCTAATCATAAACTTAAGTGTACAACCAACAAGGTCAATGTAATGGGCTCATGTGTACCCAAAGTGCTCAGTGTTCAAACCTAGGCTCTGATACCATGTATAACGTCCCCATCGTGAACCCTAGAGGGCAACACTCTAGCAACTAAAATGAAACATTTAAAAAAAAATAAAAAATGAAATGTTACACAAATATTTAAATGAACATATACTTACATACGATCCTATGTCCTGTAAGTTTCATGACTACATTACGTAATTCCCATTATCAAATTTACAAAACAATTATAATTTATAATAAACAATTTCTAACATCAATCAAGAATCATATCTACTCATTACATAGATTCATGGGATACATCCATAATATAGACATAAAGATTATTTGATTACATTCATTCCACTTAACATGTACAATATCTTGAATACATAATTCATCACATAACAAAGTTACATCAGTCCATCTTTATAATTACATTTTGTAAAATAATGCCTCCTCATTACACATGAGGAGTGCTCAGCAACATGATACATGATACATAATTGAGCTACAATACAAATACAAGCATAAGGATCACAAATCCCAATAGCAAATACAATGTAAAAGTCTTTGGATTAGGCGAATGTGCCACAACACATACAAGGGAAGGGAACCCAATGGAGAATGAAGCACATTCCACCCAACCATGTGGAACCCAAAGGTCCACCCCCCGTGCTAGGAGAAAAAAAAGGGTCCCACCATCACTATCAAAAAACGACAACAAACTACATAAGGCTAATGAAGAAACAATGATCAAGTACAAAACAACATTAAACAACAAAACACCACTTCCAGAGGCATACCACATCAAAGAGAGACAAAAATCAAGAGGACACTAAGTTGTCGTAGGAGGAGTGTCATCACATAATTTACTATGGGTTACTCTAACACAACCTTCCTAGGCTGCTAGACCCCCATCCTGGGTTGCCTTGGCTACCCCTACCAGCCACTGGACCCCCATACAAACTATGCAGGACCAACTTACCTTCCAATTGGACCAGGTAGTTGAACTTTCCATTCTAGGCCTTCCCGTCTCACCTCAAGCCTAAACAAGCACCTGAGCCATGAGAGAGGCATCCATTATCTTTACTTAATGTGAGATCTACCCAAACATCCTAATTATTTTTAAGTTATCACTTGATTAAACTCTCTGTGAGTTACCCTGGTGCCCCTTTATGTGTTAGACCCCCACTGAGAGCCACTTCCCTACTGACAACTAGGAAACCAAAAAAATAAAAGATAGCCACTTGCACAATCCAAACTCAACAAGATCACACACAGAGGATTAATCCCTTCCCACCCCCAAGTTTCAGAGTTCAAACATGAAAGAAAATACATAGTGCAAGGCTGAATATCATCTCAAATTCACTTGATACTAACAATCATCTCATGTATAACAAGAATACCATCAAGAGACAATCTCCTCAAGTCTCTGGACCCCACAACCATGAGCGCATAAAGAACTCCCATAAAGAAAATCGTACGCAACATCTCGTTACACAAGAGTTTCAACATATTAAAACAAAGCTTCACATTAACTTCATGTTAACTAGTTAGCAACACCACTACTTCAATGATGGGGAAGAAATACCACTCCAAGATCCATTTAAATTATCATAGAATAAACTTATTCTAAAGTCATAGTCTGCCTTCCTTAATATTTACAACTATACACCTATAAATATGTATATATATATATCTATAAATACTGATTTTTATTTAATAATATTAAGCTCTGACATAAACTTTTAAAGAAATTACAAAATTCCAGCCTGAATTCGAAGAATCTATATATATATTTATATTAAAGAAGACTTGTTTGAAAACAAATGTAGATTACTGAAATTAAATAGTATACATCAATCATTCTGCATAAGAAAGTATAAATACAACATTCTTGTCTATAAACATACGCCTATATCAAGGTTATACTAATTAGTTTTTGTCTAAGTAATCCAACCCTAGGCTACAGGATTATCAGCGACCAAGCATAAGCAAGATTCCAATGCATTGAAGGAAAAAGTTAACTTCTACGGATCAAAAAATTACCCAGCAGGGGCCAACATGCAAACGCCAACACAGGCCAAATCTCATGTGTTGAACACTGGCCGACTTCATAGGTGTTTCCTCCCCTAAATTCAATAGTATCAACACAAGGTATAAAAGATAAAAGGATGAGTTCACATGCGCACGAAACAAAATCAATATACACATGTTGCAAGCATGTTGCAAGTTTATTTGAGCTAAAGTTCGATAAATCTATAGTCACCGTCGACTGATTATAACTAGGACTTAGAATTTAGCAATTTAAACCAACGTCTTTCCAAAAACCCAATCCAACTGGAGATTAAAATATTTAATAGTTAGTGTTATATGGTGCACACCAAATGGAAACTAGAGGAAATGAGATTCGGTCCATTCAAAAGAATCCATAGAGAGAGAGAGACCTGGTGTCAGTGACTTAAGACAACCTGGTTTATTACAAGCATGTTTACATCTTAAACTATAAAGAAGGATTAATTTGATTAGCCCAACAAGATGAAAATATTCATACAAAGAAATAGCTTTCTAGATTGAATTGATTTCAAATATCAAAGAAGATAGGGAAGTGGAATTCGACTTACACAACATTGAAGGCTAGATACAATTTAAGTTAAACAACTTACATATTTCCAGAACTATGGCGACGACTTCCGTACAGAATAAACTTGGTATAATAAAATATTTATGATGCCAAAAGATGCTAATACCACAGTAAGAGACAATAAAGAAATCCAGATGCAAAAGAAAGAATGGTTCAGGTCGGTGTTGTAGTTAAATCTTCAAAAATATCTCGATGAATAAGCTCATAGACCCACCTAGGTTAAGTGAAAATTAAAATGCCATCAAAAGATACATGCAAATACTAGACAAATCATGGAGACTAAATGGTTTTCAATGCTTGTAAAGAAGCATACAATTTGAAAGACAACGCTGAATATTATGGCTTGAGAAAAAGCATGCAAATAGTAATTCAAGATGGGAATAACACAGGGTTGATGCCAAAACCAAAAGACTTTCCATTGAATAACTTCCAATGAATATGAAAAATGTATATAAAGAATAAACATAATATGTTGAGTTAAAGGGCAATGCTAGAGGGAGAACAATTATAAATTATCAAGTCTAAATCCACCAAATGGAGAAGTAATGATGCATGTCCAATAGGTTGACAAGAACATGCCAGTGGTGATAAAATCCATAAGTTACATGACAAAAAAATGAAAATAAATGATCGAGCCATCAAGATTCCTACGAAAACCACAAAACAATAAGGAATTCGATTATGAAGATATCTTGTCAAAAAACTACTAACCCAGTTCCAAAAGCGACACCTTTAAAGGAAAATTTCTTTTATCTAGTTCAAGACTAATGTGACACAATTTTGAGTTTCTTGAATAGAATACAAAGCTTTGAACAATACAATTCAATGTGCCAATAGGACAAAGCTCATGCCCAGATTTAAACAGGAGTTTGTTTAATTTTCAGAAGAACACAATCACAACAAATTTTATTTTCTTCAGAATTAAAATTGAGAATGATAAAAGGAACTTGAAATTTTTGCTTGATAGGGTAATTTTGTTGCAGGACTTTCCACTTCCAAATTGCAATGGTAGCACCTTCCCAAGACCTCTTGTAGAGCTGAAATCTCACTGCCACTATAAAACCCCAAATCCATAATTTAAATAAAAAAACTTTTAGAACAAGTTTTCCAAAAGCCTCCAAGAAGAATGTTCATGGCCAAAATTCCAGATTCGGTTTTGCATCCGAGAAAAATAAGCCAATTTCCCCTCTCCAGTTAACTCTAGTACTATATTTATTGCCCACTTCTTTAACTGATACAGCATAAATATCCTATATAAAATTCATTTATCTTATCATAACACCGGACAATTACTTACAACCTTTCTTCAATAAGATTATTAATAGTAAATATCTTTATTTTTATTTTCACAATTCACCACTTGCAATTTACACAGATACAATTAACTATTCATTATATTTAATTAATTAATTTAATTTCTCATAAAATTTACCTACACAATTCTTTTAATTTAATATATTTATTTTAATATTTCATTTAAATCATAAAGTTTAATTTATTAAAATCAATAATTACCTTAATATTATTTATTCAATTTACTCTTCAATCACATTACTTAGAGCATGCTATCAAGCAATCAACTCAAATGGACAGACCAAGCCACATATGGCAACATGGTTAGGATCAAGCGTGAAGGGACATTACATTGACGAAGGATCAAATTTTGCAGGTCCAAGAGGGTACAATTTTAGCCTTTTCATTTTTCCTAGAGAATAACTATATGGTATGCTTTTTTGCACATACATGTTTACAATTTTTTTATTGTATATGCATGTCATTTAAATTGTTATTTAGATGCTAATTTTTCAAAATCCATTACGATTAAATACATGCACATAGATTGAGAGTCTTATGTATTCTTGTGTTTTTTATGCAACAATTCGGTACTTTTACATCCATGATGATTGATTATGATACATTGGAAGAAACATCACAATAGGTATATGTTTTTGTATATTATTGAGATTATGATTATATGTACATGAGCATTTAAATTGTCTTACATTCTTGTCATTTTTTATATAGGAAACTATCTTAGCTAGTTCATCCATCACAAGCCCTTATAGAACAAGAAAAAAAGTATCATAAGAGCTATGTGTTTATTTTATATTGTAGAGATATACATTTAGATAGGAGTATATATATATATATGTTTAGTTTATGATTATTTGTCAACAATTATATATTAATTTTTTGTCAATTTAATTTTACCTGCTATAGTCCTTTGCCCAATTCAGCAATGCGATGAATCTGAGACCATTTTGGTATGTTAGGACTCCTGATTGTCCTACGGGATAAACATATACAAAATGTATTGTAGAAAAAAGAGCAATACTTGAGGTAAACAAGAATTACATTTTAGATATGTTATAGTTCAATATAGTGATTTTGTTGTTAATTTGATAATTTATAAATTATAGTATATAAGTTTCTATTTAGTAGTCTAACTTGTCAACCATTGACATAATTATTTGAATTATTATTATGTAGGAAAATTTAGAGCCACCAACTACTTTGAGGAGGCTCGATTTTGATGATCTAACAAAATATTATGATTTGCTAGAGATTGATACATTTAGGGATTGATATATAGCTATTCAACATGTATATTGTATATAGATCTTTGGATGGCATATGACAAATTTTGTAAAACTTTTTTTGAGTTGGAATATCTACCAAATTTGTATATGCAAATACACAATTATTCTACAATTTGATATATAAAAATTTATATTCAATCTAATTTGTTCCTCACGAGCATGCCTTTCTACTTTGAAACTTAAAATTGGAATGTATAATCAGTTTAGAATGGTTAACTTGTGATTGATAACATGTTATATATTAATGAAATTACACTATAATAGAACTTATGAATTACAATTTGTAATCCATCTATGTTAGTGTTAAATTTGGTTGCCTTGGGAAACTTCACCAAATTTTATGACCAATCTTCTAATGTTATTAATCATAACAAGGATTCTTATGTTTCTAGGTGTAGATGTGAAAGGATAAATTACAAGAATTTTGGATATCGTACCATTATCAAAATGATTACAAATACATCCATTTATAAAAAAATGTAACAATAAGTTGTAAACATTTCTGAAAAGTTGGCTTGGTAGGAAAGTATGAGATGGGATAGTTAGCTAAATGTTTGGTTTTTTTTTGGTGCGAAGCCCAATCCTAATACCTGCAAAACAATAAGAACAAACACATTAGATGGTGAAATGCAAGCAAGAACAAGGATTCCCCATGAAATCCATTAGCATAGTTTAAATTAGGAAAAGAGATGAAGAACACAATAAGAAATTGATAAAAGAGACATTGAATCCCAATTAAACTAGCAAACTCTTGATCCCATGGGGGAATTGGTGCCAATTTGATGTGAAAATTGGCCATTTTCCAACTCCTATGATGCAAGCTTGATGAATGTTGATAAATGATCCACTTTTTTGATGCTTGATGAGTGCTCCAATGGAAAAATCTGCATAACCTAGCTAAGATTCAATGATGATGGATGGAATTTACTAATAATTTGAGCATAGTAAGTTTACTCAAATTATGGATGCTAAAATGAGGAATGAAGCCTCTTATTTATAGAATGCCAAGATGGATGAATGTCCAAAATAGAGCAATGTGGGACTAACATTCATCCAATGGAAAGATGCCACTTGTCAACCTATGAGTGGATGGAGGATGTGCAAGTTTTGAGGATTGTGCCAATAAATGCTTATTTTTGAATTTTGAATTTGTTGAAATGACATGCAAGAGGGAAGAGAGAATGCATTGAATGCCACTTGGCTCAAGGCAAAGGACATGTAAGAGAGCGTACATGCCTTGTTGGATGTACATGTCAACTCGGATTTTGAATTCAAACTTGGAAAATATTCCCAAAAGATGCCTTGTTGAGGAAAATAGAGATATAATAAATCAATTAAATCTATTTTCATTTGCAAGTGGTAAAAGCTAGAGGATGGGACATGAGAGGGGATTAAATTAATCAAAGTTAATTAATTTAATGAAGGGGGGTTAAATGATGTGACCTATTTGACTTAAATTTGTGGATTTATTTAAATCAAATATGAGAGGAATGAGATAAGAGATTAATTAAATAAAGATTCATGATTTATTTAATTAACAGAGATGATGTTAGATTAAACTAAATAAGGTTTTAATTTATTTAATTTAATAGATAGACTATAAGAGATTTAATCAAATAAAATTAATTATTTAATTAAATCAGATAATTAGATCAAAATGGTTAATTTAATTATTGAGAAGAGGTGACTTAATTAGATAATTGATTTATTCAATTAAGAGAGGAATATTGATGAATTTAATTAGATAAAAGTATTTGATTAAATGGTTAGACTGAAGGATGATTCAGGATGAAATGATGTTAGTTGTTAGGATTAGATGCACAATATCAATCGGTACATTTTATGTGTCTACATTTTTCCCTTTTTTGAAGCAATGCACTTGTTGCATTGGTTCAAATAATAAACGATCTTGATTAAAGCCAAAAAAATTTATTTTCAAGATCTTGCCCCACTACTATCTGGCGAGAGAAAACAAGCCAATATATTGCCCCCTCGAGAGATTGGATGAAAATTTCAATTTTTGGGTGATCTTGCAAAAAAAGAGGAGAAGATGCCTGACAGGTCCAAAAAGGCTCTAGGAGGCCAAAAATGTGTCTAAACGCAATAAAATGATGTAAAAAAGGCCTCAACTAGACAAAAACAAGTTCGAGGGTCCAAAACCCTAGCAAGATAGCCAATTAGGGTGAAAAAACCCTAATTTTCAAGCATAAAAAGGCTTCGAGGGGTCACTTTCAACTCATTTTCACACACAGCCATCTACCAACCTTGAGATTTGAGCTCTGACCTCCTGACGATTTGGTGCAATGACAACTCCTGATGCACATTTATGACCGAGTCCGGACATACCAGCGGCCACCCGACATTGGGGCACCGGTAAGTGATCCTTACTTGAGCTTTATTTTTGTTTTTTAGCGTTTATTTATTGCTTTCAAAGTCAGTCCTTCTGCAACAGTGCTATATAGCACCACTCAAAAATAAAATTGTGTCACTCAGTGTCAGATTGCGTCACGACGATGGAGTTTGGAGTTTGAAAACTCTGACACTAAGGTCATGGCCTGCGAGGTCATTTCCAAAGTGTGATGGGGTGGTGCAATAATGACATGAATCTTTTCAAACTGTGTTGCTTGGAAGGAAAGTGCACCATGATGGTGCGCTTTCGACATTTTGTGCCCCAGCGACGTAGTTTGATAAAAATCAAACTGTGAGGCTTTCACGAATAGTGACGCTGGAGTGGTTTCTTGGATGCCCGATAAAAACTTTTCAAAAAATTTTACACGATGGCCTTTCCTGATGCAGGACGCGGCAAGGGAGCTCTATTCCCGAGAGCATAGGTCGCGGGGTCTATTCGGTTACTTGTGAGACCTGAGCGATAGAGATCAGGATTGACTACGAGACATTGGGTTGTGGTACATCGCCTACGCAGCGCCGGTGCGCACCCACCTTGGGATGATGTCAGCACTTGCCGAGAGATGGCACAGCGAGACCTCGTCTTTCCACCTTCCCATCGACAAGGCCACCGTCACCTTGGAGGATGTTTGACGCATCTTGAGATTGTCGATTCATGGTCGGCGCGCCATTTTTGATATAGATGAGGGGTAGAATGCCTATCACATAGTCCTCTCCATAGAGGACATTATCATTTGCGAGGGGAGATCAAGCTTGAGCGCCATAGGGATCTAGCCCCTCCCTTCTGTTTGGTTGTTGCGGCAATTATTTCAAGTCTCATTGCCCTAGATCGACGAGGCTGGTACTTCAGTCTCAGTTGGGGACTCTGTTGGGAGTGTATGGTGATGCGTAACAAGCCTACTCACTTTGCTTGGGGGCTGGTTCTTCTTGTGTCATTGTACAAAGATCTTCACAAGTACGTCTACCTGGATGGCAGAGCACTCGGAGCCGGTGTCACACTCCTCCACATATGGGCGTGGGAGCACATTGTTGTCTTTCAGCCGAGGGTTGTTGCAGTTATGATGGGTCTAGATGATCCCCTTGTATAGCGCTATAGAGGTTGTGTGTCCACACACACAGGTGAGCACAAGATTCCGTATTGGAGGAGGGTCCTAGATGAGATGCAGGTGTTTACATGGCGTTCGTACCTTGGTCGGCCCAGATGGGCCGATGATGCACATCATATTTTCTATGCCCGCCAGGACCGCTTCATGTAGGGGCGAGAGCACATGATGATAGAGAGATATCTACCTAGGTGTGTTCAACTCTAGTTTGGTGAGCCTTAGGATCGGCCAGACGATGATTATGTGGCCATATTTTCCCACACCATGTCATAGGTTTCATGGGGGTGATACATTCTTGCTTCCGATGTCATGGACAACTTCATACATTTGGTGGCTCGACCATGGGCTTATGATCAGGGGCCTACAGGCCAGGCATCACACAAGCATACAAAGATTGGTTCCAACCTTCCCTACGTTTGATAGTTCTAGGAGTAGTCCCTGATCAGTAGAGGGTGAGAGGTAGAGGGGGAGGACGAGGACAGAGAGATGGTGTACGGCAAGACTAGCTAGTCGGGCCTCCAGTTCAGCCAGCTCATCCAGGTCAGGCCGATGTGTAGATGTAGGATCAACAACAGGTGTCAGCTAGGCAGCAGGGGCAGGCAGATGCACCACCACAAGCTGGGGGCGAGGATCAACCTTAGGTACATCCTCCATGAGCACAACCAGTAGGGCAGTCAGTAGGGTAGGTGGATCCCTGAGACACATTGATTGCACAGCTGTAGGCCCAAGTGTAGACTTTGATAGGGGAGAGAGATCAGGTGTGGACCGAGCGGGACCAGGTCAGGGCCGAGAGGGACCAGGCCATACTATAGAGATAGGCCATAGAGTTATAGGTGGTCATAGAGATGGGTCAGAGACAATAGTTGGAGAGCATGGTAGCCTCCTCCTCTCAGAGCACAGTGTCCATGAGGTCCTACAGGGAGTCTGTTTGAGGCCGATTATTATCGCATGCACTATCACCAAGATGTACCCAGAGCAGCACAGGTCCTAGAGTACTCACAGCGGACCAACCACAGACCAATAGAGGGTCACGGTGATAGGGGAGAGGGTAGTAGACATGAGGGTTAGGTTTCCTTTTGATTGAGATGATATCATTTTTTGTGCCTTATGGGCTCCTTTTTGATAGCCTGATGGGCCTTTTTGTACTGTTTGTCATATATGTACAGTGATCCGATTATTTTATACTATGACAGTTATTCGATGATGATATATATATGAGATGATGATTTTGATATGATGTGATGTGATGTGTAGCATTTATTTATGCATGTATGGATGATTCTACTTCTATATGCTATTGGAATGATGTTATGGTGTTATATGATGTATTTATGGATGCATTTATTTATGATGATATATGCATTATGTAATGATTATGACTAACAGATCTATATTATGTTGTTGAATTATGATATACAGATGTATTTATGTGATGCGTAATGATGTGAAATGATATGATATGTAATATGCAATATGCAAAATGATATGAAAATGATCTATGGTGTATACGTGAAATGATGTGAATCATGCTTATATATGAAATGATTATGGATGGATGTACGCTTTGTATGAAATGGATATTTTTTTTATGTTTCTATTTATGCTTATAGTGGAATGATTTATGCAATGAAATGTAAAAAATAATTGTGATGCTATTTATGAGATGATATGCATGATTAATGGATGATATAATGCAATGTAAATGCAATGGTCGTGTTTTATATGATGTGTATTGATGATGCAGATGAGATGGTTTTCTAAGATGCTTAGAATAAAAAATATTATCCTAAACATGTTAAATGATAATGCAATGTATGTGATGCATTTACTATGATTTACTATATGCAATGATATGATGATGTTTTATGCAAAATGAACGTAATGTGTGAGATGACTTTATAATGTTATGTGAGTATGTATGCAATGGATTATCTATAATGCTTATGTATTTATTATGTATGATTATGCAGTAGGTGGTAATGTGAAATGGTTATGAAATGTTTATGCACATGAATGTTATGCAATGATTTATGAGATGAATGTAATGTGATGCAAAAAATGGATGCAATGTAATGAGAAAGGGATGTGCTAATTTATGAAAAATGCTTATAATACCATGTTTATATGATGATGAAAATGAAATCTATATGTTTCCTATATGATATGTTTATGCAATATGCTAATGATTTTGTGGATGTAGGATCAATGACGATGATGATGGTAATTAACTATCATAGTACCTTGTTAGCGTGATGAGCAAGAAGGAATGAAAGAGAAGAAGTCATTTCAACAAGACACAAGATGACGAATATGCAAATGATGATGATTACTTGTTGAGGAGTTGGGATTTTCAAAGGGCCAATTTCCTTATGTTTGATGACACACGTGGTACGATGCATCTAGGTATAGAGAACCAGGATGGCGTTGTACCCAATGTGATGGGATTTGACTTTATAAACAAATAGGAGTATTCTTGTTCACACTTGACATACAAAAACCTTGCTAGGATGCACTTTAGAAGTTTCAAACACCTCGGACCAAAACATGGAAAGGTATAACCTATCAATGCAATAATCAACAAGTTGCCCAAAACCTCCTCCATACATACCTAACAAAGCAATTATTTGCCAAGGTTATATTACAAGAACGTCCAACAAGCACATCAGACAAAAGATAATGATCATTGCCTCATTCCTATTTCTCTAAATCCTCTGCTCATATATCATCGAGAGGTCCTTGGAATGAGTGCAATAAGATAAGTGAAAAGATAAAGACAAAGTAAACAAACAATCCGATGTTCTTCAATACTGCTAACCAAAAGGGGATGTGTTGTTAAGGATAAAAACCGAAACTATTGCCAAAAGATAATGCCCATTGTAGGAAGGATACATCCTAGGACATGTTAGTGGATGGTGACACGTCGTTTCGTTTATCCTAAGTGTTCTTTCCAATGATTGATATGGGACCAAATGGGTGATGGATTATCAACACAAAGAGTTGACCAGCTTGCTTATGTACTAACTTAAACCTAAGACTTGAGTTTTGAGTTTTCTCTTTTCACTTGCTAGACTTGTTTAAGATTGTATTACCAAAGATTGAGGATGATGATCGTTTATTATGAGTAATGTTATTGCGAGTGTAAGCGAGATGAGATAGATGAATTTTTTCAAATATTTGGATGTTTTTGGAGTTTTTGCAATGTTTTAAGGCTATTTTTGGTATTTTTGGAGATTTTCAAATGTTTTGATTTTTGATTTTCCAATTTTTTGGGGTTTTCTAAGATTTTGACCAAGAGACTAACCTAAAGACCTATCATAGGGGCCTTGGGGGCTGATCAACAGATTAGCCTTGCCTACGTTATACACGCAGAGACCACATAGTTTGACTGATGACTTGACTGATTTATAGATGACGATATACATGGTGAGATGTTAGTTTATTATGATGAACACCTAAAGGACTGACCTAAGTGTCTCGGTGGATGATCAAAGATCAACCTTGCCTACATTCAAGGCTTAGAGACCTGTAGTTCAACAAGATGACTTCATTTTTGTCTTTTTGATTGACTTTTTGACCTGTTTTTGGATTTTTTGATATGTTTTGAAGTTTTTGGATTTTCTGATGTTTTGAACTTTAAGAATATACACGAATCCGATCCCATGAGAACATGCCCCCAACATGATGAAATAGACTACTCTGATAAAGGTAGGACAAACTGATCTTGAGGATGGGCTGAGTAGTACTAGGAGGGATCATGATATGAACACATGACCAAGCTATGATGCAAATGCGGGTGGATGAGTGATGTATGGAGATCTAAATGCGATGGATGATGGAAACGTTATGGATGGATGATGTAGAACAATTCATAAAGATCCTAGTGGATGGAAAGTGTTTATTTACACAAGGCGCCTGTTTTCCAAGTTTTCACCAAGGTACTTGTCCAAAGTGCCACCGAAGTGGTTTTCACTAGAGGACGTTTTTTCTCTTTACTATTTTTTGATGATTTTTCTAATTTTTTTGGATTTTTTGCTTTTTTTTAATTTTTTTGTTGTCACGAAGATGCCTGTTTTCCAAGTTTTTACCAAAGTAACCATTTTTTTAGGATATTTTCTAATTTTTTGGTTTTTTTGGTTCTATACCTTGAAAGATTTAGGCATAAAACTTTTTGAGATGAGAGCTATTCATGGGCTCTTGCAGAGGTTCCCCTTCGGGTGTTGATAACTGATATGCCCTTGACTTATAACTTGTTGTGATGAAAAATGGTCCTAACCAATTGGGTTCAAATTTTCCTTTGCTACTTGGATTTGGTACATTCTTCTGATTCTCCTTTAATACCAGTTCTTTGACTTGGAAAGTCCTGCTTTTGATTTTCTTATTATAGCTCCTTTTGAGTCTATTATGATAGACTTGCAAATGATTCAAAGCATCTATACGTCACTCATCTATTAGCTCCAGCTCATTCAATCTTGATACTTGGTACTCTTCATCCATGATGAGGTTTTGCAGTGATATCTTGAGTGATGGGAGCTCAATATCAATGGGGAGTACTACTTTTGATCCATAGACCAAGGAGAAAGGGGTGGTGCTGGTGGGTGTGGGAATGTTGGTTCGGTAGGCCTAGAGGGTAGGATTAAGCTACAAATGCCAGTCATGACCTACGTCATTGACTATTTTCTTGAGGATTTTCAGAATGGTCTTGCTTGTAGCCTCTACTTGGCCATTGCCTTGGGGATAGTATGGGGTAGAGAAGAAATGTTGGATTTTGAATTTTTTGCATAATTCACAGACTTCCTGATTCTTAAATGGTGTCCCATTATCTGAGATAATGGCTTGTGGAACACCATAGCAGAAAATGAGATAGTTTAGGATGAACATTGAAATCTGCTTCCTAGTTATATACATCATGGGTATGGATTCCACCCACTTAGTAAAGTACTATGTGGTGGTTATGATGAATTTGTGGCCATTAGATGAAATGGGAATGATTTTTCCAATGAGATTGAGTCCCCATTGCGAAAAGGGCCATGGTGTGATGATGGGATGAAGCCCTTGAGCTAGAGCATGGATGAGGTCCCCATGCTACTGACATTGTAGACACCTTCTGATATAGTCATGTTCCTCTCTTTCCTTTGTAGGCCAATAATACCCCATCCTCAGCAGTTTCTTGGCTATGGTCATTCTACTCGAGTGTGAACCATAAATACTATTATGTACTTTAGTTAGAGCAGTCAATGCCTCCTCAGCATTTAAGTAGCGTTGTAAGATTCCTTCTATGCTTCTACGATATAGGATATTTCCTAGGATGACGAATCAGGATACCTTTTTGACAAAGGTTCATTTTAGGTTTGAGGGTAAGTCAGGGGGTATAACTCCTATTTGAAGGTATGTGTAAATGTCGTGGTACCAAGGATCACTGGGACCAACGATTTCGCACACGAATTCTGATTTTGGTACCTCGAATGCGGGCACGAGAAGCTTCTCTATCAGGAATTTATATTTTGGAATGTTGTGTGGGATATCTAGTAAGGATCCAATTGTTGCCATGGCGTCTATTGCTCTATTGTTGGCTCCAAGAATTTGCTCAAATGTAATCTTGATGAAAGGTTCTTTGAGAGTCTCCACCAATTTCTTGTATGGAGTGAGCTTGTCGTCCTTGGTCTGGTATTCATCATTCACTTGATTTATTATCAATTGGGAGTCTCTGTATACTTTGAGACCTATAATGTTAGATTTCACTGCTATTCTAAGACCTATGGTTAAAGCCTCAGATTCTGCAATGTTATTGGTGCAGGGAAATGCCAGTTTGTAGGATCTTGGTATGCAATCCCCTTGTGTGGTGATAAAGAAGATGCCAACTCCTGATCCATGTTGTGTGTATGAGCCATCAAAGTACAATTTCAAGTGGTCAGCTATGTTGAGATTGAAAATAGAATCATCTGGAAACTCTGAGATGAGAGGATTCTTTGAATAGATTGGTGCTTCTGCAAGTTGATCTGCGATGACTTGGCCTTTGATTGCTTTCCGCTCCACATATTCAATGTCATATTTTGATAGTATCATCACCCATTTGGCCATTCTTCCTATGAGCATTGCCTTTGACAATAAGTACTTGAGAGGGTCAATTTTGGCGATGAGTTTTATTTTGTGTGCCAACATGTAATGTATGACTTTCTATGATGCAAACACTACTGCTAGACATGCTTTTTTGATGAATGAATAGTTTAGCTCATGCCCAACCATTGTTCTACTGATATAATAGATGGCCCTTTCTGTTCCATTTTCATCATGCTAATCTAAGAGAGCTCCAAGGGCTGCTGTTGTTACTGACATGTAGAGAATTAATGGTTTTCTTGGGATTGGTGGCATTAAGACCAGTGGTGTCAGTAGATATTCTTTGATTTTATTGAATTCCTCTTTACACTTGGTATCCCATTTGTACACTACTCCCTTGTGAAGTAGGTGAGAGTTTGGGTTTTTTTTTGTCTGCCAACTATGCTATGAATCTTTGAATGGATTAGAGCCTTCCTTAGAGACCTCTCAATTGCTTTAATGTTTTTGGTGTCTCCATTTCAAGGATTACTTTTACCTTTGCTGGATCTACCTCGATACCTCTCATTGACACAATATATACTAGTAGATTTCCTGATTGGACGCCGAAGACACACTTCGTTTGGTTTAATTTGACCTTGTACTCCTCTAACCTATCAAAAATGGCACTTAGGGTTGCTATGTGATCTTTTCTCTTTCTGGACTTGGCTAGAATGTCATCAACATAATATTCAACAGTCTTATGGATCATGTCATGGCCCTTTGGTATGTTGCTCCTGCATTCTTTAATCTGAATGGCATCATATTCCAACAGAATGTCACCCATGGACAAGTGAAAGCCATTTTATGGTGGTCCTCTTTAGCTATCATGATCTGATTGTACCCTGAGAATCCATCCATTAGTGACAACACTTCATGTCCAGCTGTCATATCTATGATCATGTCAATTTTTGGAAGTGGGAAGTCATCTTTCGGACAAGCTTTATTCAAGTCCCTGAAGTCTATGCATATTCTGATGCCCCCATCGGGTTTTGAGATAGGTACCAGGTTTAACACCCATTCTGGATAATCTATTGGTCGGATGAATCTCGCATCTAATGGATTTTTCAGCTCCATTTTGACTAATAAGGCGATCTGAGGGTGCATTTTTCAAAGCTTTTGTTTAACAGGCTTTGCTTTTGGATATACTACTAAGTGGTGAACCACGATTTCTAGATCAAGCCCTGGCATGTCAGCATAGCTCAATGTGAAGTTTATCTGTTTCTCTCTTAGGAAGGCTGCTAGGAGCTCTTGCTCCTCTGATAGTAATGACTCTACATAGAATGTGATGTGCGGGGTTTCCTCTGTTCCTAGATTGACTGGATTGCACCTTTCTGCCAGGACTGCTAATTTTTTTTTATGAATAGCTCTTAAAGGAAGATTGAATCCCCCATCCTCGGGCACCTTAGAGAGGTTTTCACTATTGCATTTTTCCTTTCTTTTTACTTTTTTTTGGTCGGAGAGTGCCACAATGTGGTTTTTACTCAAGGACTTAGATATTATTCTTAATTTTTCACTTTTGCGACTGAGGGATTCAATTGTTTCCCCATAATAGGGATGTGTATCTAGCTCCATTATGAACCCTACTTTGTGATCCCCACATGGAGTGTTATCTCGTAGTCCCATGAATTCTAACAACACCTCATCATTTTTGAATGTATCGAGAATTGGTGCTCCTCGTTGGTCATAGTCGATGAGTTGGGGGTATACTAGGCGGATTTCATGATTTTGGTGGTATGATTCAAAGGATAGGGTGCAAATCATGCAAAGAGTGGTATCCTCAAATAGCCTAGGTAAGTTGATCATGGGATCCTCATCATCACTACTACTACAAATGTCATTTATGTCAAATGTGAAGTTATCTATGACACGACTTGTAGATACTGGTAAGTGTAGTTCAACTGCAGTTGGCTGAGGAGGATTATTAACCCTTCTAATTGGAGGACTTCGGCCATGTATGGTTATACTCAGAGGGGTACATCCAAGGCCAAGATTTTTTATCGTTCGCATCTCCAGAATGATAGTTATTATAAGCCCATTGTCATTTTTCCCAAGTCTTTGATTTCTGTCATAGCCCATTGCGAGCATCATTTGCAAACCCTTGCTTCTATCATCCATTGGTAAATCAGCTATTGGTCTCTCATCTTGATATAGCATATGAGATGGATCTGCCTCAATAACTTCTTGGCCAAGATCTCCCCAACTTGTAAAGTTGGGATAGTCTTTAGGAGATGTTTGGGATGTGGAGGCTTCATTTATTTGTGGGCGTCCCTATGATCTAGGAGATTGTGGTAACTCTCCTACCACAAAATAATTTTTAGGGAGTTTGTAGTTTCCACAACTGTTATCTTGGATGATGACCTTAATGTGATAAATGGTGGGAATGTGTGTCTCTATCGCAAAAGTGGATGCGAGAGTGGTGGGATCAATGTATGGTGTAGATGGACCCTCATCAATTTTTGGTACTTGGGGGATTTTATAGTACTTTTCTTCAAGGATTTTACAATAGGAGAAGGGTTTGGGATCTCCGTGGATGGTAACTTTTTGTCCCTCATGTGTGAATTTCACACATTGATGGAAAGTTGACGCTACTGCTTTCATTGCATGAATCCATGGACGTCCTAGGAGGATGTTATATAGAAAGTCGAGGTCCAAGATCTAATAAGTGGTTTCCATGATAGCAGGCCCTACTTGAATAAGTTTTTTGATTGTGCCTTGGGATACTCTTTCTTGATCATCATATGCTCTTATTGTGATACCCTTTCCTTTGTCAATAGAATCCTCTAAGATTTTCAATTGTTTGATGAGCTTGAGAGAACATATATTCAAGCCCATACCTCCATCCACCAAGACCTTTTTGAATTTTCTTTTTTGTACTATGACTTCTAAGTGGAGTGCACGGTTGTGAGATGGTTGAGCGGGGAAATCCTGGTTGGAGAATGTGAGGAGATTTGGCGTAATGATATTTCCGACCATAGCTTGGAATTGTTCCGCATCAAGATCTGCAGGGATAGTGGATGAATCCAACGCTTCTTCTAGGATTATTTTATGAGAAGATGATATTTTTAGTAACTCCATGATGGAGATTTGCGTTGGCATTCTTTTGAGTTGATCAAGGATGTTATATCCATTAGGGATAGATCTAGATGCAGGGACTCTGTTTGGCTGGGATGATCCTACGATGGTAACTTTTCTGCCTCTTGTGGTGACTCCACAATCAATATGGGTGCCTTTGATGGTGATGACTATGTAGTATTAATCTAGGAGGCGACACCAGTTTCATACACATGATTCACATTTGTGTGGGTTCCTTTCCCCTTATCAGTGTTATTATTCCCTTTATTTCCATGGTTAGGCATTAGATTTGTGTATATCTTAAGGTCTTGGTTTCCTGTTGGATGTTCCATGTTTATAATTCTTTGATCGATGAGATCTTGAACTATTTTTTTTAGCCTCATACAATTGTTCATGGTATGCCCTTTGATTTTATGGAAGTCACAAAATTGATTCTCATTATACCAAGGAGGTTTCACATCTGGTTCTTGGTAATTCTCATAGGTAGGAGCTTTGATGAGTTTTCCGTTTATCAACTTCTTCATGATGACTTCAAGTGGCTCCCCTAGAGTGGTGTAATTTTTCTTGGGATAATTCTTGTTCCATTGGGGTGGTCCCCTTTGATCATTGAGATTGTTGTTTGGTTGTTGTGTGTTCTAATGATTGTTTTGGTATTGGATTTGGATTTGTGGTGTGGGTGTATTTTGGTGCAGGGAACTGATGACCACTTTGGCATCGACAAAACCATCATTAGTAACATTTTTGTTCCTTTCCCACGTGCAAAATTTATCATTGTAATTTGCGGGTGGGAATTTTTGTTGTTGTTCGGGGTATAAAGTTGATCCTGCAGGTTGTGTCATAAGGGCTCATTCGATGCTGAGTGCCTTGGAGATCAACTGGTCATATGTGGTGATCCCTTGTACCTTGAGATGAAATTCCAAGAGGCTGTCAAGATTGGATATAATGGTGCAAACTTGTTGTTCCTCGGGCATGGTCCATTTGCTCTGATTGGCCTTGGATCACCATCATTGTAGGAATGAAGCGAATGATTCATTCTTACCTTGTTTCAGAGTTGAGAGTTCTTCTAGACTGACATCCATTGCAATATTGCATGCGTAGTTTTTAATGAATGTATCTATAATTTCTTGGAATTTTTTGATTCCTGTTGGTAGGTGAGAGAACCATTCCATAGCGTGGCCAGCCAAACTCCTAGGGAATAGCCACATCAGATAAGTATCATTGTATGTGACTTCCATGCAATGAACCTGGAATTCCCTATTGTGATCTTCAAGGTTTCCCATCCCACGATATTTGTCAAACTTGGGGATCTCAAATACCTTGGGGAATGGTTTCATCACAAGGCTCTTGTCAAATGGGTAGGGACACAAGTTGCTTGGTGTTTTTGTGGTTCGCCCTGATTGAAGATCGAGCACTTGTTGCGAGAGCAACGTGATTTGTGTTGTTACATCATTTTGTGGATCAGAGGGTGGGATGAAGATGTTCTGGGGTGTTTCAATTGTGGGTTGGATGGGTGGGTTGGTTGTGTTATTTAATGGTATTTGCATATTTTTTTGAGCTAGGTATGCTTGCACTTGCTGCTGTATAAAAAATGCTTGTTGTTGATCTTGTTGTTCTTCTGCTAGGATTGCTTGCTATTGTGCTAGGATTGCTTGTTGTGTTTGATATTGTTTTATTTCCCTCCTTCTAGTGCCAAATGTGCGAACCCCAATCCTAATACCTACAAAACAATAAGAATAAACACATTAGATGGTGAAATACAAGCAAGAACAAGGATTCCCCATGAAATCCATTAGCATATTTTAAATTAGGAAAAGAGATGAAGAACACAATAAGAAATTGATAAAAGAGAGATTGAATCCTAATTAAACAAGCAAACTCTTGATCCCATGGGGAAATTGGTGCCAATTTGATGTGAAAATTGGCCCTTTCCCAACTCCTATGATGCAAGCTTGATGAATGTTGATAAATGATCCACTTTGTTGATGCTTGATGAGAGTGCCTCATGGTGGTGCACTTTCAACATTTTGTGCCCCAGCGTCGTAGTTTGAAAGGATTCCTGTCATTATCGCACCGCCGTGTCGCACTTTGGAAATGACCCCATGGGCCATGACCTTAGTGTTAGAGTTTTCAAACTCCAAAATCCACTGCCGCGGTGCAATCTGACACCAAGCAACGTAGTTTGATTTTTGAGTGGTGCTATATAGCGCCACTGTAGAAGGACTAACTTTGAAAGCAATAAATGAATGCTAAAAAATAAAAATAAAGCTCAAGTAAGGATCACTTACTGGTGCCCCAATGCCGGGTGGCCCCTGTTATGTCTGGACTTGGTCGGAAATGTGCATCGGGAGTTGTCATTGTGCCATATCGTCAAGAGGTCAGAGCTCAAATCTCAAGGTTGCTAGATGGCTGTGTCTGAAAATGAATTGAAAGTGACCCATCAAAGCATTTTTAATCTTGAAAATTAGGGGTTTTTCACCCTAATTGGCTATTCGGCTAGGGTTTTGGACCCTCAAACATGTTTTTGTCCAGTTGAGGCCTGTTTTACATCATTTTATTGCCTTTAGACACGTTTTTGGCCTCCCGGAGCCTTTTTGGACTTGTCGGGCACCTTGTCCTCTTTTTTTGTGAGATCACCCAAAAATTGAAATTTTCATCCAATCTCTTGAGGGGGAAATATATTGGCATGTTTTCTCTCACTGGGCAGTAGTGGGGCAAGATTTTTGAAAATGAAAATATTTGGCTTTAATCGAGATCGTTTATTATTTGAACCAACGCAACAAGTGCATTGCTTCAAAGAGGGGAAAAATGTAGACACGTAAAATGTATTGATTGACATTGTGCATCTGATCCTGACCACTAACATCGTTTCATCCTGAATCATCCTTTGGTCTAGCCATTTAATCAAATACTTTTATCTGATTAAATTCATCAATATTCCTCTCTTAATTGAATAAATCAGTTATCTAATTAAGTCACCTCTTCTCGATAATTAAATTAACCATTTTGATCTAATTATCTGATTTAATTAAATAATTAATTTTATTTGATTAAATCTCTTATAGTCTATCTATTAAATTAAATAAATTAAAACCTTATAATTTAGTTTAATCTAACATCATCTCTGTTAATTAAATAAATCATGAATCTTTATTTAATTAATCTCTTATCATATTTCTCTCATATTTGATTTAAATAAATCCACAAATTTAAGTCAAATAGGTCACATCATTTAAACCCTCTTCATTAAATTAATTAAATTTGATTAATTTAATCCCCTCTCATGTCCCATCATCTAGCTTTTACCACTTGCACATGAAAATAGATTTAATTGATTTATTAAATCTCTATTTTCCTCAACAAGGCATCTTTTGGGAATATTCTCCAAGTTTGAATTAAAATCCAAGTTGACATGTACATCCAACAAGGCATTTACTCTCTCTTACATGTCCTTTTCCTTGAGCCAAGTGGCATTCAATGACTTCTCTTCCCTCTGCATGTCATTTCAACAAATTCAAAAAAAATAGGCATTTATTGGCACAATCCTCAAAACTTGCACATCCTCCATCCACTCATAGGTTGACAAGTGGCATCTTTCCATTGGATGAATGTTAGTCCCACATTGCTCTATTTTGGACATTCATCCATCTTGGCATTCTATAAATAAGAGGCTTCATTCCTCATTTTAGCATCCACAATTTGAGTAAACTTACTATGCTCAAATATTTAGCAAATTCCATTCATTGAATCTTAGCTAGGTTATGCAGATTTTTCCATTGGAGCACTCACCATCCTTCATCAAAGTGGATCATTCATCAAAATTCATCAAGCTTGCATCATAGGAATTGGGAAAGGGCCAATTTTGAAATCAAATTGGCACCAATTCCCCCATGGGATCATGAGTTTGCTAGTTTAATTGGGATTCAATCTCTATTTTATTGTTTTCTTATTGTGTTCTTTATCTCTTTTCCTAATTTAAGCTTTGTGAATGGATTTCATGGGGAATCCTTGTTCTTACTTGCATTTGATATTCTAATGTGTTTGTTCATGTTTTTTTGCAGGTGTTAGGATTGGGGTTCACATGGGGAAATCCATTCACAAAGCTTAAATTAGGAAAAGAGATAAAGAACACAATAATAAAACAATAAAATAGAGATTGAATCCTAATTAAACTAGAAAACTTATGATCCCATGGGGGAATTGGTGCCAATTTGATGTGAAAATTGGCCCTTTCACAATTTCTATGATGCAAGCTTGATGAATGTTGATGAATGATCCACTTTGATGAAGGATGGTGAGTGCTCCAATGCAAAAATATGCATAACCTAACTAAGATTCAATGGATGGAATTTGCTAAATATTTCAGTATAGTAAGTTTACTCAAATTGTGGATGGTAAAATGAGGAATGAAGCCTCTTATTTATAGAATTCCAAGATGGATGAATGTCCAAAATAGACCAATGTGGGACTAACATTCATCTAATGGCAAGATGCCACTTGTAAACCTATGAGTGGATGGAGGATGTGCAAGTTTTGAGGATTGTGCCAATAAATGCTTATTTTTGAATTTTGAATTTGTTGAAATGACATGCAAGAGGGAAGATAGAATGCATTCCTGCCACTTGGCTCAAGGAAAAGGACATGTAAGAGAGATTAAATGCCTTGTTGGATGTACATTTAAACTTGCATTTTGAATTCAAACTTGGAGAATATTCCCAAAAGATGCATTGTTGAGGAAAATAGATATTTAATAAATCAATTAAATCTATTTTCATGTGCAAGTGGTAAGAGCTAGAGGATGGGACATGAGAGGAGATTAAATTAATCAAATTTGATTAATTTAATGAAGAGGGGTTAAATGATTTAACCTATTTGACTTAAATTTGTGGATTTATTTAAATCAAATATGAGAGGAATGTGATAAGAGATTAATTAAATAAAGATTCATGATTTATTTAATTTATAGAGATGATGTTAAATTAAACTAAATAAGGTTTTAATTTATTTAATTTAATAGATAGACTATAAGAGATTTAATCAAATAAAATTAATTATTTAATTAAATTAGATAATTAGATCAAAATGGTTAATTTAATTATGGAGAAGAGGTGACTTAATTAGATAACTGATTTATTCAATTAAGAGAGGAATATTGATGAATTTAATCAGATAAAAGTATTTGATTAAATGGTTAGACCGAAGGATGATTCGGGATGAAACGATGTTAGTGGTCAGGATTAGATGCACAATGTCAATCGGTAAATTTTACGTGTCTACATCTTTCACAATTAAAAGGATCAAGATTGTGGCCACAAGAATGTCCCTACAACTATAAACATGAATTGGCATACCGAGATGGAATATTTATTTCTGTTAGTTGAATTCACTTGATGTCATTATAATCTAAAATTTTACACCTTGTAATAGGATGAGTATATCATATTCCTAGTTTTGGGATTCTATATGTAGTAGGGGTTGATATTGATTTGATAGGGTACACTAATTTTGATGGGCCAATTGATTTACTTGATTGTAAGTTTACTTATAGTTATAGTTTCTCACTAGCTTTTAGTTAGGTATATGTTGGCCAAATAAGATGCAAATTGTCATTCTCTTTCTTCCAATTATATAGGTCATCTATTATATTTTATAACAATGTGAGTGTTATATTAATCTATTAGAACCTATTTCATCATAAGTGAACCACACACATTAAGGTTCACATACATTACATTCAAGAGTTCATTCATAGACAAGTCCAAAATCTTCGCCATTGCTTGACAATTAAGTAGGTGCCAACATGAACCAATGTAAGAATGTGTGAGTGATTTTGATGTGAAAATATATACAAGTGACATTCGTGAAAATATATACACGTGAAATTTGTGAAAATCAATATAACCAATAATTCTCATAATCATATTGTTCATGTCCTCATATACAAATACATCTTATATCATCATTTAACCATCATAATCATCAATAAAACTAATAATTCCCATATAATTTTATCGATGTCCTCATGTAAAAGTACATAAATGCATCTTGGTATCAAACTATCCTTGATACACAACTAATATGTGCCCAAGATGATATCCTCATTATGTAACATACATATCAAAACATTGCTACTATCAAAAACACCTACATTGCAATATTACAAGCCAACAATTAAAAAAAACACCAAGTAAAAATAATTGAACAATTAAAGTTGTGCCATAGAAAATTGGAACCTCTTGAGAAAAGAGACAATTTCATGCATAATTAGACCCACTTTTGACCCCTTCATATCATTTCCCCTTCAAAACAACATTTATAGGCCCCTTAGACCTATTAATTTTGATCTAGAGGCCCGTTTCACATGTGAAATCACATAAAACCCGACAAACAACATTTAATAACATCATACTCTGACAACCCACTTTCAAACAACAATAGTGGGACCCATTCACCACCTTGGGTGAATGAGTCCACTCTAGTGGGACCCATTCACCAAGGGTGGTGGATGAGTCCCCTTTGGGGGAAAATTCAAAATTAAGCGGGAGTTTAATCAATTTAACTTTTATTTCCGGTGAATATCGGCCTCTTAGGTCTAATTAATGAGAAAATAAGATGTTTTTTCCTATAAATACACATTTCCATTCATTTTACACAAATTTTTTTTATCATTTTTATCATCTCATTGTCATTCTTCAAGAGCAAAAGCATTTTAAAACAAGTTTCATTAGCAAAAATTGAAGTTTTAGGACAGCAAACTAGGGTTTTTGTAGGTCTTGAAGCTCACTAATCTTGTCAAGATCCAAAATTGCAAAGGGTTGATGATGAATGCCTATGGTGAATCATGAAGAAATCTAGGGTGAAGAGGTGCAACTAGCCACCAAATCATGCCTAAGGACTTGGTTTCCTATTGATTTTGTCTTCCATTGTTACTCTAGATATCTCCAAACTAAGGTTTGCATTGTGTTTATTTAGCATTTGCATGATATTTCATATTCATGTTTTATGTGTTGTAAGGTTTCTAGGGTAGAGATATTGCATCCTTTCAATCATTCTTGCATGTCTTATTCTAGATCAATAGAAAAAGGTTTTGTCATGATTCAACCTTTCCTAGTCTTTAACACATCTAAGGCTAGGGTTTATGAATATTTTTCTCTATTCAAGGTTTAATTACCTACCTATGGGTTTTACCAAGGAAAAAAACCCATTAGATCAACTCTTTTAAGCTATTTTGTAGGAATTTTTTGAGATCTGGAATCAAGTTTCCGTTAGAATTTTTTGTGCAGGTGTCAAGGTACAGATCTGAGTTTTGAGTTTGTAGAGATTAGAAAGAGGACTGATTCACCATGCTTGGAAAATGAGTTGCACCTAAGGTGTAGAATTGAGTTAGATGTTGTTTCAGATCCCTGGCTATCAAAAAATAGGTTATGTGCAGAAAAGTCTTGATCTAGGATTGATTCGCCCAAGGTGGCGAATGAGTCCCAGTCAATCCAAGTTTAGATTTCATCAGCTTTCTAGATTGTCATTCAGTCCTCTACAACCTTCTAGGTGCACACATTATGAGAAATATCCTTCTGTTTAGTGAAAAATTACATTTCGTTCATCATTTTCAATCTTGTTGCATATCACACTGTGTTTTCAAACAAGGCATAAATCTTAGTTTTGCATTCATTTTATCTCATCTTAATCAATCAATTGCATTTATTTAAGCTCATATACATTATATCACATTACAAACATCCTAATTTGAGCGTTTAATAAGCATTTTTGGACCTAAATCTCTCTCCTTTTAGGTGAAAAACCCTAAAAGTGCAAGAGCAAGTATTCAGGTTCCCAAAAATCTATGTTTCAAAAGAAACATGAACTCCAATGTTGGATGCATTTCCATTGAACCTCACATCCTACTCAAAGCTTGTGTTGAGTAATGCCTGCATATAAATATTAGAAAATTATGGATTATAAACAACATGAACAACAAAGTCAACTAATCATTGTTTGAAATCAAATACACGATTATAAATCAAGTGATAAAAGTGTATGAAGAAGATACCTCCTTATGAATTACATTGAATGTGTCCTCAATTTTGAAGAAAAATGTTATAAGTTTTTTTTTTAATCACTTCTTGATGCAATATTATTGTCCACCAAAAAGACCTACATTTGTTAAAAATTGTTAAGAAACATAAACTCAAACCTACTTTTGACTCAACAATGGTTAAAATTAAACATGAATATTGGAAAATGCAAAAATAGAAATTTTTTTAGGAATTTTGATGAATGGGTAGTGTGGAAATGTCAAGGTAGGAAGGTAAATACCAGGGAAGGTTTGACTTCATTTCCTAAGTCACCCAAATATTTTGGGGTGCTATTTTCAGGGTAGTCTCTTAAGAGCCCTAAAAGCCAAAAAATGTCAAAATTTGACGAAGTTGTTTTGGGAATTCCTGGAACATAGGAATAATTTTTCTAGACCTAAAGGTGGATATAAAATCCCTCCAAACCAGCCTCTCTCAGTTTGTGTCAACTCAACACCATTTGTGTGTTCTAGTGTCAAATGCACTCTTGCAAAAATTTTCAATGGAAAGTAGTGCAAAAATTGAAAGAAACATTTTTTTTGTGCATAATGGAGTGAAACAAAATATACCAACACATCAAGGTGGGTAGTTGAACACTATGAAAGGCCTCATTTTTTCACCGAAGGCCCCTCATGATTTTATAGTGCACTAATCTGGGGTAGCCTTGAAAGTGTCGTAAGAGAAAAAAATGTAAAATTGTTAAGTTTTTCAGTATTTTTAACAAATGGGAAGTATGGGAACATTGAGGTAGGTAGGTAAATACTAGGTAAGGTATCTTTTCATTTCCCAAGTCACCCGATCATTTTGGGGTGCTTTTTTCGGGGTAGTCTCTAAAGACCTTAAAAGAAAAAAATGCAAAAAATGTTAATTTTTTAGTAATTTTGATGAATGGGAAGCGTGGTGACATAAAGGTAGGTAGGAAAATACTAGGTAATTTCTAACTTTGTCCCCCATGTCACCTTATCATTCAGGGGTGCTCTTTTCGGGGTAGTCTCTTAAGAGCCCTAAAAGCCAAAAATTGTCAAACTTTGATGAAGTCATTTAGGGAGCTTGTAGCACATAGGAATGCTTTGTTTGGACCTATAGGTGGATATACAATCCCTTCAAACTAAAATATCTTGGTTTGGGTCAACTCAACACCGTTTGTGTGCTCCAATGTGTTGCCTAAGCCATAATCTCCTACATTTTCAAAATAATTCTAAATTTTTAATCTCAGTCTTAGTATTGAAATTCCCAACTATTTAGTCATTGTGAGCTCTGAATTCCATTATTTCATGAGTTATTATTTTCTTGTCAGTTGTTGGCTAAGTTTTATAACTTCATAATTTTCCAACCGTGTATTCATGACTCATTTTTTTACTGACTTAGTACCAAGTCATCCAATCCTAAGGCTCTTTCTTCTTTCTCCACGTTGGTTCTTTAAAAGAATGTCAATACCTTTTTGGGTACCACACAAGTTGTCTAACTTACCTGTCTCTCAAATAAAATTTCTATGAAGTCAAAATTTGTTAAGTGGGTTGTATAAAGTTTTGAAAACCTTTTCAGAGCCAAAGCAAGTTTCATCACCAATCCCAAACCCAACAAGCCTCATCATCACCATTTTAAAAGCTTACTCCAATGAAAGAAAGAAACGTGCAATAAATAAATATACTTTCAATGGGATTAGATGAAGTTTCTTTGACTGCATCAAAATCTGATTTAGTTCTCAAAGCAATTCAAATATCCAACTTTGTTAAGTATATTAAGGATGTCCAATATTGGTGCGAGGTGGCCTATTTGTCAGGCATTAAATGCTATTAGAGCTAAAGTGGGTGAAACAAATGTTTAATCATGTGGGAATCAAGGTGGCTTTTGAGACATAATTATTCTTTTTTGGGAAATGTAATTCCAAAACCAGGGAAGAATAGATACACAATCAACACTCAAAGAAGATGTTTGAGCTGGAATTGGTGGCATATCATCGAGTAAGTGACATCCCTGAATATTTTCCTATAATTGAAGATTATTTTTTATGAAAAGGTAGCATTATTGAATTCTCTTTGGATTAATGATTTTTTTTTTTATAAAATGAGGTAAAAATATCTAGTATATGAACATTTATCTAGTCTGGATAGTTCTCTATGAGAAATAGGGGATACAAGGTTAGGTCACATCAATCTGGGGGAATTTTGGGAGAGAATTCATAAATGAGATAGAGCTCCAATCACTTAGAGTGTAGTAGAGAGTGTCTTATTGGAAGCTTCCACTTTCTGAGTGGTTGTACAGTGCATAGACCTTGTGCTAGAATGTTTAACCTACTATAGCCTCGCGACTGGGGAAATTTGAACTAAAGATAATAATTTGCTAATAACTCTAGACAGTGCAACCATTAGTGGATGTTTCACATTACCTTGAAGGGATTTATACTCTAAATTTCATTTTACACTATCTCAGACCTCCTTGTCAGAGAGAAAAGGATACTATTGAAATGTTATTGCAAATGATTGGTTTGACCCACCTAGGAAAGGAAAATATCAATTTCCCAAAAATATGCATAAGTCACATTTCAGGGACAAAATCTCAGGTATCATCGTGTTGCTACATAGGGTAAGAGGAACATGAACGTACATGATTTTGAAGAATGGATGTATTTCTTCATCCAATTTATTTGTGCTGGTGCATAGTACCTAGACTAGGCCACTATAATTAGTGACCAATTGGACCATATGTTAAAGAATTTTTCTATCAATAGGTTCTTTTATATGTCATATAATATTTTCTATGTGCTAGCCTTTATAAGACCATGGATAGGGATGAATCCTATTGAAGATTTTGATGAGAAAATTTAGAGACTTGTAGTTGGAAAAGTGCTATAAAAACTTCCCAAGGTTAAATGATGTGTTTACTATGTGATGAGTCAAGGATCTATACGGTGACCTAGGGAAAAGAGTCTCACTAGGAGATTTTCAGTTAGTTACTACTTATGGTAGTATTTTCATCCAATTTTAGAAATTTATATATCTGAGGGTTGGTGGATTTGATGGTTTTCTTCTTAAGCTGCCCATGTATGTGGATGATAAGTTCATCTTGATAGAGGTTTTCCACCAGGTTGTAGAAGTTAATAAGAGATGTGCAAAAGGAAGAAGTTTGGTATCCCTTTTCTTATAGGCTTGGGATATTATGAATGTAAGTCTTTGTCCAATGCCCTTAATTTAGGAAAGGACATTGCAAGTAAGAGAAGGTTTCCATTTGACGACAAATTTTTTATGAGGAACAATCTTCATTTAGGTCCCAATTATTATAATGTGCCCTATCTAGATGATTTATGGGTAGATTGTGTTGATGATAATGAAGTTAGGAAAAAAGATTGGATGAGGTTGAATCCTCGCCAGATTTTTAATTTCTAGTGGGGATGGAATATTAGAGGGATAGAAGATGATAGTTATGATTTGGTTGGTCCCATTCATATCAACAAGGTACAAACACAACCCTTTCACCCATTTGATTGGAATAGTGGGGAAAATAAAGATCTGAATGCTAGTACTGCAATAGTCTTGAAGAGAACTCAGATGTGGCTTTCTAGGAATAAGGGAGAAACTAACAAAACTCCACCCAAAGAGAAGAGAGGAACTCGAGAACAAGCTAGTGCTAGTCATGAAAGTAAAGTTTCTCCTATGCTAGTACCACCACTAGCACAAAGCACATTCTTTCTAAGAAATAGTGGAGATGGAGATGATCCTCCTAAGAAGAACAAGGGTCTTGAATAGACGTGTGGTGAAGGTCCTCTCCCTAAAATTATAACTAAAGAAAAATTAGAGAATGAAGTTGAGTAGCAATTAGGAGGTAATCAAGATCAAGAAGTTGATAGAGAAGGTATGAAATCTCATATTCAACAGCCTTTTCAATCTCAAGGTAGGCCAAAGGAAAACGTGTAAAAGGGTCAGGCCTCAACATCTTTTCCTTCAAACATGTATAATGCAATGAAAAATACCCTTCTTAATAAATCTCTTCACTTTTTAACACACAATACTTCTTAGAATCTTGATGCTATCCCATCCACATCATCTTGGTTAGAAAATTCCCTCTCTCGAAAGAGAAAAATGGTACCTATTTCTTTTCTAGAGGAAGATGCATTAGATTAAATTTTATAGAGAACCCCCAAAGTATAGAAATTGAAAAATACAACTAAACTAATGAAAGATGATGCCTCTAGAAATTTGATTATGGAAGTTTTTAAACCTTTGGTGTAAAAAGATCTAAATTAGGCTACCAAAATAGACTACAATGTAACTAAAGTGGACTTAGGTCCACCTAGTAGGTATTTTTTTTTCCTTTTTGCACACACACCCCGCTAAAATAAGGGACCCCCTCTTTTCACTTTTTGCCTTAGATTTTTCCTTTTCCCCTTAAGGGATAGTTCCTTTGATTTTGTTGATATCACCTCTCAAGCTTGTAATTATTTTCAAATAATAAGGAGTGTGTTTTGCAATAATTGCTTCCATGTTTGAACCTTTGAAATATCACTAAGTCCCTCAAATGACTAAGTTGGGCTCAATTTTGCTAAAGCCATAACCCTTTGGAATCCTTGAAGTATCTCTTTTCACAAAATCCAGGGCCAGCCAGATTCCTTGAGCTTCCATTTTTCATAGATTCCATGTCGTTGTGGAATGACAGATGGTTGTGTCATCGTTGAGTTAATGAGTCTTGGAATTTCCTGTAGTTCTCTGCATTTCCAAATCCACGATGCTTCAGATTCCCTAACACTTCTCCCTTCACTAGTTCTAGATAGGAGTGGATTCCATGAAGCTTCAAAAATGTCAAGTTGAGAATTAAATGCATCCTACTGTGCATGAGAGCATTAATGGGGATGGATTGAGTGGGTTTAAGCTCGATTGATTCATTACTTCCTCATTCCATTTTGGTCCTTTACATTTGAGATCCTGAGTGTTTGGGAATCAAAGCGCATTTTGTGATTTGAGTTTGTGGATTTCTCCATCCGTTCCTAGGGTTTGTTGCATTCTTCATTTTATTTGTTGGAGATCAAAGGTAAGGTATTAATCCCATATTCCATATTGATTTGAGCATGAATTTATGGATGGTTGATTTTATTTTGGTTTAGTCATGATTTTCTTTGCATTGAGAATCATTGTTATTGATTTCTCATTGTATTTGAATTTAAAGAGAGCTAGGGCATCCTATTTTATGCATTTTTGTTAGAGAACTAGGGTTCATATAGTCGATAATGAATTAAAATGAATCACTATCTAGGCTTCCATCTAGCTATATTTGGGGTTTTGTTCTATTCTTGATCATTTTGATGCCATTGGAAAGATCTTCTAGATATATTTATTTGTAGACCCTAATATGCCCTAGCGATGGATGTTGGAAATCCTGTAAATCCAATTTTTTGATGGTTGTATGTTTAATCAAGTGTGTTGTAGGTGATATGCCACATTTTGATTGATGATATGAATTAATCATTCCTTCTATTTTTTTGAAAACACCCATGAAATTTCTATAATTCACACAATAGGAAAAATTTATAGCCTAGCCCTTCAAATTTAAATGAATTGCAAAATCCTTGTGAGTTTGAAAACTTGAAAAGTGCATTCTTCACCAAATATTTAGATATTTGGATTGTTTGATCCTAAGCCTTTCATATATTTTTCACATTGATGAAAACTCTGATTAACCACTTCTCGTAGATTTTGCAAGCCCTTGGAACATCCGGTTGACCTAGTTCTGTGAATTCTACTATGATTTGAATTGCTCGATTATGCCTTTATCATTGAATCCATGGGGCTCTAGATTCTTGATGGGTTTCTCATCATGGATTTCTAGAGGTCATGGATTCCAAAAATTCCATCTCCGAAGGGAATACCCGATGTTTTACACTGGTTATTTCTTGAATAGTGGATTTTTGCAATGCTATGAATTAATTGTGATTTAGGTTCTTAAGGTTAAATTCTTATAATATTGAAATCATCTAAAGGTTAAATGATGAGATTAAGAATGATAGATTTACACTTGGCCAAGCATTGCTAATTGTATAAGGCTTTGGATTTTCCAATGAAGACTATCTCGTGGATTCTATGGAGTCTTGGATTTTGTGAATTCCTTGCATTGTTGGATTCTCCAAATTCCCTATCTGACCAAAAAACCTGATGGTTGTTTTAGATCTTTATTTGAAGGTTTTGAAGTGAATTCCTTTTGTCTGATTATTGATAGTATGATCTTATATGTTTCCAAATGGAATGTCTTGATTTTTCTAACCATGTTTTAGATCTTTAAGAATTTCAGGTGATTGTCATATTTTGTCTAACCAGATGTGGGTAGAATCAAGCAAAGCTAAGGTAGGGAAAGGAAATAAAATTGATCCAGTGAAGGAAGAGCTTATAAGGGAAGACAAGATGAAGTACGACTTCAAAGGAAGGCTCTTGGAATCCAAGATCACTTCTTACTAGGGAGAGGTTGGAGACACCAATGTGGGACATACTTATTTGGAGGATTTCAAAAAGAGAATGTACTACTATGCTCCAACAGAACTATCAAGGAGGTTAGTACACACTGGATTGGATCAAGCATCTGGTTTCCCTCCATCTATCTAATACCTAGAGCCGATAGTGTAGTGCTCAAAGCACTATGATTTTGATAGGAGAGTGATTATTGGCCCCCAAGGTAGAGTATTGGAAAATATAACTAACGAATCTTTTGCTAAAGCCTTTGGTATACCTACTCATCACAAATTGGTGAAATTAAATATTCAAATAGTGAAGAAGTTCTACACAGATAATCCTGAGAAGGAACTGGAAATGATCAATGCTTCATGAATTGACAAACCTAGGTCACACTACTCTAAATTTCCCAAGTTGTTGCACATAAGTTACTTCAAGGTGGAACAAAATGACATGATCACTCTTCTCAGCAAACTAATGGGATTTGAGAAGGCATCATTTTTTTAGGATTGAATGTTTTATGTGATTGCAAAGATAGAGAAAGGAACCAATTATCATTGGGTAAGACTAATCAATGATAAATTGGATAGATAACTAAGAGAAATATAGGATACTAGGAAGTTCGCAATGACTTCCTATATTGTATACATGCTTGCAAGGAGCTTCAAGTATAAGGGATTGATATGCAAGGGAGTTATTGGAGAAAATAAGGTATATGAGATCTACCCCCAATTGCATCTATCAAGAACCTCACACTATAGAAGGGTGAATGATGTATTCACCATGTACATCAAAAGGGCATTGCAAGAATCATTGAATGTGAGGATTTCATCTGAAGCTATGGATCTTGTGAAGAAATGTGGCTATTGGTACCTATAATTTCCTAAGTTTACATATATTAAAATTCAAGTTTGGCCCTTGGTACCATATAGGATTCCATGGTACCCTACTGATAAGGTTGTGCTATTGGAGGTGACGATACAACTGGCTGCATTTGATAAAGTTTTGAAAAATATGCACAAGACAAGGATTAGAGGGGAATTGCCCTTGGTGATTAATGGTTGGAAATCCTGTCCCTACTTTCAAAGTTCCTAACATTCTTGAACTGAAATGGAGTATCTAAGTCTACCCACACATACTTTCAGAGCCCACTCTGATCCATATGGAACAACATACAAAGCAACCTCAAGAGATTACAGTCATAAAGTAGACATTGAGGATTATTGGGTGAATTGCAGAGATGAATTTAAAGTTTTCAAAAAAGATTCTCTAGCCTATCTTTGAAGGTGATAATACTGTATAGAGTTATGTAGGTTCTAGATCAAGTTGATGATGATGCAGAGGTAATTTAGTATCATGAATACATGGAAGTATCTAACAGAACTCTCCCTCCATAGACTGGGCTGAAGAGGACGTAAAAAATTTAGCATAGATTACTATCCCATTCCTCAAATACTCCAAATAGTGGGAAGATCATAAAATAATAAAATTGGAAGTGAATCAAATTAATCCTACGTATGAATTGATGGGAGATTTGGAATCCCAATCTTCTTCAAAGGATGAATCAGAGACGGAAGAAGAAAAGGCTCTTGTTTCTCAAGAAGAGGAATCAAAAGAAGAAGAGCCACTAGTTATCAAAAGGATGAAGAGGAAGCAAAAGGATAATGCTAAAAGAAAAGAACCTAAAAGGAAGCCCATCCCAAAGAAAAGGAAACCCACTAAGCTCATCATTGAGGAAACATCCCCTAAGCCTTAGCCTCCAAAAAGAATAAGACTACTCAGAGGAAGGGGTAAGGGTGGTTCAAATGAATCTCCTCTAAAGAAGTAGTAGAAAGAAAAAAACAGTGAGGAGAACCCACAAGATACAGAGGGAGGGACCCAACAAGGAGCAATCAATGTAGAGAGTTCGTAAGAAATAACTTAGGTATACACTAGGAAAGCTTCTCTTCGATCAGGGATTCCATTTCCCAACTTGGACAATATAGAGAGGGTGGTTGTAGAATTGGAAAAAGATACTCAAATGTCACATGATAAGGATAAACCTACAAAATAAGTGATCATGGAAAACATCCCTCCTAATCTGCCTCAAGAGAGTTTTCCTTTTGATAAGGAAGAGGAAATGGGAGCAGAGAACACAACATTTGAAGATATTTCCAAAGATCAAGAATCAAATGAGGAACCAAAGACTCCCAAGGATGGAGACCTTAGCAATTTTGGGGAGCAATTCAATGTAAATGTTTATGAGGTAGAGAAAGAAAAGGAACAAGAAAAGGTGGAAGAATTTAATGTTGAATTTGCTGGAAGAAAGGGATTCCATGAAGAAAAGAAAGGGGATGAAAAAAACAAAGAGGAGGAAATAAATGAGGAAGAAAAAACTCAAAATAAAGGAGTGAATAGGCAAGAAGACCCCTGAGGAAAAAGTAATGTTAATCTTGATACTAATGTAGAGGTATCAATAGCTCCAAATTGGCTTCAGGAAAGCCTAAAGCATAAATCTATAATAATAGAGGATGTAGTTCCAGATTGGGATAGGTTTTTGGTTGGCTTGAATAAACCCAAGGAGAAGAAGGAATAGAGAGTAATATCTAGAATTACAAGAGATGATTCTAATAATAAGGTGTTGCATATTGCTACCCTTGCATCAGAGAAGAATAAAGAATAGGTTACTCTTGAGGATTATAATGTTCAAACTATCAACCTAGGTCTATCCACCAAGAAGCAAGAAGAAAAATATTTGAAGGGATCAATAGATGCCATTTTGAAGAGACTAGGTAAATATTTTAAGGAAAAAGAGAAGTTCTAGGGGTAGGTTGAAGAGATACAAAGATATAGACAACATCTAGTTAAGCCCCTTCAAACTCAAGATGAAGTAGGAACGTATACACAACCTAGTATCCTATCCAAAGATGCTATCAATGAGCTAGAGAAAATGAGGACATTAGTACAAGTAACTCAAGATTGGGTGGTAAGAGTATATCAAAAGGATGTTCCTCTAATTGAGGAAATTCAACAATTATATGAGAAAACTCTCTTTTGAGGATACTATACAAAAAATGTCAACACAATGCAAAGAATTTGATGATAAATCCATGGTTAGGTTGGTGAAGGTGATAGAAATCCTTGAGGAGGTGCTAGTTAAAGAGGATATTCTCATTTTTGAAGACATAAGTGAGCCCAAGGAATGGATTGAAGCCTTCAAATTTAGCAGGGAAATAATGGATCAAGCCTTAGATCAAATTCCCAAGATATAAAATGATTTAAGTGATGTCATTGCTAGTTGCACCTTTTTTCTTGAAGGAAGAGTTTGAGCAAAGATTACATGAAGTCTGATATATTGAAAAAATGGTGGAAGTATGCTTATTCACATGTAAAAGATATAGCTTCTACATAAAATCATTTGGAAGATGCTACTATGTATATCACTATTATGCATAAGTATCAAGAATTGAAGATTGACTAGGATAAAATATTGAAGTATGAAAATGAATTAGATTCAATTACTTTAAGACTTAAGTTTATCCCAACTCCTAGCCAAGATGACCTAAACAAGGTATTTAGTAAATTTCAAGAATTTTCTAGAACAAAACAAATGGGAAAGGAGGAAAAATAAGAGACCTATCTCTATCTTCTTCAAATTTTGTGCTATTCTCCATCTACAAGCTACAAAACAAATCAACTACCTAGAAATTAGTGCTAGGCATTTTTTATTTAATATTTAAAATGGCATCTCATTTAAAAACGAGTTTTAAAAGTTTTTATTTTGATTTTTTAAATGGGAATTCAGATTGTATTAGGTTGACCTATTTTTTCCAACATAGTTTAGTCACCCACATCTTGATGTAATCTAGCCCGTTGATTTTAACCCTAGATTCATATTGAACTCTATAAATATTAGGATTCTCTTCATTTGAAGGATTGATTATGGAATTATTGAATTTTTTTGGTGAAGTTAATACAAGAGACGACATTGAATTAGTGTTCTTTTCTATGTTATTTCATTATTGTACATGGTTCCTATGTTTCCAAGTTATTTTAGTTAATTAGTTTCAGATCTAGTTACAGTTCTTCCATGTTGGTGATGAAGTATTGAAGGTGTTTGATGAATTTTTTGCCCCTACTATTTAGGGTTTTTTGATTGTAGGTCACTTCGCATAGTTACCCCAGGTGATATCTTATTGCATTAGTTCAATTGTGGATATTTATACATAGTACTCAAATCTAGGTATATGTTTGAATGTCTCACAATCTGAAATCTTTACATTCCTTTGAAGATTGCACTATTTATGTGACACTGTGGATATTATTGTGGTTAAGCAAGATTTAGTTTTTTGGGGATTTATCCACGTTAAATGCTAAATTGTTTGCATGATTTTACTTAGGTTTTAGACTAATAGATCTCTCAAACCCTTGAATCTTTTGTTGTTTCTTTGAAATCTATGTTAGTTTAGGATTGAAAGCATCACTAAATTGTTGTATTTGATGAAAGCACTATTTCAAAATCTCAAATTTGGAAATTGTAGTTAGGGTTTATCCTTACCTTTAGATCTTATAAAAACCCTTGTTATAGACCTGATAATTTTTAGCCTTTGTTTCACCATAAATTCTCTTTATGATTACCAACATTACACATTACCATTGAGTTGTTTTCTGCATTTTCAAGACCCAACCTTAGAGAACATGGGGTTATTTTCTAAATATTTTTGTATAAATTCACCTTTCAAGAGAGATAAAACATTCTAGTTTTGTCTATGTTGAGAAGTGCTAAAACACCCATCAACAGGATGGAGACATTCATAGTTTTTTAGGTTACAACCTCTAGGTTGGTGGAGAGAACATAAAAGGATAAACAAGACAAGGATGAGTTAAAGAAGTCAGTGGAACTCATTTAAATTGTCTTAAAAAATTAACAGATCCCTCTCCTCAACCTCTTAGCCAAGAAAGTCATGCTTTTGATCCTAATTTTTCTGCTAGAAAGGTAATGATGAGTAGAATTCAGAATGACAACTATTATGGCAAGGTTGTCAAGAGTTGGGTACCAGAGGTTAAGATAAAAGGATCTCCTTTAATTGAGAAACTAGAAAAGGTGTATGATGAGTTTGTGTTACTAAGAAACTCAATTAAGTATGATTTGGTTAACTGTAAACATGAGGAGTCACATTGATTGCAAATTGATCATGAGTTGTCCAAAATCATTGCAATGGGTATGGAAAAGGTTGCTTCTAAAAACATTATTTCATATAGAGAAGACTCTTGAATTGTTATGTGAAGAAATAGTATAGAGCGGAAACTTCAAATAATAAAACCAAATTTCTTGGAGTAAACAAAGTTGATGAAAGAATGCAGTTTTCTCAATAATAATTTCACCAAGAACCTCTCTAATTTCATATGCCAAATAACAAAGGTTGATAAACAATGCCCTACTAGACTGGAAGAGCTAAAGGACAACTTCTTTAAAATGGTGACACCTTGTCAGAGGAACATGTATTCGATAAGGAAGTGTTAAGGAATTTAGCTAGGATTGATTCAACATTAACGTGGCATGAAGACTCTCCTATTCTCATAATAGGAAAGATAGATTCCATATACACCAACAAAGCTACTTGGTAGTTGAAAACAATAAATGCAACCATTCCACAACAAAAAAAAATTCCCACTGTTGTGATGGCCATGAAGGATTACCAAGTATGCATGATAGTTTTCCAACAAGTACCACTAGAAAGAGAAATTCTTGTCATTTCACATACCCAACCACCCCAACAATAAATGTCTCTTAGTTTCTCTAGCCTTTTCTTTTGTTTAATGATGATTAAACTTGATTATTTTAATTATTTTAAGAATCAGTTACTTTTAGTTATTTCAAGACTTTGGTGATAGTTGTGTTGCTAAACTATATATATTTTTTATTTTGACATTGCAAGGGTCCAAAATTTTGACCCCCCTTGCATTGTGATGCATGACCGAGAATCAATCTTAATTGAAGGATCAAATTTTGCAGTTTTGATAATTTGTTGTAGATGTTTATTGTTTGTGTGTAATGAATTATGAATAAAATGCCAATGTTTATGAATAAATTTGTGAGCTTAGATGAGCATTTGAATATTCCTTCCCTATGAAGATGTTCTATTCTTTGGCATTTAATTCATTTATCTTCAGTGAATGCTAAGATTGCAGTGAGTTGATTCAACAAGCTTTTGATAATATGGTATGAAAATATTGATAGTTTCCCAGTTTACTTTACAACACTGTTAGTAGTTTTAGAACATTTTCTATCGCATCTATTTTCATGGCTATGGATATATGTTATTTTTTTCTTTCCTACTTTTTGTAAAAAAGCATACCCCCATTTTATTTAAATTAATATATATATATATATATGAAAAGAGGGAGTTGTACCTCAACTAAAATTCAAAGGAAGATCACCAATGCAATGGTGATCTCTCCAACGATTGCTTATAGATTAGTCCTTCTTTTAAGTGAAATAAAGTCAATTTGTGTGAATTTATAAAGAACAAATCTGTCTACCAACATAGTGGCAAACAAATTCTTGCAAATTTTTTTAGTGGAAAGCAGTGCAAAAATGGAAAGAAGCATTTTGTTTTGTGCATAACGGAATGAAACCAACTATACCAACATGTCAAGGTGGGAAGTAAAACACTATGAAAGGAGTCATTTTTTCACCCATGTCCCCTGTGATTCGGGAGTGCACTAATCTGGGGTAGTCTTGAAAGTTCCATAAGAGAAAAATTTCAAAATTGTTAATTTTTCTGTATTTTTGACAAATGGGTAGCATAGAAATGTGGAGGTAGGTAGGCAAATACTAAGAAAGGTCTCTTTTATTTTCCCAATTCAACCAATCATTTTGGGGTGCTCTTTCTGTGGTAGTCTCAAAAGAGCCTTAACAAAAAAAATGCAAAAATGTTAAGTTTTCAATATTTTTGATGAATGGGCAGTGTGGACATGTTGAGATACGTAGGTAAATACTAGGGAAGGTCTCTCTTATCTACCTAAGTCATCCAATCATTCTGGGGTGCTCTTTTTGAGGTAGTCTCTAAAGAGCCTTAAGAGAAAAAACTGTAATTTTTTTAGTAATTTTGATGAATGGGAAATGTTGAAACATCGACCTATAGGTAGCTAAATATTAGGGAAGGTCTAACTTTATTTCCCAAGTCACTCAAATATTTTGGGGTGCTCTTTTTGGGGCAGTCTCTTAAGAGCCCTAAAAGCCAAAAAATGTCAAACTTTGATGAAGTTGTTCTAGGAGCTCGTGACACATAGGAATGTTTTTCCTAGACCTCATGTGGATATTGAATCCCTTCAAGCCAAACTCTATCATTTTTGGTCAACTCAACACCATTTGTGTATTCTAGTGTCAAATGCATTCTTGCAAAAAATGTAAGTGAAAAGTAGTGCAAATATGGAAAGAAGCATTTTTTGTTTTGTGCATCATGGAGCAAAACCAACTATACCAACACATCAAGGTGGATAGTCCAATGCTAAAAAAGGCCTTCTTTTGTCACCCAAGTCCCCTTGTGATTCCAGATTGCACTAATATGAGGTAGTCTTGAAAGTTTTATAAGAGGAAAAATGTGAAATGTTAAGTTTTCAGTTATTTTGAAAAATGGGTAGCATAGACATAGCAAGGTAGGCAAGTAAATACTAGGGAAGGTCTCTTTTCATTTCCCAAGTCACTTGATCATTCTAGGGAGCTATTTTTAGGGAGACAAATACAACAGTAAATACCTAGGCATGTTATCTTTCAAAATAACCATTCCATAATCATTAGACAAAGAATAAGAGTCTTGGTAAGTGAAAAGAATGAAAGGTATATAAAAATGGGAAATAATGGTGTTAAATTCATTTGAGTGTGCCAAATCATGATTAAGAATGTATAGTCAAGTGTAAGGACGATCATGCGAAAAGACTCTTTTGTGGTGTGTGAGTAGTTATCAAATTTCAATGATTATCATGCTCCTTCAAGAAAGATCAAAATGCATTATTTCCAAATTTTCCTTTGATTAAATGATAACTAGAAGCCTCTACTTAGGAGTTATATTTTTAGAAGTTATGTGAGGTTTCATATTTTATTCCAAAAAATAGCAATGGAGAAATTTAACAAAAATAAGAGATTGGAGCAAGTGTACACAAATAAAATCACCTTCATGCAATGAAGATGAACAATGTTGGCCAATAGTAAACCTCCATGAATGAAATAGGTTGAATGAGAGCTCCCACATTAAAAGTTAAACAATAATACCTTAAAAAAATTAGCAATTGAGAGAATTTGAGAGTACTCATTAGAAATGGGGTCAAAGAAGAACCTGAATATAAATAAAGACAAACTCTTGAGCATAAGCAACATGAACTACAAAGTTTGAACTGGGCATTCTCTCAAATAAAATATACCTTGAAAACATTGATCTACATGAACTATTGTGAATGTTTTGATCTAAATTAGTTGAAAATATACCTTTGTTCTCCACAAAGTATACAATTTTACATACCAATTAATTTTTTTGCAAAATTTTAATTTACTTTTAATCCAACCCATAGAAATAAGATAAATATAAATAAGATGAACAATATTATACTTGTCCCATACAAAAAAAGATCTACTACTGAAGTGTTCTTGGAAAGTCATCTCTTACTTTTAGAGTATCTATTATTGCTTCATGATCAACAATATTGACTATCTATAATTCCGTTTTTGTTGGTTTGGTGTGATACCTCAATAACTAAACATATGTTGCTATAACAAGGTACAAATACATGAGAATGGTTTTATTTTTATCATATTATTTAAATGTAGGTATGCCATTCTTTCTAATAATATACATTCGCAACCAAGTTCTAGAAAAAAACAACTGAACCAGTAGGATACATGAACCCATCATCATCTATCATCAATTGTGTTAGCTTGTTCTTTCCCTATACATATTGTGTCAACCAATAGTCTGATCCCTCTTCATTCCACTATGGTGCAACAACTACATAGACATGTCCTAGATGTACAAGGTCTAAAAGATGGTCATTATCAAGTGAACTTTCCATTTCATCTTCTAAAGAGGATTTTGCTATAGATAAAGGGGTTAGATAATGTGGAATCCATGTATCTACCCACTCAATTGAGTCACATTGATCCTAGTCACATTGAATACAATTCTAAGAAAAATAAGCCAACTCTTGTGTCCATATGGTCCATTCACCTATTTCTGAGATTTAAAATGAATGCATCTTTGAATATTATCTGATTGTCTAATATTCCATTTTCTCTCCCATTGTGACCTCATCAACCAACCAAAATAACCTGCATACTTCTTGTTAGGTCTCAAAAGTGCAGGTTTTTAAACCATAAGTGGGTTCCAATCTCTTAATACACCTTTGGCCCACGAACGAGGTAAACAAGACTAATTACCTCCTGCTCTTCAGGCTCTGCCAGACCTAGGTAGGTATAGCTGAACAATAAGGCAGATTTAAAATTGGATGTGGTTCCTAAATTGACAATCTACTCACTATGGCACGTGAAGGTGGAGTAGATGCAGAGCTTTGATATCTAATTCCTATTGAAATTATTTGAGAATTCAATATTGTGAGTTGTGTTTCATATGCAATATCCTAAGTATGACCAGTGTATACTCCTATTAGGTGAATGGAGTGAATGAATGGATGGTGATTATGGAATGGATAAAAAGTTGTAAGATAAGTAAGCCTACTATTCAACTTAACTCAAATTACTGGGCAATTGAGATGTTTGCACCTTGTGCAAATGTGTAAGTCTATTTATTATAGTGTCATTCTTTAATAATCCTAGTTATATCCCCTCAAGTTACTGTGAAAGCATGAAAGGTCCTTTAATTCTTAAGTTAATGGAAACCAATCAAAAAAAATTATCTAAGAGGATTTTAACCCTAGGTAGAGACCAATTAAAGTAAACTATTTGAAATAATTTTTAATTCACATCAATCAGAAACCAATCAAAGCATCCACACATTAGCAAAAAAAATGTTTTGATAAATCTTGCATACTTAAATAACTTGAAAAGACCACTTTGGAGACAATAAAGTAATAGATAAGCATGAAAATTGACACAATAATTGAACACTGAAAATGGATTATGAATTATAAATAGTCTGCTCCATTGTATTACTTCAAAATAAAAGCATTATAACAGAAGTGTTTTGATATGATATGGATGGGTGGATTGTGCAATATATCTTCGTACTATTTCCTCCTCTAATGAAATATGATATGATGATGATGAGGATGATCTCAAAATTGGGCCTTGCTTTCCCTATTTGTATAGGAAGCAACAAGCTTCTGGCCCATTTACAAAAAGTCACATCACTTCATAACTAAAACATAATTAGCATAAACATGAAAATATTGAGAGTTTGTTGGTGGATGCACTATAGTCCGTTAATATCCAACAAGCACTCATGATCACCAAAGACCTATTCAGGGTTCATGCACCATGGTCATGTATCCAAAACCATCAAACTAAAGTCCCTCGTTACTCTTATCTTACTTGGCCTCTACAATGAATGAATTAACCTTTGAAAAATGCTCAATGTACACACTTTTGGCATGAGTGTCTGCATTATGTATGATATCTTTCAGGGCATACTGCAATTCAAATATTCTTCCTAGTTGTTCATATGTTTTCTTAAGCATCTCATCTTCATCATTGATTGCATCAAGAGCAACTGGTAAATAGTGGGCTATGTCATCCTTCCATGTATCTTGATCTTTTAATTCCGTTTCCTCAAAGAAGTTGGGAAGGGCCATACTCAGTGGCTAACTAAAGTTAATTAACTCCTATGTCAAGATATTATGGAAGTATTTATGTGCTTCATAGGCTCTTCATATTCTTGTAGCACAATATTGTTATCTTCCTTCTTTGCTATGATTTGAGACTCTACTTCATTCTATCTCTCAATCTGATGTTTTCCAATAGTGTTGCATATGTTTTGTCATGAGTATGCTAAACTTGTTCAACATGCTTATACATATCTTTGAACCTCATGCAAACTATCTCTGATGCCATTTCAAATATGGTGGTTTTGAGCTTTCCTTTTAAATCTTCTTGTTCCTTTTGAACTTCTCATGTCTACGATTCTAGTAGGTAGTTTCTGACATTGCTTCTAGCACCTTTATTTCATGCTCAACCAGTGGAGAGTATATCCCTAAGGAAGAAGGCAGTCTATCTTTGTAGTTGAGCAACTCTTGTTTTAACCTTTCATTCTCTTCTATCAGTCCCTTTTTATCCCTTACCAGTTTCTGAATTTGAGCCTTGGTGAACTTGGCCACATTCACATTCAAGTCAGCAGTTTCCATAAGATATTTCTCTCCTACCCTTTGCACCAAAAGATGTCCAAAAATTTGATCATGATCAACAAGGGATAGATTTTTTCCTAGTGGGTAAAGTGCCCATATCTATAAAGTAGTATTATCAAGATTATATCGTGATCCAGTGTAGATATTATCACCAACTTCATCTGTCAAGTGCAAGGTTTTATTCTTTCTCTTCATAAATCTATCAAACACAATGGCCGAATTGATATCCCACCCTAGGAGCATAACCCCAGCTTCTTGTAATAATGCTCTTCCTCTTTTAGCAATCATATTCTTCATCTCTCTATCAATCTCATGTTGAAGCTCTTTCAAAGAATATGCTTCCTTTTCAGGGTCAATGTCTTTTAGCCTTTCCCTTACCACCTTTTTCCTTATACTCATAGATGAAAGCCTTAAATTCAAAATTTTGGACAAATGCATCATCTACAATGAATTCTCGACTGACACAGTGTCTCACATCATCAGATAGCTCATTAGAAGCTTCAAAGGTAATCACACTCCTTTCCAGTGGCATTTAATATTGGGGAATAATAGGAGTGTTAATCTGTGTGACCTCTTCTTCCCCTTCAATTTCATCTTCAACCATGATTGGGGTGTCAATTAAGAAGCTTACCTTTGGAGTAGGTCATGGTGACAAATGGCCCAATTGTGTTATATTTTTTGCTTTCCTCCTAGAGCTAGCATTTCTTCTCTTCTCAAATGACACCAGGGGTACATCCTTTATTATTTATTCTTCATGCTAAATAAATTGCTCAATTCTTTCCATAGGGTCTTGAATTTCATGAAAGGCTTCCACATAGGATGGGTTAGTATTCATTCTCTAAGCATCAACCATAACAATTATATTGTATGCATTTTCTCTCATAATCACCTGACTTTCCTCATAGTTCCTGATGGCATCATCCACATGGAACTCATGCTCATATCCTTTCAATTTTTGAGAAATTTTAGCATCATAGATGAAATGTTTAGGGTCAAATTTTTCTCTCTTATTTCCCACTGGAAAGCCATAATAATATAACTTGCTACCAACCAAGTCATACCCTGTGTCAACAATAATAGTGAAGTCACTAAAACAAAGAGTAGAAGGCATGAAATTTTTCCTTCCATAGCTTTTCAAATGCATGAAGGTTGAATAAGACAATTGTCTTATGATCTCAATGTATGCAACTCTATCTAGCACAGTCTTAGGCAATAAATATGGTGTTGCCTCAAATCCATATACTCTAATAATAGTACAATCTGCAAATGCATACCAATCTCCCCAATTATGATTTATTTTCCCATCATGACCCTTCTCCTTTGGTTAGAGAAACCTTTATACTTCTGGGGATAAATTATAGTCACATTTGTGGCCAAGCAATTTGTATAAGGATTTGACAAAATTTTCTTCAAAGTACAAGTAGTGGGATCTCCCACATCTACTATCCCACATGGATGTCCACATTTGCACTAGTGTAGAATTACCATCACTATCCAAAAAATTTATTCTCAATTATTCTCGCTATATTCCCATCACTTGCCCTTCATATAGTATCATATGCATATGAAGTGAATAGTGTTTGAAGAAGATAGCTTCACTATTGTTCTTAATAGCATTAAGATCACTGTTAATGGCCTCAAATAGATACTCTGCATAGTCATAGGACCTAGCATCTTGGATTTGAATGTCTGCACCCAAAACCATGGGAGCTATAGTCATGTTAGTAGGGGCATCAACTCCTAATACTTGGCCAGTTGAATAGTATGTGTATTGATAATATTCTTCAAACAAATCTATAGAGAATGGGGACCTTTCATCACTAGAAAACCTCCTAGGTTGATTCCTTGGACCTTTGAGCCTATGCAGAGGAAACTTCCACCTCTTATAGCTTGTATCCATAGAGTGATAATCTTCCAACAAGTCTCTCATCCACAATTTCATCTTAGGGAGGTGTCCAATTGGAAAACCATACAAATATAATCTCATGTTATAATCATGAACTGTGATCCATCGTGCAAGTGAATTTCCCTTGTTTTGGGATTATAATTATTTTCGAGTGCTTTAATTAGTTCTACGTTGACAAAAACATTTGGCATCACAAGTTCTCCTAGATTTATATTCCACAGGTTTGAAACTGGGTTGTATATGTACTTCTTCCTATAGTGATAGTTGAACAAGTCATAACCCCTGTGTGGAGTCCACACATCTCCCAAATTCTTGTACTTGTCCTCTAGGGTCTCACATGATGGGTTTAATTGAGTTGTTCTTCTTTCTTTTGGCCCAGACCTGTCACACTAGTCTATAAGTCTTGATTTAGTGTCCTACTTTCTATTTTTTTCCCTCTTTTCTCTTGTTTCCTCTAGGGTTTTATCCATTTTAACCCTAACTGTGTTGTACTTCAAGCTATCTTCAAAAAATTATGTTCAACTGATCCAAGATGTACTTACTTGAATGAATGCTAGAAATTTTGAGCTGCTTTCCTTCGTCCAACTCCGTCTTCTAGATACTTAGCCACCATTCACAATGAATTTCAATTCCGTAGAGGCTGTATTTATTGAAATTCAGCATTCTCGAGCTAGCTTTGGTTCATAAATGGCACTCACACCACCCTCCTATCAACCTTCAAATTAATAGCAGTTGTCTCTTTGATGACTTCATCAGTCAAATCAATCTGATGATAATTATTTCATATTTTTTTGAAAATACTTTTATCACAACATCTATATCTCTCTTTGATATATCCTTGACCATCTTTTGAGAAATTTCTAGGAGACATTTAGATTTCTCTCTTCAATGCTGCAAAGTCTCTTTCATATTCTTATTTCAGTCTCTTCCCTTATAGTCCTATTTTTTGAGTGAGATTGGCGGATATCTCTCACCAACAAGCATATGTCTCCTCGACATATCCTTATCTCTTCCTTCGGCAGTATTACTTGTCAATGATCTCTATGTGACTGTCATGTCGAGGAGACCTATAGTCACCTCTCTCCAATGTCTCTTAGTCTCATCGATAGCATGTGCTTACACTTTTTCTAGAATGTCGGGGAGACTTTTGACACTATTTTCTCAATACTTTTGTGTTTCCTCAACATATCGTTGTTAGGATGTTGATGATACCTTTTCCAATTTCTGTTCGATGTCTCTATGTCTCACCAATATTTTTCTCCTTGAATATCGAAGAGAATATCTAACTTCTCTCTTCGATATGTTGATGTCCCTTCAAAATTTCCATCTGTCTATTCTATTTTACCAGTGACTTATCATTTGTTTTATGACAATCTTGATGTTCAATAGATGTTTTCTATTTCTTGAATGTTGAATACTCCATATGATTTTTTAGTGAGACATGTTATATTTTCTCCTTGAAATGTCCAGGTCTCTTAGAAATATCATTCTTTAGGCTGGTTAGAAGACATTTGAATATGTCTCTTAGACATTCAAGAGTCTCATCTACATTTCACATCAACCCTTTCTGCTCACGTTGAAGAGACTATGGTGAGACTCTCTTTGATATAACATTGTCTTGGCAACATGACATGCATTACTACAGGAACACTTTAGATAGCGAATTTAATTTAGTGTTATGATCAAGGGCCTTACTTGGTGATTTATATTAGTGTTAGCCATTATGAAATGGAGATGAAACATATGGTTAGTGTGGGAGGCTGGGTGAAAATGGAATTATGCAAAATAACCAAGGCAGATTTTTTGGCTCCAACACTTCTAAATCAAGTGTCCCTCCTTGTGACAACACATAGCTACACCAATTAACAATAGTACATGCATCACTGAATGTTGAACCACCTCTAATCTTCATTTGTTCCTTAAATAGATCTCTCTTAACACATGCACCTACACCATCATGCTCACCTTTTCCATGCCCAATTTGAAAAAACTCCAAATATTTGGTGCACCCCTCTATACATGCATCCTACTCAACCAATAAAACAAATGAGCATTCTTGAATTTCCCCATGCAGTTATTTGACCAAATGAGGTGTGGACCCATTGCAATACCTTTTGCCTACAAGAACTCAATTTTTTTTTTCAAAATAATGTTGCACAAACTCAAATGAATGACATCTATCATCACTCATGTAAAAATGGTACTCCATGATTATCTTCCTTTCTTCTTCTATACTATCGGGGGCATGTTTGTATGTTATATGAAAAAAAATAGCAATTTGAATAGAACTGTAATATTGAGATTGTACCTCATTTTGTGGTTGCAATATGTAATTTTTAGAAAAATCAACCATAAATATAATAGTTCCAATCAGGAAAGAGTCCTTACACATACTGAATTTTTGATCCAACCAATGGGACCTATGGCTATGCCTTCCATACTTGTAGAAAATATTTTTCTTAAAATCATAAACAAAATCAGCAATACTTACCTCTATTGTAACCAACTCACATCTAGAACCTTCACCTCCACTCTTCAAATTGTATTTCACTGTCTCAAATATTTTTTCATCAACAATTTTGTTAGCAAAATCATTTTTGTTGCCTTCATGAAAACATGTTACAAACTTTGATAAACCGTCATATTGCAAACACATCTCATTTAAACAATCATTTCTATAAAAATAAACCATCACCTCTAACACATAAAAATGAATCTAACAAGTCCCTAAATGAATTCAAAAGTTGCATTGCATGACACTCCTACAACATTTCATTAGTTGCATAGTAGAATGAATATAGTTCATGATACATTGAAAACTCTATGTGGTATTTACAACATGTATTAAGAATATTAATAGGTACACAATAAAATGGCTTAAAAGATTCAATATCCCTTTATGATATTTTTAAATTTAGATGTGTTCCACAAATTTTTTTGTACAATATTGTTTGGCTACATTCTAAGAAATTTTCAAGATGTGGTGTGTGATCTCGATTTTCCAATTCTTAACTTTAAAGCATCCTTTGCATTCGGTGACACTTTAGATTGAGAGTACCCAAATTGGTGAATTTAATTCTTTATGTTATCAATTAGCTTCTTATCAACATGTGGAATCCTGCCACTAAAATTCCATGTATTATTTTGAAGGGGAATATTGATTCTTCCTCTTCTTGAGAGTGCTCTAGACAATGTTATACGATTGAGGTTTAAATCAATACAAGTTTTCCTCATTAAACGATCCTTTCTAAAATGATGGCTTACTAATGAGTTTGTGATTACTCTACGAGAAACTCTCTTATCTTTTTCCTTGCTATTCTCTCTAATAGAATTTAGAGCATTAAAAATATTTTTAACAATAATACTGTTTTTTCTTAATTTTTGGTCATGCATGAATTTTCAATTTCTTTAATAATGGTCTCATTTTGTTATACTTCAGCAATTGTACAAAAAAATGACATTGTTTGGTTAATGTCTTATTAGAAAATGATTGATTGAACCATTTGTGATGACCTTTTTCAATCAAGTTTATCTATTATGTTCTCATCTATTTCAAATAACCATTTTGGGGTTCTTGAATGTCTTGGATTTGAAATTTTAATTTCTTCCTCACAAAGGTCTCGCATTCTCATGTAATTTGGTGATACATAAGGTTCAAATGTTTTATTTTCAATGTTTTGAATGTTTTCATTTTTAGTGTTATCAATGTTATCAATATTTCAATGTTTTCAATGTTTTCATTGTTTTCATTTTCAATGTTTTCAATATCAATTTGAACATTTGATTTACAATTTGAAAATTTTCTATATCAATTTCAAAATTTTCATTTGTAAATTGAGTATTTGGCATACCTTGTCTTCTCTTCCTATGACTTTATCCTTTTCTCTATATGATTCAATTTGATTTGATGTTAGTTTTCTCTTTCCTTTTCCCTTATGATGACTATTTCTCCCCATTGTACAAACAAAAAAGAGCACATAAATGATTGTTAAGTTGAAAATTGTGTAAAAGAATCTTGCAAAAGCTGAATTTTGTCTGTTACTAATAGAGAACACAAGATTTTAGATAAAAAAAAGAATGTGGGGATTGTTGGAATGCTCAAAATGGTCCCCTTTTTGTTTTATATATAATTCCAAAATGTATATCTGTTATGTATTCCATGCATAAGATGAAGCTTCAATATTTATACGCTAGGAAATGGATATCCATCTCCTTTAGTTTTTTTAAAATCAAAGGAATACATAAACCAATATTATGTATTATTAATATATAATAAATATATTATATATTAATAATACATAATACATTATCTATTAGCAATACATAATATATTATACATTATGATATATATGTATATTATGTATTATATAATATATTTAATATATACTATAAATTATATAATATATACTATATAGTATATAGTATATAAATTATATAAAATATGATATATATTATATACTATATATAGTATAAATATATATAATATATTATATGTAGTACATTATAATATATAGAGAGTGAGAGATAGGGAGAGAGAAAGTTATCTAGGTATTATGGGAGGGAAAGACCTAAGAGAGAGGAGGGAGTGAGAAAGAGTTATATAGGTAGGGTAGGAGGAATTGGAGTGATTCTCTCTCTCTTTATCTCTCCCTTCCTCACTCTCACTCCCTCTCACTCAAATCTCTCCCTCTATCCCTCTCTTTCTCTCTCTTAGGTATCTCCATCCCTCTCACTCCCACCACCACTCTCTCAGGTCTCTCCCTCTCACCCTACCTAGATAAATATATTTGTCTCTCTTCCACTCCCCATCTATATCTCCCTCTCTCTCAAGTATCTCCCTCCCTATATCCTTGTCTCTCTTCCACTCCCCCTCTCTCTATCCCTCTCTCTCAAGTATCTTCCTCCCAATATCCCTCCCTCCCTCTCCCCTCCTCTCTCTCTCTATCTCTATCTTTGTCTTTGTCTTTGTCTCTATCTCTATCTTTGTCTCTGTCTCTATCTCCATCTTTGTCTCTATCTCTATCTTTGTCTCTCTAAAGGACCTCCTTCTCTATCCCTCTCAGGTCTCTCTCTTTACCCTTCTATATCTCTATCTCTCTTTGTCTCTCTGTGTCTCCATCGCTCTCTCTATATTTTTCTTTGTCTCTATCTCTATCTTTGTTTGTTAGTCTGTCTATCTATTTGTATATTTGTCTATCTCTCTATCTATCTGTCTCTATCTTTTTCTTTGTCTCTATTTATCTCTGTCTCTATCTTTTTTCCTCTCTGTCTCTTTGTCTCTCTATCTCTAAGTCTCTTTTCCTTTGTCTCTATCTTTGTCTTTGTCTATCTCTGTCTCTGTCTCTTTGTCTCTTTGTCTCTTTGTCTATCCATCTCTCTATCTTTGTCTATCTCTATCCGTTTGTCTATATGTCTATTTTTTTATCTCTCTTTGTCTATATGTCTTCTGTCTATCTGTCTATTTGTCTATCTATTTTTATATTTGTGTGCCTATCTATCTGTCTATCTTTCTCTCTATCTATTTGTCCATTTTCCTGTCTGTCTCTATATTTCTCTCTCTCTCTCTCTCTCTATCTATCTGTCTTTATCTCTATCTCTCTCTCTGTGTCTCTCTTTGTCTCTCTATCTTTGTATTTGTCTCTCTCAATCTCTCTCTATATCTATCTATCTTTTTCTTTATCTCTATCTATGTCTGTTTGTCTATTTGTTTGTTTGTCTTTCTATCTCTCTCTGTCTCTCTATCTCTATCTCTGTCTCTCTGTCTCTCTGTCTCTCTCTTTGTCTCTGTCTCTCTCTGTCTCTATCTCTTTGTCTCTCTATCTCTATCTCTTTTTCTCTTTGTCTCTCTTTGTCTCTGTCTCTCTCTATCTCTCTCTCTATCTCTCTCTCTATCTATCTCTATGTCTCTCTCTCTCTGTCTGTCTCTCTCTGTCTGTCGGTCTGTCTATCTCTATCTTTGTCTCTGTATCTCTCTATCTCTCTCCCTATCTCCCTATCTCTGTCTCTATGTCTCTCTATCTCTATCTTTGTCTCTTTGTATCTATCTCTTTATCTCTCTATCTCTCTATCTTTGTCTTTGTCTCTCTATCTTTGTCTCTCTCTCTCTCTCTATGTCTCTCTATCTTTGTCTCTTTCTATCTTTGTCTTTGTCTTTGTATTTTTCTATGTGTGTCTATATGTCTATCTCTCTCTCTCTCTCACACACACACACACACCCTACCTAGAAAATTATCTTTCACTCCAACACCCTCTCTCCCACTCACTCTCTCTATCTCTCTATCTCTATCTCTATCTATGTCTCTGTCTCTATCTCTATCTCTATCTCTATCTCTATCTCTATCTCTATCTCTATCTCTATCTCTATCTCTATCTCTATCTTTGTCTCTCCCCCTCTCTCCCTCCCACCCTACCTAGAAAAGTTTCTCACTCCAACACCCTCTATCCCACTCTCTCTCTCTCTACCTCTCTCAGGTCTCTCCCTCCCTCTATCCCTCCAACCCCTATCTCTCTTTTAGGTCTCTCTCTCCATCTCTCCCTCTCACCCTACCTTGATAACTCTCTATATCTCTCTCCTACTCCCTCTCTCTCTCTCCCTCTCTCTTAGGTCTCTCCCTCCCTTCATCCCTCCCAATATCTCTCTCTCTCTTTCTCTCATGTCTCTCCCTCCCTCTCACTCCCACTCCCTCCCTCTCTCTCACTCAAGTATCTCCCTCTCCCCTACCAAGATAACTCTCTCTATCTCACTCTCCCTCTCTCTCTCACCCCTTCTCTCTTAGGCCTCTCCCTCCCTCTATCCCTCCCTCTCACTCCCACCCCCTCTCTCTCATAGGTATCTCCCTCTCACCCTACTTAGATAACTCTCTCTATCTATCTCCCACTCCCTCTATCTCTCTATTGAACACCTAGAATACTAAGAGGGGAGTGAATCAGTATTATATTAATCATAATTCATGCAATAATTAAAACATTTCTAATTGAAACTATGAATGAAAGCATGAAAGGAATCAAAAGATCACATAACACATGAACACTAGGATTTTTATGTGGAAAACCCAAAAAGGGAAAAACCATAGTGAGAATTAGCTCATAGGGTAAAAGAACAATAATGTGTCACACTTTTGGCCAAATAAATGGTTCTGATCGACCTATTTTTGATTGGAATAGATTAGTCTAAGTGGATTTTGGCCGAAACCATGTGGCGTTGATGTGGTAGGAAAAATTTTAGCCGAATACGGCTGGCCAAAAGCATGGAAAAAGTGAGCATATTTGGTGTTTATAGCTTGGAAATATCAAGTCATTTTTTATCGAGTAAGTTTTGGTTGAAACATGCTCAGCTGAAACCCTCTCGGCCGAGAATGTCTAGTTGGAATCCTACATGGTAGCCAACTCATCATTTTTCAGAATTTTCTAAAACATTCAACTTTGGCAAAGTATTTCTCTAGTCAAAATGATCTTTTTGCAAAAAATAAAAATACCCTTTTGTAGAGCTCAGAGTGGAGAATCCAAATATATATATATATATATATATATATATATATATATATATTTAATATTTTGATTAGTTTTAATATATTTTATTTTTAAAATAATGCAAGTAGGTTTAAAAAAAAAAGAGGCTAATTAGAAATTAAAAAAAAGATAGTAAAACTTATTAAAAAAAATTAAATCTTATATGGGGCACAAGAGGAGAGATTCTTCTTCAAAAGGGTATTTTTTTAAAACGTTATTATGAGAAAAATATACATCAAAATTTTATTTTTTGTTCTATGCACAAGATATTGAAGTTACCTATTTGGAGAAAAAAAGGTAGAAATGATTTTTTTTTCAATTTGTTTCTTGACGACCCGTGAAGTCACTCTTTTTTGAAATTTTTAGTATTCCAAAAATTTTCCTTAAATTGATAAAAACATGATGAATTTTTTTTTTAATTTTTTTTTTTAAATTACAAGAATAAACTTCATCAAAAGTTCTACATTTCATTAGTTTACACCATTTTTAAATTCAAAACATAAAGACCACTTTTATGTGGTCGAAGTTTTGAATTTTTTTTTCTATTGGCCTATTCCTTTATAAAGTGTGACACATGTTTGTGCTTTTACCCCACAATATAGTATAATCAGTTATAATATATTACAAAGGATCACTACAAGGACACACTATCCAATAGGGCTCACAGCTAGAGAGACACAAAACAAAATTTGGCTACACAACCAAGATATGAACTGATACAAAGTGCACCTTCCATGTGCTAAATTTAGTTCCTTTGAAGATTTGAATATAAAAATCTTCTCTACTTTACAATCGCTCAACATTTGCAGCAATTTTTCTCTTATTCGGATTACACACATAGATAATTGCATGTTCACATCAACTCGCATTACATCTCATATCATATCACATTATTTCACTTATCATATCATCATACAACTCAAAAATGTCTCACACATATACCTAATTACATCCACATACACTAATTAGCTTAACCTAATTAGATGTAGCCCTATTTTAATTCAAAATTTCCTTATTGGCTCCGCACTTGATTCAAGAACATCTTTGTGCATTCAATATTTAATTTAGGTCAGCATGGACCTAAAATAGATCCTCTTAACATCCACAATACATATTTAACTCCACAACATATATCAAGCATTAGGTCGACTAAGAATTAGACCTAATTACAAAATAAGCCAAACTAATCAAAATCAGTGGTCCATCTGATCATATAATCACTTGCCATCTAGAATAAATAGTGCACTGACACTTGTAAAAAATCTTCTAAAATTGCAAATTCTGATTTTAGTCATCGAAGGTGCGCTGACCAGATTACACTTACCCATTTACACTATATAAAGCCAAAACTATATGTTGAACTACTATTACTTGTAACTTTTAGCCTGTTCATCCAAAATAACTGAAATCTTTATCATAGATGCACAAAGTAGTTAGGAATAGCATACTATAACCTCATGAATAGATTTTATTACACGAGAAATTACAAACTAAATCACTAGATTAAGATATCTCCATTGTGTTTACCAGATTAGAGAAATTGTCAACAATTAATGTTGCAATTAATGACAACTTATTAAAAGGTTTCCTTCTTCATTATTTCAACAATCTCCCACTTTTTCATTGATGGAAACATGTGCTAAAAATGAATCTCCAAAACTCAAAACATACACCATCATCAACTATCTTCAAAACTTCAAACTTACATGATTTCCCCCTTTCAAACATCCATCATCTTAGTCATCAAACTTCTCCCAAAAATATCTCTTATCACTTAACTTCTCACATCTCATTATTCCCAACTTCTCCAACACCAAAACTTCTACCCAATTCTTCTCCCCCTTTGACATCAAGGATAAAGGGTGTGTTGCTAACACACATATGAACTTAAAAATTGATGCATATGTACAGATGAATAGCTGAATGAAATGAACTGACCCCCCCTTAGGGAGTTATCCAAAAAAACTTGATCTAACCATGTGTTCAAAGAAAAATTGAAAAAAAATGAAACAATGAAAGAATATACAAGTAAAGAAAGTTCAACCAGAGGAGTAGGTACCTTCTAACTCCTTATGGATTGCTTGACATTTTCCTTCATTCCAAATCTTTTTGGCTTCAAAAAGAAATTTATATATTGATTCTAGCTATATAATGTTTTCCTCTCCCTTTTCAGAGTACTTGGATTCAAATTAATCTTTGCAATCCTTTTTGTCTCAACAAGGGCACTAGATACCAATATATGCTTGGTCTTCAACAAGTCCCCAAGCTATCCAAATTTCCTTATAATTTTTTCTTTCTATCGTTGTAGAGTGAAAAAATTGCTTTGCAGATCAAAAATGACAGTCCAAGAGGTATAATCTCTCACATGTGGTTTCATAAGCTCCAGAGACATTAGATATTTGTGACTCTATTGATTCCATTAAGTCCTTAATTCCTCAAGTGACATCAGGCCACATCATGCAATACAAAGAAAAGGTTTTATCCTCATCTTCACATGCATGTACTTCTTTTAGACATTTTTTCACTTTCTCATGTCCAGATGTACATCTATCTTCTAGCACAATTAACCTCTTCTATGCAATTCTTGACTCAACTTCCTTTTTAGTCTACTCCTTCAGACTAGAGGAATACTCCTTGAGTGAATCAACTAAAAACTTGAGATTTTCTACAGGGGTTAAAGAATTGTCAATTGTGGCACTAGGAGTAGCATCCTATAGAGACCCGATAGCATCATTAATCAATTTTTTCCCCTTTTAATGAGTCTCTATAATCTCTTTTCTTCCAGAGGCATGGAAGATATCTCTGAGCTCCAACTTCTGAATTGGTGAGATCTTGTCTAGATATATACTACCTTGGTACATCAGGAGCTATATCAACTGGGGAGGAATAGTTGGTTGAAACCTCATTTGCTTTGTCAAAATGACCTTGAGTGTATTTTTGGAGGATTCTACGGATGGAATTGGTAGCTCCATGGTCTTTTGAGACTCTTCTTCATTCCTTTCAACCTCAGTCTCTTCTCTTCTTCCTCTTTTCTAAAGGGATTTTCCTTTTGTTTATCTTTTTTTTCATCCTCCTTCTCTTCCTTATCATATTTCTTCTTGTCATATCTTTCTTTTTCTCCTTATTTTTCATTTCCATCCTTATCTTGATTATTTTCATTTGCATTTCATGTATTTTCATTCTATTTTTTAGCACCATCATCAACATTCTTTTCTTTTTCATTTTCTTATCCTTGTTTTGCATTCTTATTTTCATTATTAGTATTAGTAGTATTATTAGTGTCTTCCAGAGGAGTAAAGAACTCCAAGGAAGCATTTTTATTATCTATCAGTGGTGGTGAGGACACCACATTCCTTGAATAATCAATAGTATGAATATCCGTCTCTTCCAAAATTGGTAAACTTGTATCTGGAGGAATATTTTCCTCTACATCAATGAACTTTTCATTATCATGCTCCTTTTCCTGAGTGGCTCTAGATGATGAAGCATAAATCATCCAAAATTTCTCTATTATATCTCTAATAGTGTTTATTATATCCCATTTCATCTTATCTACTTGATCCTTTTCTCTACCCATAAGTATTGTGACTCTTTTTTTAACCTTGAATTATTTTGTGTACACATCAATCAGTGTAGCCTTATCATTTTTAGATAGAGAGGATCCAATTTCCTCTAAAGCATTAGATTTCATCTTGTCATAAGCTTCAACTACTTCACACCTTCTTTCCACCAAGGCCTCCCACATAACATTGGGAACCTTCTTCCTAATGTTATTCATGTTTGCATCTAAAATGATGATGTACTAAATGATGGCTTCAATTGCTTCCTTGTCTTCTTCATCCACTTCATCATATAATTTCATAGTCCCTTCTAATAGATCATCATGCTATAACATGTAATTAACCTCAAAAATTAATTTTATTGGAGTATGAACTCTTACCGAAGGAGTTTTTGACTTATTTTTCTTTGCAGGATTTGAAGATCCTTCCTCTAATTTCTTCTCCTTCTTCTTCTCATGATTTTTATGGATGTGAATAGTGAAAGCTTCTTTTTATTTTTCTATCTCCTCTTCTTCAAAAGTATCCACAATGTCAACCTAGGTCTCTTTGCTCTAGTGCTAGCCTCTTGTGAGACACCTTCACCGCTTGTGGTGGCACTACTTTTTCTAGTAAGTTGTTCTTCATGCTCAAGACCAAGCTCAATTTCCTCTTCCACAATAATACCTAAGTTCTTCTCCCTAAAATATTTTTGCTTCTTCCTTCTTCCAGATGTAGTAGAGGCTGCTATTAGAGGTCCATTCTTTCTCTTGCTCATTCTTATGCTCAGTCCAGAGGGAGCAGGGACTTCTTGAAATATTGGATCACTAGGCTCTACCTTCTTCCCTTTTGTAACAACTATACCAAAGGGCTTGGTCAATGCAGAGAAGGTGTGGAAGTTGTTCTTCCTGATCTTCTTAGTCCAAAGTACTCACTAGCTACACTGCTTTCTCTTTCTGTAACAATTTCCCTTAACCTCTGTACCTCTTCTTCTATAAGTCCATGTTGCACAAAGTGTTTATTTACTTTCATTTTTACTCTTTTCTTCCTTGGAAGTACTAATAGTTCCTTGTGAACTTCTGATAATTTTTCCTCATATGTTCCATGTCTTGGTAAAGAGGGGTCCTTAGGACTTTTTAACAACAAATAAACATATCCCTCACCATATTTCTCATAAAATTCATATTTTAGAGGATCAATCCATACTGTCCTGGATTCAAAAACCTCAATATTGCATTCATCATTAGAAACAAGGAAAGTCATTTCCTTAGCATACTTCTCCACTAGATTATAGGGAATCCTTTCTCTATCATGCATATTTGTGAACCAAGATTCCCAACCTTCACAAACAAAAGAAAAAAACATCATATTAGATCAAATGCAAGTTAATATCATGATTCCCCATGAAATCCATTTACAAAGCTTAAATTAGGAAATGAAATGAATAACACAATAAGAAAGAAATAAGAGAGATTGAATCCTAATTAAACAAGCAATGCAAACTCTTGATCTCTTGGGGGAGTTGGTGCCAATTTGATGTGAAAATTGGCCTTTTCCCAACTCCTATGATGCAAGATTGATGTGTTATGAAGAGTGATCCACTTGATGAATGCTTCCAATGTGCTGCAAGATGGAAATATGCATAACCTAGCTAAGATTGGATAAAGATGGATGAGGATTGCTATGGATTTGAGTATAATAACTTTTCTCAAATTGTGGATGATCAAATGAGGAGAGAAACCTCTTATTTATAGGAAGACAAGTTGGAGAGATTCCCAAAAGAGAGCAATATGGGACTAACATTCATCCAATGGCAAGGTGCCACTTGTCCAAATGTGAATGGATGGAGGATGTGCACATTTTGATGAATGTGACCATAAATGCATAAATTTGAAATTTGAAAATGGTGAAATGACAAGGTGGAGGGAGATTCAAATGGAGTAATGGCCACTTGGCTCAATGCAAAAGGACTTGTAAGATGAAATAAATTCCTTGTTGGAAGGACAAATTCCACTTGGATTTTGAATTCAAAATTGAAAGAATATTCTCTATTATGCCATGTTGATGGAAAATGAGGATTTAATAAATCAATTAAATGATTTTTTGTGCATGTGGGAAAAGCTAGAGGATGGGACTTGCATTAAGATTAGATTTAATCTTGGTTTAGTTAATTTAAGAGAGGATTAGGTGATTTGACTCCTTTGACTTAGATTTAAGGATTAAACTAAATCAAAAGGAGATGGAAAATGATTAAGACTTGATTAAATAAAGATTTGATTTATTTAATCAAAGAGCATGATGTTGGTACTAAAGATGAATTTATTTAATTTAAATGGAGGAATTTAGAGATTGAATTTAATGGATTTGATTTATTTGATGAATAGATGAATATAACCTAATTAAATGCATGATGCTAATTTTGCATGTCTAAATTTTTCCCCTCTTTGAAGCAATGTACTTGATGTGTTGGTTCAAAGAGTAAACTTACCATGATCAAAATTCAAAAAAATTCTAATTTTTTTTAGATGCCCCAGTAGAAAGAAGTACATTGGTACATTTCCCCCTCGAGAGATCGAGTGAAAAGATTCGATTTGAGGGTCAATCTCGTGATAAAGAGGTTCAAGATGGGCGTATGGATGATTATGATGATGATGCAAATGAGATGATCTTAAGATGCTTAGAATAACCAATCTATATTATCCTAAACAACTAAAATGATGATATGATGTGATGATGCGTATATGATTATGCAATGGATGCTTTGTGCAACTATATGGTTTTATGAGATGCTTTGACTAACATATCTATATTATGATGATGAACATGCATGTGAGATGATCGGTGTTTCTTAGATGATATGATCTGATATGCAGTATGCTGATGGTTTGTGGATGTAGGATGGATGCATTAGTGATGATTTATGATTAACTGTCATGGTACCATGTTAGCACAAAAAGCAAGAGATAGAAGAAACAAGAGATTCCAACAAGACATGAGATGATGATGATTACTTTCCAAGGAGTTGGGATTTTCAAAGGGACAATTACCTTATGTTTGATAACACACATAAGTACGATGCATTAGGGTATAAAGAACCAAGATGGTGTTGTAGCTAGTGCAATGGACTTTGACTCGACAAATAGATAAGAGTATTCTTTTTCACACCTAACATACAAAAACCTTGCTAGGATGCACTTAACAAAGCAAGTATTCACCAAGTTATATTACAAGAACATCCAAAGAGCACAAAAAACAAAAAGATAATGATCGTTTCCCCATTCCTTTCTATCTAAATAATTCTGATTAGACATCATCGAGAGGTCATTGGAATGAGCACAATAAGATAAATCAAAAGAAAAGATCAAGCATGCAAACAAGTCAATGTTCTTCATACCGCAAGCTAGGGGGATGTGTTTTGGTTAGGATAAGAATCCAAAGTGATATCTAAAATGATGCCCATTGTCAGAACGATATACCTACAAAACACCATAAAAAAACACATTAGAAGATCATATTCAAGTAAGAACAAGGATTCCCCATGAAATCCATTAACAAAACTCAAAAATAGGAATGAAAACAAGAATATAATGAAAGAACAAGAAAGTAGATTAAATCCTATTGAAAGTAATGCAAAATATTGATCCCATGGGGGAATTGGTGCCAATTTGATGTGAAAATTGACTATTTCCCAACTCCAATGATGCAATGTTGATTGATGATGAAGATTTAATAAATCAATTAAATGATTTATTTGTGCAAGTGGGAAAAGCTAGAGGATGGGACTTGCATTAAGATTAGATTTAATCCTAATTTAGTTAATTTAAGAGATGATTAGGTGATTTGACTCCTTTGACTTAGATTTAAGGATTAAACTAAATCAAAAGGAGATGGAAAATGATAAAGACTTGATTAAATAAAGATTTGATTTATTTAATCAAAGATGATGATGTTAATACTAAAGATGAATTTATTTAATTTAAATGGAGGACTTTAGAGATTGAATTTAATGAACTTGATTTATTTGATGAATAGATGAATATGACCTAATTAAATGCATGATGCTAATTTTGCATGTCTATAATATTCTTTTGAAAGACTACAAAAAATGCAGTCAATGCATCATCTTGAGCTTTTTAGTCACCTATGTTGTCCATATAGTAAAAAAATTGATGTTCCACTAGTCTAATTCTTTCCCATACAATGTCTCTTCTATCGGGTAACTCTCTCAAAAATTAAAACAACAAACATATAACTAGGGTTCCAAATTTGAATGCATACTTCTTCTCTCTAGTCTTCTTTAGGTTTTATAGAAGTTTTTGCTAGAGAAAATCACATAGATCATAGTCTTTTACATTCATAACCATATCATGGACAACATAAATAGTAGTTTTCGAAACTAAATTATCCCTATTTGTGAAGTAAATTTTGTGACCTATCATTATTGTAGCATATTTTATAGTAGGGTTCTTGATGGGTTTTGTTGCCAAAGCTCTCCTATCAATGGTAGCGCCAATTAGCTTTATAACCACTTTGCTTTTTACAAATTTAAGAATTGATATAGGTCTGGTATCACAAAACCTCATCACAACCTTGATTACATCCTTAAAAATTATAAACATATCATTGCTATAGTTAGGGAACCTATTCCAACTATCAAGCTTCTTTCACACTAGGTTAATGTATTCAAGTTTTATCAAGAAATCATCTCCATCTGGCTCATTAGACCACATATATCTCATTATCTAGTGATTATATTCATCAAAATTGTCATGTACGTAAGCCCTAGTGTCCTCTATGGGTAAAACCCTATGAGGAATATTTGAAAAAGCACCGTTTGGGTCATTATCAAAGAATTTCCATGAATACCTCTTAAATTTTGGTCATCTCTTGGTGATTTTGACAACAGTTCGTGTAGCCATTATAACTTCAATTTGAACTCAAATGCTTATGAAATCACTTCTATTTTAAATCCACAAAGCAAGCATAGCTATAAATACCTTTTGTGTATTCAATGAGATCTAGGGTTTGCACCAAATTGCTTTGAATCACCTTCAACACTCTTTCAATTCACTATGCTTTCACCAAATGCACAAAAATGATTAAAATTTACTTGGAAACTCACTTTATTCATTTATAATTTTCCCTAATTTTTCACTAATTGATTTAGTTTTTAAAAATTTGGTAAACACTTCACTGACACTATAAACCCTAAAATGCTCCACATTTCTTCAGATTTGCATATTTTCTATCGGTTTCTTTTCCAGAAGCTTAAGCATGTCATTTTAAATCATATATCCTTTTTCCACTCCTTTAAACCTCACATTTACATGGGTTGTGATATTTTCCTATTATTACCCCCCCTAATCCAATGCCTAGGTTTGATTTCCAAGAGAATTATCTACACTGTAGGGAGTTACAAACACATTTGATTCACCAGTGTTCTCAGGTTCCTCTTTCTTTCTCCAAATCTTCTCCATTTCCTTCTTTACTTGAATTAGATCAATTTAATTCATAGGTTGATCCTCTTTCTTGGATTAGTCTATCTTATATTCTTACTTTTATAAAATATTGAAATGTTCCCAGGTTTGTTGCAATTATAGAATACTACATTTTTCTAACCAAAATGACCTCCATTCAATATTGATCTGCACTGGTTAGCCTTATGTCCAAATACATTGCATGTATTGTTGTGCAATTTTTCACACACACGCTTCGATGAAAGAAGGGACCCTCTATTGCTTTCTCTTTTGGTGTTTTGGCCCTTGGTTTTTGGGGTTTTGTTACCTTTGCACATGCTTGAATGATTATCTCATTTGTGCAAATGCCCCCCCTTCTTGGGAGAACTTGTGAAATCTAATGTTCTAGACAATTTTTGGGTTTTTGGCTCTTTTCGGGAAAATCCACTCCTAGCGGAATTCCCCGGTTTCCTTTAAAACCTGGTGACGGCTGCTTTACACTATGATTTGAAGATTTTGGTCCTTCATGAAATTCCGTCGTGACTGTATTTCTTTGAAATTCCATTGTCTTGTCAGGTTTTTGGTTTTTGGTTTAGCTTGTCTTGTCGAATGCAATAATGCTCGGTGGTACAATTTTTGGGGCAAGTATTTAATTGATTTTGGGAGTTTTATGCCATTTTGTTTTATCATTTGGATTCGATAGGGGTGAGGTGCGTGATCTTGAGTGCTTGGCTAGATTTGGAGTGTTGAATTTGTGAATTGTTAGATTTGGTGATCTTTTTTCTGGGCATCATAACTATTGTTGTTTGCTCTGGTGCTAAGGATTGTTGTTTTTCATTGTTGTAATCCACTTTCACTCCATCAATGGTATGTACCTATTACCTTTCTTTTCATTGTTGAGTGTGTGTGATTCTTTAACGTCTTGAGCATGCTTGGAGTCTAAATTTATGTTTGTATGGGCGTTGAACATTAGAGACCTTGGGGTTATCTCTTGAGGCTTGTTGATAGAGATTTACCTTTCAAGAGAGATAGGATATTATATTATGTCTGAGTTGTTGTTGTGCAGAAAACACCATCAATAGATTGGTGCTAGAAGAAGGGCTTGAATAAGAAAGCTGGATCAATTTTTGTCTATCATCTCTCCTGAAAGATTTAGAAGAAGAACCAAATCTACTCTAGGGGAGGAGGAATTTCAAGAATTACCAGCTCCTACTAGGTCAAGAAGGACCAGCAGAAGGGGAGAATCATCATCCACCCAGCCACCTCCATCATCTGATTCTGAGGACATTCCCATTCAACAACCTCAACCAACCATAAATCATCCATTACCACCACCACCTCAACCAATGGCTTTCCTAGCTGATAACCCATCTCCATTGACTTTTGCTAATTACAATGTCGTTCCCAAGAACCCTGAACACTTTTGTTCAAAGTTCCATATTAATGATCCTAATAGAACTATTGAGGAACACATTAGGATATTTCAAAATGGCCTTAAGGATAGAGGAATCAATCATGAGGATGTAGCATGTAGGCTATTTCCTTATTCCTTAGGAGAAGATGCATTCTATTAGTACAATCATTTGCCTGATGAGTCTATTCAGAATTGGACTAAATTGGAGACTACATTCTTGCAGAAGTTTAGGATTCCCATTAGTCCCAATGATATTTATCTTCAGTTCACCAATGTTAAGAGAGTAGTTCATGAACCCATAGGGTCCTTTAATAACAGGTTTCATCATGCCTATACCTGACTGCAGGCCCCCTATGTTGTTTATGAATCTACTGCTTTAGAAGTCTATTATGAGGGACTTGAAAGTTAGACAACTACCTTCATGAAGTGGAGAAACAACCCTCCTAATAACTTACTTGATGCATATGCAGAGGCTATGAAGGTTAGCACTACTCTAATACAACACCTATTTGGGCCTTTACCGTCACTAGGACCCGCTACTCACCCTAGGTAGGTCCCAGCTCTCAATCAGGCTCTCGCTAATCACACTCCTATGATGAACCCAATACCGCAGATGCCTTTGATTCCTCACCCAGGACCTCATGTAAGTTAGGTTCCACCCACAATCAGCTACCCTTAGCAAAATTTAATTCAACCTCTTCATCCACAGCCTTAGGCTAGTTTTCCCACATATATGTAGAATTTTGAAGTATTGAACCAGTCACTGAATACCAATACTGTAGTAGGATATCCCCAAAATAATGCGAACTAGCCTCCATATACAAATCCTGACCAAGAGAGCCTGGATGAATTGACTGAACAAGTGAAGAATCTGAATATGGAGGTAACTTATTTGAGAAACTAGAACAGTCAGCTCCAGGCTGCTCAAAGAAGTATGCAGTCCAATCATAATATAGAAAATTGGGAGACTCAGCAAGGACAAAATTTTGATAGAGGACAACATTTCAATAGGGGACAACATCTTGAAAGAGGATATAACAATGACAAAGGATATAATAATGACAGAGGGTAGAATAATGATAGAGGACAATCTTTAGGCCAAAACTTTGATAGAGGGCAAGTTAGTGGACAAGGGTTCGATAGGCGACAGCCACCCAAATAGAATAGGACTTGGAATACAAGGTGTAACAATGGAGGTATTCCCACCCCATTGGATCAGCCAGTCAATCAACCAGTTAATTAGCCAGTCAATCAAGAAAATCCTCTAAGTGGTGTATATTTAGCTGAGGCTGCTTTATCAGGCTGGTGTAAGCTCCATAAAACAAGTTAGCATTCTGAACTAGACTATCCATAATTTTAGGCAGAAGCTTCAATTTTCCAGTATGAGGTGGAGAATAATGCAAGTAGCTAGCAGATGGTACCGTCTACTCCCTATGATTCATTACTGTTGGTATTAAATCATGCTCCTTTTCCATAGAGCAAAGAGAATGTGCCTGAGTAAGAATCAAACCAGCTTGAAGTAGAGGCGGATGAGGTGTGTAATGGAGATGAGATTACACAATTGTTTGATGCAAATCCAGTGAATGGAAATGGCCCCATGGATGAAGAAGAAGCTTATGTTGAGGAGGTACAGACATTCTAGTGGCCTGTTAAGAAATATGATCTGAGGGACTTGCCACACAGACATCCATAGGCTGGAGGCCCCTTCACCACTTCCATTCCTCCAAACAACTTCACCACACCTCCAGATCCCAATGCCAATAATAATCCACTGTATCCTCATGTTCCTAAATAGTACCTATCAAAGGAAGGATAGGCACAAATATATCCATCAAAAGGAAAGAGTGTTGAAGCAAGAAAAGACAGGGTGGTGGAATATCCCAAAGAGGCCCATATATGTTGTAGAAGAACTCAAGAAGCTAAAGGTAAGTCTCTCTGCATATGAATTATTGAGAGTTCCAACTATTAGAAATGCAGTTTTAGGAGCCTACAATGCCAACTCAGTATCACAAGATAATTCAGTTAGTGAGAGTGTTAATAAAGCATCCAGTTCCCAACTAATAAAAGGGTAGAATTAGATTCATATACCACTTGGAGATAAAAAGGAAAGAGAAAGATAAAACTCAAGTTGCTCAAGTGGATACTCCTTTGAATATGTTTTAAGGGAAAACATACACTCCTCCATTTCTGATCTTTGTCTACATATTTGGTAAGAACCTACACAATTTCTTGTTGGATTCAGGTGCTTCTACCAATGTAATTCCTTTTGGTGTCTGTAGAGCCTTAGGTATCACTCCTGCTGACTCTCAAAAGAAAGTTACTCAATTGGATAGAATTGAGGTTAATGTTGTAGGGGAGTTGAACATGATTCATATGCAGGTTGCATCTGATCCTAAAATTCAACAAGTTATTAATATATAGGTGGTAGATATACCTAATGCTTACGGTCTGATTTTAGGAAGGGACTTTACTAGGGCCTTGAATGGATATGTATCAAATGATCCCTCTCATATGTGGCTTCCCTAGAGGGGAGTACCAAATCAGATCAGGCTTGAAAGGGATCCTAGGATGAAATATATGATTACAGAATATTAGAACACTTTGAATGAGATTTTGATATCATAGGTGAGCATGGGAAATTACATACTTGCAACCCCTTTTGAGGAATCTAATGCAGAAGAAATCCTTATGTTACATGTTGCACCTATTGGTCTCATAGTTGAATCTAGTGGTACTGAAGCCTTAGTGAAACCACCAAGTTATGATGTTCCTGAGGATAATCAACTCAGCTTGTTGGACAGTTTCCAGGAATTCATGCAAAAGTGTATTGAAGATCAGGTTCAGTTGGGTAGAGGAATGAATTTTGGAGAATTACTCTTGCCAAATTGGTCTAGAGTTCATAATGCCTCCCACTTTGAATTGGATTGTTTCTTGTGCCAAGCTACAGTTGAATGAATACATAAATGTATCAACCCCATTCCAGTAGTCAAAATCAATATTTAGAATGTTCAAGAGGATCCTAAAGGGAAGAAAGTGATGCTTTCTGAAGAACCTTCCAGCAACAATAGTGTAAGAGATACAACAAGGAAGTCTGCAGTTACTGGTTGCTGGACTTTAAGATTTGATAGATCCAAATCAAAACAAGGAGCTGGGGCAGGATTTGAGCTAATCAGTCCAAGAGGTAAAACTTTCTTTTCTACTCATAGACTTCAATTTCATTGTACGGATAATGTAGCAAAGTATGAGGCTTTGATTCATGGGTTGCTCATGGCACTAAAGAAAAAGGTTAAGATTTTGCAAGTCTTTGGGGACTTTGAGTTAGTGGTCAAACAAGTCAGGAGGCAATACTCCTGTCATGACCGAAGGATGACCAATTATAGGCATCGAGTATGGGACCTTATTGAAGGATTTGATGCCTTCAACATTTAGTTGGTACCATGTAATAAGAATTGAACAGCAGATTCCCTTGCTCAGGCAACTAGTACGTTGCAACCATTGTCTCTTTCTGGATTGAAGAAGTTTACAGTGGAATTGACCCCAGTACCTTCAGTACCTGAAAATGTTACAAATCTTCAGGTATTTGAGGATGATAAGCATATTTTGGATTTTATTACAAGTTTAGATGTCTTTGCTTCTCATATTATTGATGAAACTGAACTCCAAGAAACAGAGTTGGATTTGGAAGGGGTGATTAATCTGAAGACTAATACTATTCCTAGAGGAATGGTCTGGCTAGAAAGGATTTTTGATCTGGATAAGATCAGAGATCAAGAGAAAGATGCCAAGAAAGAGTCCATCATTGGACAATGTGACAAGTATAACATGGGGACTCAAGATGATGCCAAAAATGTCTTCATTGGAAAAGTGTGAAATCCAAAAGAGAGGAAAGGAATAATTGATGCATTACATACATTTCAAGATGTGATAGCCTGGAGTTATGAAGATTTGAAGACCTATGACACATCAATTATAACTCACACTATCCCCCTGAATCCAAGAGTAAGACCCTTTAGGCAGAGGAAGAGGAAGAGGCCAATTAATGCTTTACTGGAACCAATAATTCAAAAGGAAGTACAAAAGTTGTTGTATGCTAGAATCATATTCCTAGTTAGACATTCCACATGGGTTACAAACCTGATTCCTGTAAGAAAAAAGAATGGTGAAATCAAGCTGTGTATGGATTTTAGGAACCTTAATAGAGCATCAGAAAAATATAATTATCCAGTACCCTTGTTGGATGAAGTACTTTATATTTTCAATGGATCTCAAATGATGTCTTTCCTGGATGGCTACTCTGGATACAATCAAGTTATGGTATAGTATGAGGACATACATAAAATTACTTTCACCACCAAGTGGGGTAATTTTTCCTACAGGAGAATGCCCTTCAGTTTGATTAATGTTGGAACCACATTCCAGTGAGCCATGGACATTTATTTTAAGGAAATAATTGGTAAGTGTATAATCATTTATATGGATGACTTGACAGTATTTTAAAAGAAAAGAGATGATCACATAGCAGATTTGTGCAAGGTGTTTCAGAAGTGTAGAGAGTTTGGTATATCTCGCAATCCAAAGAAATGCATCTTTGGAGTTATTGAGGGGAAATTGTTGGGGCATGTTATCTCTGAGAAAGGGATTTCCATTGATCCTAAACGATTGGAAGCCATACTCAAGATCCAACCACTTGCTGAAAGAAATGAAATCATTCTTTGGAAAAATTAACTTTGTAAGGAAGTTCATCACTGGATTTGCAGAAATAGTCAAGCCACTAAATGCAATGTTGAAGCAGGAAGCTAAAGTTGAATGGAGTGCAAAAGCTAAGGAAGCATTTGCAGAGATTAAAAGGGCTATTGTTGAAGCTCCAATTTTGGTGAGTCCTGATTATGTTAAGCCATTCTATACATATTCATTTGCTTCTGACCACTCCTATGCTGGCATGTTGACCGAAAAGTCTAATCAAGGGAATGAGAATCCCATAGCATTTATGAGCACACCATTGAAAGATGTAGAACTAAGGTACCCAAGTGTGGACAAGTAGGCTTACGCCTTAGTCATAGTTGTGAAGAAATTTAGACACTATATTCTCAGGAACAAGGTCTTTGCAATCATTCATGATCCTACAGTCAAGCTATTGTTGATGCAGAATAAGCTGGGAGAGCACAGAACTAAGTGGGTAGCTATGTTATAGGAATATTATATTGAGATTCAACCCATGAAGCTGGTAAGAGGGAAAGAACTCACACGCACAATAGCATAAATGGGCCCTGATCTTGCAGCCCAACATTACAATCTTGAAGATGTTTCTCTAGGGGAATGGTATGATGATATCATTCACTATCTCCTGACTCAGGTTTCCTGACCATCTTAATGCAATACAGAGAAGGGCATTATGTTTGAAGAGTGACAGTTTCATGTTGAAGGGAGTTGTTCTATACAAGATAAATCATGAAGATGTTTACTTAAGGTGCCTAGGAAAAGTAGAATCTGAAGGAGTAATGGCAGAATTTCATGACAGATATGGTACTGGCCATGGATCTACATTTTCCACTGCAAATCAGATTCTGAGGGTTGGTTACTATTGGCCCACACTATTCAAGGATACACATAACCATGTCAAAATTTACCATGTGTGTCAAACTGTAGCAACCATAGAGAAGTATGCAACACTCCTACTTCAACAAGTCTTTGAGGTAAAACCGTTCACACAGTGGGGAATGGACTTCATAGGTCCAATCAATCCATCTTCCTCTGCAGGCCACAGGTATATTCATACTATTACTGATTATTTCACGAGATATACTAAGGCTCTTGCATGCAAACAAGGTACTTCTGAAGTGGTAATCAATTTCATGGAATCAGGTATTATTAATCGCTTTGGGTATCATGTGTCTTTGGTTTGTGATAATGGTCCTGTATTTGCATCATTGAAATTCTCTAACTAGGCCTTTGATCATGGAATTATAATTAAGTTTGCATCCAATTATTACCCTCAGGGTAATGGTTTGGCTGAGTCCTCTAATAAAAATCTCCTAATTGTTATTCGCAAGTTGTTAGAAAGGAATCCTAAGGACTGGCATACCCAACTTCAGTTTTCTCTCTGGGTAGATCACACAAGGCACAAGACTTCCATAGGAATATCCCCTTACCACCTAGTTTATGGGTTAGAACCTATGTTTCCTATTCAGTTAAAAATCCCCACCCTATAGTTCATTGATGAATAGTATGATGAAGGGGATAAATGAGAAACCAAACTTGTTGAGTTGTTACACCTTGAGGAGAAAATGGATGAAGCCCTTGAAATTTTTTCCAAACATCAAGGGGTAGTCAAAAGGTGGTTTCATAGAAGATCCAAGGTAAAATCCTTTCGAATCTTTGACTTGGTTCTCTACTGGGACAAAGCCCATGACCGTAAGGGGGATCATGGTAAATTTGAAAAACTTTGGCTTGTCCCTTATCAGATTTCAAAGATCCTGGGAGATAATGCTTTTCGCTTGAAAAATCTCATTGGGGAAGATATCCCACTACCTGTGAATGGGCAGTACTTCAAGCATTACTTTCAATCTTGAGTTGTTTACAGCTCTTTCCTTGTACATAGTTAGATTAGGTTTCTTTTTTGTTTTGGTTTGCTATGTTTTTCTTTGTTAGAGTAGGTTTCCCTTTCTACTTTGCTTTTGTTTTGGTTAGTTTAGGTTTTCCTTCAGTTTGGTTTGTTTTTGCTCCACTCTTGATTTGGAGGTTTTCTTTTTTTCTTCTGGATGTGTTGCACCTGCATGGCAATCATATTTTTATCTGGAATTGTTTTGAATATTTCTTGTACAAACTTTAATCTTCTTCCACAGTCAATTGGTGAAAGTCCTCTATTTGGTGTCACATGTATTAAGTGTTTTGAGTGGATAAGCCAGGGGATTGAGTTAAATCTAGAATGTATTTGGGTCTTACATTTTACACGGATCTTTTTAAATTTCAAGGTTGCAAGGGGCTCCTATGAGATCTGTTTAGGTGAAAAATATTATATTCTACTTCAGTGCCACTGTGGTTCTCAGCCCTAAGTGTGAACTTCATTGTTCATAGGTTGAAATGAAAAAAGTGAGAAGAAAAGAACTATCAAAAAGAAGAAAAAGAGAAAATTTTGAAAATCAAACAAATGAATTGAACTTATTAGGAGTATCCAAGTATCTCTACTGGGGCTATGGACGCCTGGTTGGCAGTAGAGCTATGCTTGGGGAGAATCACAATGATAACCTCGTCGGGGCTATAGAAACTTGACTGGAAGTGAGGCTCTTTCCAGGTTTCTTTTGGAGTTAGAATCTTTATGTAGCCTAGTCAGACCAACTTTGATCCTCATTGCAACCAAGGGAAACAGGAATGATGTACATATGCACACACTTTGACCCTAGTCCAAGACTGGTTTGCTTATTTCTGAGTTTTGAAACAATGCCAAATTGATGACCTAATACAAGGACTAACACCAAAGATCATGGGTTCTTGATTCTAGTTTGTCACTAAAATTCTCTGGAGCATTTTCCCAGCAGTCGCCATTTGTTGTGCAGTTTTTCGCACACATGCCCCGCTGAAAGCAGGGACCCTTTGTTGCTTTCGCTTGTGGTGTTTTGGCCCTTAGTTTTTGGGGTTTTTTTACCTTTGCACATGCTTGAATGATTATCTTATTCATGCAAATTCCCCCCTTCTTGGAAGCACTTTGAAAATCTAATGTTCTGGACAATTTTTAGGTTTTTGGCTCTTTTCGAGAAAATCCACTCCTAGTGGAATTCCCCGGTTTCCTTTAAAACTTGGTGATGGCTGCTTTACACTATGATCTAGAGATTTTGGTCCTTCATGGAGTTCCGTCGTGATCGGATTTCTTTGAAATTTCATCATCTTGTCGGGTTTCCAGGTTTTGGTTTAGCCTATCTTGTCAAATGCATTAATGCTCGGTGGTATGATTTCTGAGGCAAGTATTTAATCGATTTTAGGAGTTTTATGCCCTTGTTCTTTATCATTTGCATTCTATTGCGGTGAGGTGCATGATCTTGACTGCTTAGCTAGATTTGGAGAGCTAAATTTGTGAATTATTGGATTTGGTGATCATTTTTTTGGGCATCATAACTACTGTTGTTTGCTCCGACGCTGAGTGTTTTTTATCATTGTTGTAATTGACTTTCACTCCATCAATCGTATGTACCTATTACCTTTCTTTTCATTGTTGAGTGTGAGTGATTCTTTAATGTCTTGAGCACGTGCTTGGAGTCTAAATTTCTGTGTGTATGGGAATTGAACGTTAGAGACCTTGGGGTTATCTCTTGAGGCTTGCTGATAGAGATTTACCTTTCAAGAGAGATAGGATATTATATTCTGTCTTAGTCGTTGTTGCGCAGAAAACACCATCAACATTTATAACAATAACCATTGAAATATTGAACCATTCTACTAGCATTATATCTATTCATCATCTAACTTCTGCACTCAATAACTCTATGTCCAAATTTATTTCATGTAAAACATTGTCCAGAGAAGGATCCAACATTCCATTTCATTCTAATTCTACATTCTATTGCCTTATGTCCAAAATTATTGCATGAAAAATAAATACCATTAAAATATGGGTTCCTTTGACCATTTCATTGTCTGATAGAGGGTCTTCTAGCATTTCTTATTTGATTTATGATTTTTTTTCCATTGCATTGAGTCTTCTTTTGATTGTCAACCATGTTAGGAGTCTGGTTTCCCTTTAATCTTTCTCCTTCCTTAAGTCCCAAACCACCTTTGTCTTTAGATTAAGGTTTTTCTCCAGCAATTAGTTCATCAAGTATTCTAGTACTTGTTTTAATTTGTCTTCATGAGCTCCCACTTTTTCCAAATTTGATCTTAGAGTTACTACTTCTTGTTCAAGTTTTATGCATTCATTAGTCTTTATTTGTACCACTGTATTCAAGAATTCCTTAATTCTTTTCTTTTATTCCATTTGCACTTTTAGTCCAGTGATGTCTTCATTTCCTTTCTTCAATTGTTTATTGACTTCTCTATGTCTCTTTTTTAACTTCTTGATTTGTTCTCTCAAATTTTTGATACATTCATTTGCTTCCTCTAGGTTTTCCTTCAAAAAAAAAAATTCACCTTCAACTCTGTCAATATCTTCAAGAGAAAATTTAAGTTATTCTTTGTCAATCATGCAATCATCTTCTATGTATTCAATTGAAAAAAGTTCTTCTGGAGGAATAGGACACTTTTTGTCAGCCATGTGTTCAATCTACAAGATCTTCCTCAAGATGTTAGGCTTCTCAGAAGGAACCAAGTTCTGATACTAATTGTTGAACACCTAGAATACTAAGGGGGGGTGAATTAGTATTCTATTAATCATAATCCATCCAATAATTAAAAAATATCTAGCTACAACTATGAATCAAAGCATGAAAGGAATCCAAAGACCACATAACACATGAACACCATAATTTATACGTGGAAAACCCAAAAAGGGAAAAACCATGGTGAGAATTAGCTCACAATATATTATAATCGATTACAAGATAGTACAAAGGATCACTGCCAGGACACACTATCCACTAGGGCTCATAGCCATAAATAGATACCAAACAAAAAATGACTACACAACCAAGATGTGAACTGATACAAAGTGCGCCTTCCTTGTGCTGAATTTAGTTCCTTTGAAGCTCTAAATACAAAACTCTTCTCTTCTTTACAATCACTCAACATTCACAACAATTTTTCTCTTATTTAGATTACACACATACACATTCACATGTTCGCATCAACTCACATTAAATATCATGTCATATCACTTCATTTCACTTATCATATCATCATACAACTCACAAATGTATCACATGTATACCCAATTACATCTGCATACATTAATTCAGTTGACCTAATTAGATGTAGCCCTATTTTGATTCAAAATTGCCTTGTCAGCTCTATACTTGATTCAAAAACATCTTCACACTCAAATAAAATGTTCAATACTTAATTTAGGTTGGCATGGACCTAAAATAGATCCTCTAAACATCCACAATGCATATTTAATCTCCACAACATATATCAAGCATTAGGTCAGCCATGAATTAGATGTAATCAAAAAATAAGCCAAGTTAATCAACACCAACTGTCCATCTAATCATATAATCACTTCCCATCTGGAATATATAGTGTAATAACACTGGTGAAACCCCAAAAAACTTCATGTTCCACTAATTCAAAGTTCCTTTACTTGAGTGGTTTCTTGGTCCAAGGGTTTAGGGTTTTGCACTATGAAAGCGTTTTACTTAGCCATTTTTTCGATTGTCTAAATCTTTTCCCTATAGTCTAATCTTTCATTGACCTATTGTTGTCAGTTCCAAGTTTCGTAAGTCACAATTTAAGTATATGGTGTTCATGAAATGACTAGCCCTTTGTGGTTAGAGTTCCCCATTTATCCATCACCTAATTTTTCCTTTGTTACTTTGGTCTAGGGACTTAATGTTTTATAAAGTTGAAAATATGAAATATTTGGCCTTTACATCCTTTGCATAAAATGATTTATGTCCTTTTATGGCCTTGTCTTTTTTTTCTCCTAGTTCATCCCCTCTTTAAAACGACATGAAAACATGTGCAAAATTGATTCACTTAAGTTCCCATTCATCACTTTGCATATCACCATCACAGATTACCTTAGAATTGCTTGCCTTGAATTGGAGATGAGCGATGAGCCTTTTCCCTTTGTATTGCTCATTGTAGACTGGTTTTAAACCTTGAGTTCCACATTAGCAATGCATGATGTGAACTTTTTCTTCATTATCACTGGCTGCCCGTCTATCGCTAATTGCTTATAAGTTTTAAATTTTAAATTGGAAATGCATGATAACCTTGTGAGCTCTTTTTATTTCCTTCCATCGCTCATCATGGATAGCTGCTCACTTATCTTTTTCAAAGTAGTGATGAGTGATGAGGTATTTTGTTCCAATGTTCCATTGCTGGTTTGAAGTATAACTAAGGGAAATACTTCCAGTGACTTTGATCTCGAAACATGTACACATGACCAAATATTGTTCCATCACCACTTCTCTCCCATCACTAATGTGACATGACTGTTGAAAAATGAATTAGCAATGAGTGATGGGTGAAGAGTAAAGTCAAAGAAGGCCCTAGATCTAACGACTGAGATATTATCACACATGTTGTTTACATCATTGATAGGACACATGAAAGGAAAAGAACATTGGCAATAAGCGATAGATAGTTAAGTCTATTTCCATTCGCACTATCTTGAACCATCATAGATACAAGTGAAGGTCTAAAGAACATATCAGCAATGTTTAATAGCTTCCAAACAAAAGGTGACTAAGGTAAATAAAGGGTGATGTGGCATCATCTAAAGGGAATTGCTAAATGCAAGAAGAAAAGGAGTGAGATGAAAGGAGAGCCATTGATATGGTTTTAAAAAAAAATGATCAACGACCATAATTTGAACTCAAACAACTAAGTGTCAGCTCACTCGCGTGATATTTCTATCATAAATTAATGGTGATACACTCCATCATCTGGCCATAAAGAAGGTATTTGGCTCATTGATCCTCACAATTTCAAATGTTCAAGAGTAGAGAAATTGATCAAGTTTGAGGAAACGACGTGAAGAGCTCCATTGAATAGTTGGAGAAGGCATTAATAACAAATTTCCATCCGCGTAAGCATGTAATAACACTTCTTTATGTCAATTTCATTGAATTATGTTGGTTTGGGGAATTAGTGAAAATTCTGAAAGCTTTAGGCTCCTAGGGTTTAATAGGGTTTGAATATCATACATTTTCAATTGGATTGGTGAGAATTGTATGAGGTTTGGGAGGGTTTTTATTCTATAATTTGTTTCTTAAGAATTTAAACTAGTAGGTTCTTTCCATTAGTTGAAAATTTGAAAGCCTAGTTTTGTCATACTATAAAAATGAGTGAGCCTAGTAAGTCCTTTGCCAAACCAGAAAGAAAACCAAAGTAGAAGAGGGTTAAGAAACCCAAAAGGCAGGATGACATGCCCAAACCTAAGCCTGATGTAACTAAAGCATCCACAAAATAAAAAGGTGAGAAAAGAACTCATAATAGATTCATGGAGGGTGCGCCCAAAGAGATAAATGAAGGAGGGTCACAAATTGGAAAAAGACCCATAGGGTAGGCTGATTGATCTTGCTAGTGGGATTGGAGAGGTTTCTCAAATATAGAGTGGATGGGAGCTATTCTTATATGCTTTCAATAAGAGGTATGTGAGACAACCAGCCAAAAATGTATGGGGTTTTAACCTTGGGAGGCTTGTAGTGTCGAATGTATTTGTGGAGGTAGATGTGATGTTGGAACTAACAAAACATTATGATCCCAAGGATAGGAAAATCAAAAGTGAAAATGGAACTTTAATCCTTGAGGTGACTAGGGATAAAATTATGGAGGTGTTCAAATTGAACCACAATTATATAGTCAACATCAATCATGTAGATTTATACAATGAATATGAGCATAATAGATATGGGTACAAGAAGAATGTGTTTACTAGGCATAGAAAAGATGATAAGGGAGGATTTGGTCTTGAGGACTTGAAGCCCTTTGAATGTGAGGAGTTTTTCAATTATTTCAAGAACACTTATTAGTGCTTGAATCAGGTTTTGGCTTTCATTTTTGATGCAAGAATAACAACCGATATGTTGGTGATGGTAATTGATTTATAGAATTAGAATTCCAACATCGGAATTGATTATGCTGCATACATTACAAAGAAAATGCATAAGGGATTTATTATTTTGAAGGAGGGAATTGTTTCGTTATCTTTCCTAGATTATTCTTTGTTAATGCACATGCTTCTATATGTTCAACAACAAAAATGGAAGAAGAAACTAAAGTTAAGGCAATTGGATGATGAAGGAAGTCCTTTGCCCATCCAAATGTGGACACATATCTAGCACCAGAATTGTCCCCATTCAAATTATTTATTATTTTGCAATGTTATAAGATATGGTATTTTGGAGAGTTTGGGTGTGGCATCCATTTATAGATTATCAAGAGTTATCAGGGATATCATGCACCCCAAGGATGTAGAAGGAACAAAAAAAGATCAGAACTAGGTTGATTGGTTTCTACATTTAGAGTATACTTTAATCAGGGCCTATGGAGACAAGGTGGCACCTTATTGCTTGCCATTATATGTCCATGATAGATTTGAATTCATGGAATTAATGTGGAAACTTGATTTTATGCACAAGGAGTTGTTCAAAACTGCTAGGAAGGGTTCGATGGTAGTTCCACAATGTGTTGTTGCTTATTTCAAAGCCACTACCAAGGAAGCATATGAGAAGTTTGGAATAATACTAAACAACCTCAGGATGCAAGTTGATGAGGTTGGGAGTTTTGATCCAAGAGGTTTTGTAAATGATATGAGGAGAAAGAAAGGCTTATCTGGATTTTCTCATATATTCCTATATATTGATGATGTATTAATAAATTTGATAAGTGATTGAGCAGTCACATAATGGAAGAAGGAATGGATTGCTATCTATGATATTGAAGAAGACATTATGAAGATGAATGAATTCTATGTTAGGCCATATGATGAAATTGAGAACCCTTTGGAGAAGGCTATAAAAAAGTGAATGATTATCAAAGTGGAGAGTTTAAGGTAAAGGTTAAAGAAGCTCCTGAAAGAGCACCAACTCTCTTAGAGCAACAAACTCAAGCTATGGGGGAAATGTTGAGGTAATTGGGGAGGAATAGTTTGTAGAGCATGTACCAGATGATGAGGAGGTGGAGATGAGATTCCCCTCATCAAAATTAAATGATGCTCTTGACATAGAGGTCCCCCAGGACATAATAGTGAAATGGAAATATGATGAGAAGGGTGAGGATGATCCAAGGATCAAGGACTGTGATGAATTTATAGAAGATGATTATTTTATGCAGACAAAAGAGTAAGGAATTCATCATATAGGAGAGGAGTAAGGGAATACAAGAGAGAATTGAAAATGTTAAAGCCAGTGTTGATGCTTCTCAATAAGAGGAAGCAAATAAGGCAAAAGAAGAAAAAAACATGGCTGAAATAGCAGTCATTACCCCTCCTAAAGCTAGAAACTTGGTTACAAAGAGTGGAATAATGCTACTTCCAGGGTGCACACTTACCTTAGCTATTGCATTGGAAGTAATAAGGAAGGATCCTCAAGCTTCTATTTCAAAGGAACACTTTGAAAATTGAGTATTTGGATTAGGTTTTAGTCCAAAATTGCATGTTCTTGTCATTTGGTCTATGGCACCCAACACTGGAAAACCTGAGGTTGTCAGGTCAGTTGAGGAGGTTCTTGGTTCAGTGGTAGTGAAGAGGGCCACAAATATAACCCATGTTCAAGCTGATAAATTAAATGTGCACACTACAATGCTTAGTGATGATACTAGACAAATTTCTCAGAAGAAATATGACACTTTGTTAAAATATTATAATATTCTTTTAGATGAATGCAATAAAATGAGAGCCACATCACAAGAAGGTCAATCAATAAGGGAATTTCCCTCACCTTCCTCATCCTCTTAAAAGTTTTCAATTGAATATAGGGAAAATTTATCACTAAGGATTCAAATCTTGAGGAAGAAGCTACAAAATGAGAAAAACAATGTTAAGAAGGCTAAGGAGGAGACTACAGAGGTTGCAGATAATATTTTTGATGTCATTTTAAAACATAGAGTTGCAAAATTGGTAAATAAGGTTGATACTGTATGGGGTGTATACAAGAGCATGATCCATGAAGCAAATCAACAATATGGGAAGGTTCAGTATTCCTCCCAAAATAAATGGAGAAAATGGAGTACCAAGGTAGTTGCACTCAAGGAGATGATGCCTCATATGCAAGAAGACCTTGAGGCTCCCACAAATATTCCTGATTTGCTAAAAGTTATTGATTTGTTAAATGACATAACAAAATTTCATGAAAAGCTAGGAATGTAGCTACATAATAAATTAAAGTTGTTTAAAGACATGGAAAAGAGTGGGATGCCAAAGATTCTAGATGAAAAATGTTTGAAGGAGTTTGCTACCTAGAAAGATGAATTAGGAGGCTTTCCCCCACATTTTAAGGGAGCCATCAGCCTTAATGATTTTACCATGTTAAATGTAGCTATTGATGATATGATAGGGATAAAGGTAAGAAAGGATACATTTTTCAAGGAGGCTTGGATATTAATTGATGCAAGATATAACTATTATAACACAAAGGTGCAAAAATTACTAGAAATGCAGTGGCTAACTAAGGAAGAGTTTAACACATGGCTTAAAAATTTTACCGATTAAGCCTTTGATGAAGCATTAAAAAATGATATCTCCTCCCAGTAATGAATATTGATGAAAAATGTACTGACATGGACATGTTTTTTTCTCTCTTTTCAATTTCTTTCTTCTTTTAAAGTTTTGTTGACTAGACGTGCATGTGGAAGACAATCTTGACACATGGAGAAGATGTTTTGTGATGATGCAATGATGAAAGATGCCTTTTGGAATGTGGGAAATTCTTCTTTAGCAAATGGAAATGAGTTTTTCTCTTATGTGTTTTCCCCCTCATGAAAATGAAAATATAACCACTTCGGGAGATTGTGAAATTCAAATGCAAATGAATGTCAAAAGTAAAATGTGACTATAAATGTATTTTTTCTCATAGCTTGTTGCTCCTATGTTTCTATAAATGGGAATTCAAGGAAAATTGCATGGGTCTTTCGTTGAAGAAACTTTGAACTCATTTAATATAGAAATTTTGTATCACAAGCACAAGGGAATAGAATAATTTTGAGTCTTAGGTGTGAATTCTAGTTTGTAATAGGCATAATAGTTTTACAGTAGTGATGGTATATGAATGAGAATTGCAAATTTTGGAATAATTTCTCTCTTGTGTATTTTTTTACTCAAATCGTGAATAAAATGATCAAGGATATTTTATTTGTCTTCAATCATTTCGGTTGAATGTATGGTTTTATTTCTGTTTTAGTTCAAAGAACTAATTAAATACTTTGATAAAATCATAGGTCTTTGCGATGAAGTATAAGGATTAATAAGTAGTTTCTATTATGGAAATATTGAGTTGTCTTATTGCAAAGTAGTATCATAATAGTCATTAAATGCTAGGTCTAATTACTAATGTGTTACAGTTTGTTGCAAATATGAATCTATCACCCATGGATAAAACACTGATCTATTCATTTGGTTATCATTGATGCAATTGAGTCGGTCTTCCCTGCCAAAGAACATAATCTTAATGAAAATTACTTACAAACCATAAATTGTTGCAAAGTTTTATGAAGTACCACCCATTCCTTGGTTTAGGTAGTAATTTGTTAAAGGATCAACCAAATTCTTGAAGAAATTTTATCTAATTAGCATCTTATATTAATGTATCTTTTATTCACAATGTTCATGGTAATTTGGCATAAGGGTATCATTTAAACATTGTAAGGATCACCCTCCTTGGTCTTAGAGAGCTTGAAGTGTAGAGGTAGAAGCTCAAAAATGCTCTACCTATTCATTGGCCAGTCCTTACCTTTTTTGACCATTGAATTATGGAAGATTCATAGGGAACTGGTGAGATTAAGTTTGGTTCTTAAAAAATAACCAACTGATTGGTGACTCTACTGGGGACAATGCTAGTCCAACATATCTAGGTCAGATCTTGTACAGTTAGAGTCAAGTATTTCTAGTGTTCTTCTCTAATTGAAGAACACCTTATTCAAATTCTCATCTATAATTCAAGTCTAGTTTTATGCATTGATTTTTTGTTCCTTTCTCCATTTCATGCCAGGTTATGTTCATTTTTTTCTCTGAGATTGCATGTGCATCTTCGAAGTGTAATCAATTCCTATTTCCCAGTATCTTGGGTGGAAACTCTGAAGTCTCTTGTACCAGTGCAAGATTAGATCCTCAAAGAAGGAAGTAGAAGGATAACTTTGAGAAGAAATTTGACAGCATGAGAAGAACCAAAAGCTACATGAAGAAACACCCTGAGTAGAAGTTCAAGCTCGAGCCTTCAAAGGACAAGTAGTCATCCTGGATAAAGAAGAATTTTGAGTCAAGTAAGTTTAATGAATTTTTTTCTAATGCATCTCTTACTTTAAATGATAATACACATAATGAAAATGTACATGATGAGGCATATGAGGTTGAGATGCCTTATGTAAATGAGGGAGGTTTTCCCACTGGATAAAATTTTGATAGTAACCTTGAAATGTCAAGGGAAGAAGAGAGGTGGGAATTTTGGGAAAAGGCTAAAAAGTTATCAGATCCTTCAACTTCTAGGGGTAAATATATCTTTAATGGTGATAACTTCAATACAATGGGTGAACCCCCTAATGTAGCCTCACACCATTCCCCTAAAAGAGAATTCAATAACCTTACATTCTATACTCTTGAACCTAGCGAGTCTGAAGTTGTTGTGGAGGACGAAGATGACATAGATAAGGATATGCAAGCCTTCAAAGAAGAAGAGCTTATACTCAAGGAGTTGGAGGAGAAGAAAGCAAGGGAGTTGGCCAAGAGGAAGGAAAAGAAGTTGCAAGAGAAAAAAATGAGGTAAAAAGAGGATAGGATCAAGGAAAAAGCATTGGAGAGAGATGCCCAAGGGAAAAGAATTGAAAATATGAAGGAGGCATTAAAGGAACAACCAAATCCTAAGGCTCCTCCTAAACCTAATGCTAAGATAGCCCCTAATCCTCCTAAAGTCACTAACCCTTTTGTTGATGTTAACAAGCCCATGGATCATGGGAAGAAACCCATTGATCAACATAAGAAAACCACTCCTAATATCAATACCAATACAAATACAAACACTTCATCCAATAATGCTTCCACCAAAAATGCTGAGACTAGTTCCATTCCATCAAATCTGCCTCCTAACCCTAAAATATTGAAATTGTAGTTAGAAAATGGGAAGTTGCAACAAGAGTTGGATAAAATGGACATTGAGGATGCAAATGAAAAGATAGCAAGGAAAATTTCATTCCTTAAAATTTCTATTCTTGATCCAGGGGATTCAAACTCTGGTCACATTAACCATGATTCACATAAGAATAAATCTGATGGATACACTCCAACTGGGGGTGGTGGTTGAGACCAGGGTGGTGGTGGTGAAGGAAATCATAAGAACAAGAGTACATATTCTAAAGATGGAGAAGGAAGTAGTGGAGGTGGAAGGAAGAATGGAGGTGGTAGTAATGGTGGAGATGGAAATGGAAAGGGTAACAATCAATCTGGTGACAAAAAAGACAATGAGCCTAGAAATAATCATAGAGACCAAATTACCAGGAGGCCAATGTAAGTGGAAAGATATCAACAGTTTTTCTTTACTAAAATTCCTAGTTATTGAAATTAGTTCCCTGAAGACATTAGGCCTTCCTTGGTAAAATTGTCTGGTAGTAATGCCATAAGTGGTAACGACCACCTCAAAGCATTTTCTAATGTCATGGATGAGTTTGAAGTGGAGGTTGAGGATGTGATGATGAAGCTTTTCATGTATTCACTCACTGAGGATGCCAGAGAATGGTATAGAGGTTTACCTGTTGAAAGTATTAGCTCTTGGGAAGAGTTCAAAAAGTTTATTTAGAGAGGAATACAGTGATAAGATTGATTCAAGGATCCTCCTCAACCAATTTAACAACATTTCTAAAGGCTCAAATGAAGCAATTGCTGATTTCAATGTAAGGTTTTAGAAGGCCATGAAAAAATTACCTCCTCATTTAAGACTAAAGGAAAGTATATACTTAGTGAAATATTGCAATGCATTTAATGAAAATATGAGCTATTTCCTACTAGATAAAAATCCTCAAACACTGAGAGAAGCTTTTAAGATGGAAATTCATATAAAAAATATCAGTAGAGCAACTGGTAAGGTTGGGAGAAGAGATGATGTGAAAATCCTTAAGAATCGAAAGAGAGAGGATAAAAAAATCTAGAGAAAATGGATTTTCACTTGAAGATAAGATTGAAAATGTTGCCAACTGTAGTACCCCTCCATTTATGCTTATGTTTTATGTTTGCATGTTTTAACACTATTAGATTTTGGTATTTTGGTTTGGATATTTTGATCGCTGATTTTGAGCGAGTGGATTCACTTTGTGATTTGATGATACATTGTATGGTGATAATTAATTTCTGACATGCTTTGTGATAGCGTAGATATTTCCTTCAGATGTTATTGCTATATATATGTTTATGATGGACTAACTGTTATTTAATTTGTTATTTTGATGTGATGTGTATTGGTGTGGAGAACGGAGTTGCATCACTCGCTTGCGAGTGCCCTGTGATGTCCGTGATTTTCTTCGCATGGTGTGTTTGTACAATGGATTATATATATATATATGCATGTTATTTGTTGATTGCAAGATTGCAGGTACATGGCACCGACTCCACCTAGTTACTCAGGTCTGAGCATTTCAAGACTCAATGGAAATGTTGATTGGGAGGTAGTAGCATGGTTTATCCTAGTCTAGTCTTAAACCTAGTCACAATACATCGTCAATTCTAGTTCGGAGTCATAGATGGTTTTGTTTGTTCCTGTTTGGATTAATTGCTTTGAAAGGAAAATCTTGTCAATTTAATGATAGTTTATTATACTTCAATTTATTGTGGTTTTAAATTAATTTTAAATGTTGAAAAATAAGATTTTACATTTTAGTTAATTAATTAGTTTGTTTGTTTGGTTAAGTAATTTAATCATTGAGATTAAATTCATTTAATTAAATAAATTAATTAATTAAATTAAAATAGCTTTATTATGTGGAAATGGAATTTTTAATTGTTAAATAAATTTTTATTTTTGAAAATTAAAATTTTAAATTATTTAAAAAAGGCATGCAAATCTTGAAAAAGGAAGGAAAGATTGCCGGGAAGTTGTTGAAGATATTTGTTTCTTCTCGACATGTGTGCCAGTGAATTTATTGCTTTTTGGTTGAGAATTTCCTTGGATATTATCTAGGATTTGGGGAAATAGAGGATTATCTTTTTCTTCATGGGAAATGAAAGAATAGTTTGTTGTTAAAATCATTTTAAAGAAATTGTGATTTCCTTTGTTTTGTTGTATATTTTTGGAAGATCTCTTTGGTTGGAAGATCTTTTTGGTTGGTATTAGCTTCCTTTGGATTTGGGTTTTTTGGAGAAGCTTTGGAGGATTGCACACAACAGGCAACAAAGGCTTTCTTCTATAGGCAGTTTTCAAGCTACAAGAAAATAGGTACTTTTCTTTGTATTTCAAATTGTTTTCTTTAGAAAAGATTGTCTGAGGAAATATTTTTATTGAGAAAGTTGTATTTCTTCTTGGAGTTTTTTGTAAACTATTTTTATAAAAATTTGATTTCCTCTCTGTGAAAATTATGAAAACAAAGAATTATAGAGAAATCAAAGAGCAAAAACAGAGATTTAATTTAACAGTAGAAAATCTATAGAAGAAATTGACAAAATCTTAGAAGGGTTTTATGTTATAATTGTCTGTTAAAATTGGTGATTAATTTGGGAATAAATTGCTCAGATCTAAAGCTTTTCTAATTTCTTGTTGAAAATTCTATTAAAAATTATTCCCCAATTACAGTATTATATTGTTATGTAAATTATATATGTGTATTCATATATGCATATATATATTTGTGTTAAATATATATACATATATACAAATACATATATAATAATTTTATTATAAATTTTAGAGAAATTTATGAATAAAATCACCGTACATGATTATGAATTCGCCAGAAATTTCAAAGGAAATTTTAAATGTTTAAAAAAAAATTGAAACCATTAATGGAAGCGCTGGGGCTTAACCCTCACAGCCGACCCCCATAAGGGAGCGGCGGTGAGGGCAGCGCCCTGCACTGCCTTCACAGGTAGTGCTGGTGCTACCCACACAGCCACGCCCATGGAGGGTTCGGTTGTGTGAAGACAGCCGACCCTGCCTTTGGGTAAGTTAAACTTTGTATGTTTTTTTTTATTAAATTTTATTTGATAGTATTTAACTTAAAATAAAATATGTATATATATATTTTATGAATATAATATATATTATATTTAATATATGTTATATTTATAAATATATATATATATATATTTATTTATATATTTATATATATTTTATAAAATTTCTCGTTATGTAATTATATTAAAATAGTTTTTCAAATATATTGAATTGAGAGGTATTAAATTTGAATGCATAATGTGGTGTTGTGAGTTTATATAAATTTCATTATAATATATGTTTATGAAATTGAGATAATTATAGATTTTATTTTCATATTAAATGGAAGATAAATTATGTATCGGTTGATTAATTTCATACTTGAAGTTCTTGATTGACTGGATTTAGTAAATCTAAATAGTAGATGTTTAAATTTCTTGATTTGCTTTAAATTTGTGTTTCCTTTTATTGGGAAAATTGGGTATGTCTTAGATGTACAAGTCTTCTAGAAAAATTGTAAAACATGGGAATTGTGATTGTTTAAAGTTGAATTCATGTGTTGGCTAAGGTTGTGTACATGGTATTTACATGGTGTTTTAGACACCTGATTTGTGAACATAGTCTTTGATGTTCGTTTTGAAAAGTGTAGAATTATATGTTGTATGTTTGTACACCTTGTTTACTTTAGTTAGAGAAAATTAGAATTCCTTTGTTATGTTTAGGGGAGTGGCTCTATGTGAGGTCCTGCACACAAAGTGGTGTCAGGGTAACTTACAAAGAGTTAGTAAGTCAGTGATAACTAAACAACACAGTAGTTAGATTAAAATCTTTAATAAGATGTTTATGCCTCACTTATAGACTCTAGAGCTAGTTCAGTCTTGAGTATAAGATGAGAAGGCCTGGAATGCAAAATCAATATCTTGTTACTTTAAAAGATATTCGATTCCACAATAGTTTGCAAATGGGGCCGGGTTTCGTAAGAGGTTACCAGGGTAACCCAAGTTGGGGGCCAGAACCTAGGAAGAAACACCAGGGTAACCTTTGCAACATTGTGATGACACTCCACCTAAAATAACAATTTACCTTGTGTACTTAGCACATTTGATTGTCTTATTTCTGGAAGCAATGCAACCATCAGTTAGTTATGTACTTGTGTCTAGGGTGAATAGGTTATGTCTAGGTAACCATATTACTATCTCCTAGCATGGGGGGTGGACCTACGGGTACCACATGGTTGGGTGGAACGTGCACCTTACTCCGTTGGGTCCCCAGTTTATGTTTGTGGCAACGAGAGCTTCATGGATGGAGAGATCATACTAGGATACATATGTGTACTTCTTTATTATATCATTGGAAATCTTGTATATGTAACTTCCCTCAATTGTTTATGAGGTGGACTTTTGTAAAATGTAATTGTAATCTATTATTTGATCTACCTCATCAGATGAATGAGTATTGTAATATTATTTCAAATGCAATGTAAGAATCTTATTTGTACTTTATACTTTCATGAATGAAATTCAAATGTTGTGCAATGTTTACTTTTAAAGTTTGTGTTAATTAAATATATGCAATGCTAAATACTAAATTTGTCTATGGAATCTCAAGTAGTGTAACGTTGTGTAACTTAGTGAATGTATGCAACTAATTAAGTTAATATTAACACTCAAAAAAAAAAATATTACACTTATATAGACAAATGCAACATTCCTTAGGTTATAAGACGGGGCATTACAGATTGGTATCAGAGCCAAGGTTCTAACACTGGACGCTCTGGGTAATCACAAGCCCATTAGGTTGACCTAGTACGTAGTGTCGCTATATGTTAGCCTTGGTTGATTAGTATCTAACACTCATTATTGTTTATGTGTAGGATCATGCCTAGACGACGTGGTAGAGGTAGTGGTAGAGGTCGAGGTGGAGGCTGAGGGCCAATCCCTCAGGTTACTCCTCCTCTGAGTCCTCATCAGAGTGATCAGGCAGAGCAGTTGGATCAGAGGAATGAGGGACAAAATTCTGAACAGTCAGGAGTAGAGGGTTCATAGTAACACCCTTTATTAGAGGAGGTCATAGCTTGAATTAGACCTAGACAGGAAGTTGAGCAGGAGGTTGTTAGAGAGTGTGATAGATCTTCAAGGAGAGTAGATGATACAGTGCATCAGGATGCTATTACTGCAGGACACATGTGGGATTTATTGAGGGCATGCCCTCCTACTTTTGATGGTACAAGAGGTGGTTTAGAGGCAGAGACCTGGCTATTGGACTTGGGTAGATGTTTCGCTATGCACCCTTACGGTAGCAATACCCGAGCGAGATGCGCTATCATGCATCTGAGAGGATTCGCCTCTACTTGGTGGCGCCTAGAGGAGCATATGCTCCACTTAGATATTTTGTCAGTGTCTTGGAAGATGTTCCTAGAGAGGTTTAGAGCATGATTCCTATCAGAACACTGGAGGCAATGACGAGCTGATGAGTTCCATGATTTACGTCAGTTGGCTCTATCTGTTGAGCAATAAGAACGTAGATTCTATGAACTCAAGCAGTATGCAGGTATTGGCGATGATGAGCCTATGTTGGTTCAGCACTTCGCTAGGGGTTTAAACACCTGCATTAGTGGTGGAGTCAAAGTCTTTGAGCCAAAGACTATGGAAGTTGTTGTGGAGAAGGCTTGCATAGTGGAAGAGAATCTTGTTATGGCGTTAGGTGGTCACACAAGAGTACAGATTGGCAGTGCTCCTACAGCAGGTTTTAGTCCATGGGGTGGACAGGCACAGACAGGGGGTTCTTCTAGGAACCAACAGACACCCTCTAAGGGTGGGCAACAGCAGCAACAATGTAAACCTCAAAAGAATAATAATCCACAACCACAGCAAGGTAATAGCCCTCAAAGTGTGCAGTCTACTGTCAGTAGAGGTAGTTTCCAACAATCCAATGAACCTTCGGGTGGCAGAGGATTCGGTAGAGGCACTGGTTGTTACTCATGTGGACAGCAGGGACACATTGCTAGCCAGTGTCCGATGAGAGGTTCTTCAGGTTTTGGGCCTCGACCTACAATTTTAGAGCCTACAGTGGGTGATGCAGGATGATCTCATACAGTTTATGCTGCGGTTAATGACCACCAAGCCGATCACTAGAACACAGTGGTCAAGACTTCAGGTAGAGGATGGACAGCTAGCTTTGGAGTCCATGGCCATTCTACAGTGCCAAATGCTCAGTCTCATGGGTTGAGATGTTGATCGGGTGAGGGTCCAATGGGATCCTAACCATTAGCCTTCTACTACTTGGGAGGACCTATTTTAGATGTGTGTGCTATTTGTTTTCTATTAGCAGGCTTCAAGGAGTAAGCCTGATCCTAGGGGGGGAGGATGTAGTACCCCTCCATTTATACTTATGTTTTATGTTTGCATGTTTTCACACTATTAGATTTTGGTATTTTGGTTTGGATATTTTGATCATTGATTTTGAGCGAGAGTGGATTCACTTTGTGATTTGATGATACATTGAATGGTGATAATTAATTTCTGACATGCTTTGTGATAGCGTAGATATTTCCTTCATATGTTATTGCTATATATATGTTTATGATGGACTAACTGTTATTTAATTTCTCAGTCTGATGTGATGTGTATTGGTGTGGAGAACGGAGTTGCATCACTCGCTTGCAAGTGCCCTGTGATGTCCATAATTTTCTTTGCACGGTGTGTTTGTACAATGGATTATATATATATATGCATGTTATTTGTTGATTGTAAGATTGTAGGTACATGACACCGACTCCACCTGGTTACTCAGGTCTGAGCGCGTCAAGACTCAATGGAAATGTTGATTGGGAGGTAGTAGCATGGTTTATCCTAGTCTAGTCTTAAACCCAGTCACAGTACATCGTCAGTTTTAGTTCGGAGTCGTAGATGGTCTTGTTTGTTCCTATTTGGATTAATTGTTTTGAAAGGAAAATCTTGTCAATTTAATGATAGTTTATTATACTTCAATTTACTGTGGTTTTAAATTAATTTTAAATGTTGAAAAATAAGATTTTACATTTTATTTAATTAATTAATTAGTTTGTTTGGTTAAGTAATTTAATCATTGAGATTAAATTCATTTAATTAAATTAATTAATTAATTAAATTAAAATAGCTTTATTATGTGGAAATGGCATTTTTAATTGTTAAATAAATTTTTATTTTTGAAAATTAAAATTTTAAATTATTTAAAAAAGGCATGCAAATCTTGAAAAAGGAAGGAAAGATTGCCGGGAAGTTGTTGAAGATATTTGTTTCTTCTCGACATGTGTGCCAGTGAATTTATTGCTTTTTGGTTGAGAATTTCCTTGGATATTATCTAGGATTTGGGGAAATAGAGGATTATCTTTTTCTTCATGGGAAATGAAAGAATAGTTTGTTGTTAAAATCATTTTAAAGAAATTGTGATTTCCTTTGTTTTGTTGTATATTTTTGGAAGATCTCTTTGGTTGGAAGATCTTTTTGGTTGGTATTAGCTTCCTTTGGATTTGGGTTTTTTGGAGAAGCTTTGGAGGATTGCACACAACAGGCAACAAAGGCTTTCTTCTATAGGCAGTTTTCAAGCTACAAGAAAATAGGTACTTTTCTTTGTATTTCAAATTGTTTTCTTTAGAAAAGATTGTCTGAGGAAATATTTTTATTGAGAAAGTTGTATTTCTTCTTGGAGTTTTTTGTAAACTATTTTTATAAAAATTTGATTTCCTCTCTGTGAAAATTATGAAAACAAAGAATTATAGAGAAATCAAAGAGCAAAAACAGAGATTTAATTTAACAGTAGAAAATCTATAGAAGAAATTGACAAAATCTTAGAAGGGTTTTATGTTATAATTGTCTGTTAAAATTGGTGACTAATTTGGGGTTTTGTAATAATTTATTAATTTGGGAATAAATTGCTCAGATCTGAAGCTTTTCCAATTTCCTGTTGAAAATTCTATTAAAAATTATTGCCCAATTACAGTATTATATTGTTATGTAAATTATATATATGTATTCATATATGCATATATATATTTGTGTTAAATATATATATACACATATACAAATACATATATAATAGATTTATTATAAATTTCAGAGAATTTTATGAATAAAATCGTCGTATGCGATTATGAATTCACTAGAAATTTCAAAGGAAATTTTAAATGTTTAAAAAAAAAATTTGAAACCATTAATGGAAGCACTGGGGGCTTAACCCTCACAGTCAACCCCCATAAGGGAGCGGCGGTGATGGCAGCGCCGACACTGCCCACATAGTCGCGCCCATGGAGGGTTCGAATGTGTGAAGGCAGCCAACCCTGCCTTTGGGTAAGTTAAACTTTGTATGTTTTTTTTTATTAAATTTTATTTGATAGTATTTAACTTAAAATAGAATATGTATATATATATATTTTATGAATATATTATATATTATATTTAATATATGTTATATTTATAAATATATATATATATATATTTATATATATTTTATAAAATTTCTCATTATGTAATTATATTAAAATAGTTTTTCAAATATATTGAATTGAGAGGTATTAAATTTGAATGCATACTGTAGTGTTGTGAGTTTATATAAATTTCATTATAATATATGTTTATGAAATTGAGATAATTATAGATTTTATTTTCATATTAAATGGAAGATAAATTATGTATCAGTTAATTAATTTCATACTTGAAGTTCTTGATTGAATGGATTTAGTAAATCCGAATAGTAGATGTTTAAATTTCTTGATTTGCTTTAAATTTGTGTTTCCTTTTATTGGGAAAATTGGGTATGTCTTAGATGTACAAGTCTTCCAGAAAAATTGTAAAACGTGGGAATTGTGATTGTTTAAAGTTGAATTCTTGTGTTGGCTAAGGTTGTGTACATGGTATTTGAGTGGTGTTTTAGACACCTGATTTGTGAACATAGTCTTTGATGTTCATTTTGAAAAGTGTAGAATTATATGTTGTATGTTTGTACACCTTGTTTACTTTAGTTAGAGAAACTTAGAATTCCTTTGTTATGTTTAGGGGAGTGGCTCTATGTGAGGGCCGACACACAAAGTGGTGTCAAGGTCACTTACAAAGAGTTAGTAAGTCAGTGATAACTAAACAACATAGTAGTTAGATTAAAATATTTAATAAGATGTTTATGCCTCACTTATAGACTCTAGAGCTAGTTCAGTCTTGAGTATAAGATGAGAAGGCCCTGAATGGAAAATCAATATTTTGTTACTTTAAAAGATATTCTATTGCACAATAGTTTGCAAATGGGGCTGGGTTTCGTAAGAGGTTACCAGGGTAACCCAAGTTGGGGGCTGAAACCTAGGAAGAAACGCCAAGGTAACCTTTGCAACATTGTGATGACACTCCACCTAAAATAACAGTTTACCTTGTGTACATAGCACATTTGATTGTCTTATTTCTAGAAGCAATGTAACCATCGGTTAGTTATGTACTTGTGTCTAGGGTGAATAGGTTATTTCTAGGTAACCATATTACTATCTCCTAGCACAGGGGATGGACCTACGAGTACCACATGGATGGGTGGAATGTGCACCTTACTCCGTTGGGTCCCCAGTTTATGTTCGTGGCAACGAGAACTTCATGGATGGAGAGCTTGTACTTGGATACATATGTGTACTTTATTATATCATTGGAAATCTTGTATATGTAACTTCCCTCAATTGTTTATGAGGTGGACTTTTGTAAAATGTAATTTTAATCTATTATTTGATCTACCTCATCAGATGAATGAGTATTGTAATATTATTTCAAATGCAATGTAAGAATCTTATTTGTATTTTATACTTTCATGAATGAAATTCAAATGTTGTGCAATGTTTACTTTTAAATTTTATGTTAATTAAATATATTCAATGCAACTTAGTGAATGTATGCAACTAATTAAGTTAATATTAACACTCAAAAAATTTTTTATTACACTTATATAGACAAATGCAACATTCCTTAGGTTATAAGATGAGGCATTACACCAACTCCATGAAGGACATCAGCTAACAACTTACAAGGTAAGAGAAAGTCCTTTCCAATGAAAAGAAAATGGGAGACCTTCACAACTACAAGACCATCCATATAACACTAATTAGGATAATGGAAAGCTAATTCCCAACAATCAAAAGAACACGCAAAATAAAGTGCCTCCTGATCCTTTGCAGAAAAATTCAGTTATTCTCATTGATGACACACCTTGGTGTGTTGTTTGCCAATTACCACATGCTTCTCAGACATGTTCAGTGGCAAGGCAGTTTGAAGAAGAACAATCTCAATCAGATGATTTTGAGCTAATGGAAGAAAATGATGTTTAAGTCAATGTGCTTATGCATAGATCAAACTTTGCTAATGAGGACTGTTCCTTAGAAGATGAGTCACAGGAAGTGGACATTGACTATCAAAGATAAAAATTAGACTCATACCATTAACAAATTTTCCCTGATGAAGATGAAGACATTGAGAACAATATGTGTTCTATACAGATAGAAGAAATGTACATATCCTTGAAAAGACCTTTTGATGATGAGTATAAGTAGATGGAAGCAACATTAGTGGAGCAAGAAAGTAATACTCACAATTTGAGAAGCAGAGTTGTTAATTGTGATCAAGGAAAGGCTGGTAGCATGTTTATGAAAGAACAAAGTGCAAAGAAATAGGGGATTAAAATAGAAGAATTGGCCAAGTTTAAGAAAGGAGAGGTCAAAACAAGGAAAGTAAGTGACCTCAAATTTGGGCCAAAAAGGATAGTGCAGCAAAGAAGTTTGATGAAGTTACTTCTCCTATTGTGAAAGCAAAAATTCAAAAATAAAAGGCTGATCCAGAGAAGAAACATAAGAAGAAAAATGTTGAGCAGTAAAAGTTTCAAATTAAGGAACAAGGTGTAGTTCCTTATGAACTGCCAAAGTACAATCTAGTTGATATGCTCCAACTTCTCTCTCAAGTCAAGGTGACTCTTCCATTAATTGAAATGATGAGAATTTATGAGCATAAGTAGAAGGTAGTGGCCCTTTTCAATGGTGTCACTCAGGCCTGTGAAGGTGAGAAGGTGACTACTCATCTTGAAGTGAGTGGGAATCAAGTTAGTGATGAGGTGATGGAGGGAAACATTGGTGAGATACCTCAAATATATTTGGGCAGTACTATTACAACATGCCCAGACAACATTGACCCTTTCTATGTAACTCTCATTGTTGATGGAAAACTCCTAAAGAATTACATGATTGACTCAAGAGTTTCATCTAACATCATGTTAGTTGAAATAATGAAAGAGATGGGTTTGAAAATAAAGTGTGCATATGGAAAGTGCTATGCCATGGACTCGAGAGAGATACCTTTTATTGGAGTCATCCAGGATGTTCCATACAAACTAGCTACTTTCCCTGATAAGAATTTTTTCATGAGTATAGTTGTTGTAGACATTCCAACCAGTTATGGTATGTTATTATCTAGAAAATGGAGTGCCTCCATGGGAGGTAGCATGCAATGTGACATGTCCTTTGAAATTTTTCCAATTGAGGGAAAGGACATCAAACTTGTGAGGGAACCAAGAGCTCCACACATCATTGAATTTTTGGGAGAGGAAAATAGAATCCATTTTGTAGACATTGGTATGGACAATTTCAGAATCGAGGAGTTACAAGAAGAGGAAGAAAAAAAACCTGCACCCTTGGAGAAAGAAGTATTATAATAAGCTAATAATGATGACTTGTGGAATATGCATTTTGATGGAGCTTGTTCAAAGGAGGGAGCTTGTAGGGGTAATACTTATATCCCCCAGTGGTAAGACCTTGAAATTCTCATTCCAATTATTGTTTGCTTACAGAAATAATGTAGCTAATTATGAAGCCTTGCTACTAGGATTGAGGTTAGCTGAGAACCATGGTATTAAAAATTTGAGTCATTGGAGACTTAAACTTGTAGTTTCTTAGGTTAGAGGAAAATATGCATCAAAGAATACTAGATTAAGAAAGTATAGAAACACTCTCTGGGATTCTATTGAACAGTTTGATGCATTTTGCATTGATTGGTTTGATAGGGGCAATGACAAAGTATAAGATTTAGTTGATAACATTTCCCTTTTAGCAAATGATATTACATTTACTAGAATTTCAAAGGTTGAAGTGTAGATTAGACCTTCAGGTCTTGACAACATCAAGAATTGGAAAGTTTTTAATGGTGATGATGATATCTTAAGATTTTTGCTATGTATTGATGAATATGAGGTTCAAGAAATTTATTTTGTAGCCTTTGTGGAAGAAGTGGATGGTAAGGAAGCCATATTTGGGAATGATATTATCTAGTTGAAGACTAATAATATTCCCAAAGGATTGGTAGAATTGGAAGGGTGTTTGATGACCTTGATAGAAGCAACGCCAAGTAGACATCCACTCACAAAGAGGATTTGGAAGAAGTAAACCTTGGAACAGAGAATGCTCTAAAGAAGGTATACTTTGGGAACAAGATGAAACCTCAAGTTAGGAAAATGTTGATTTCCTTATTGATAAAGTATAGAAATGTGTTTGCATGTTCATATGATGACCTGAAGGCATACAAAGAAGAGCTTTCCCAACATGAGATACCTTGAAACCAAATGCTAAACCTTTTAGGCAAAAAAAAAGACCAATTAATCCCACATTGCAGCCTAAGATGCAGAAAGAACTTGTAAAGTTGAGAGATGATGGGATTATTAAGCCTATTAGACATTCAACATGGGTTTCAAATTTGGTCCCATTCAGGAAGAAAAATAGTGACATCATACTTTTTGTTCATTTCAGAAACTTGAATTTTTCATCATTGAAGTATAATTATCTTCTGCCAAACAAGGAAGCCATGTTACAAAAGGTAACTAGTTGTGAGTTGTTATGTATGATGAATGGATTCTCAGGTTACATTCAAGTGGTGTTCAAAGAGTTTGAGTAGTACAAAACATTTCACAACTCTATGGGGTACTTATGTCTATGTTAGAATGTCATTTGGATTGAAAAATGAAGGGGCTACTTTTAAAAGAGCCATGGATGTGGCATTTTCTGAATTCATAGATATATTCTTAGTTGTGTCTTAGGATGATTTGAATACATACACGAAAAAGGAAAAAGATCATTGTATGCATGTGGAGAAAGTGTTAAAAAAAGAACTAGAATATGTGATTTCATGGAATCCTAAAAAATGTGTGTCTGGAGTAAAAGAAGGTAAGCTACTAGACCACATTGTTTCTAAGGATGGGATAAGGTTGATACTAAGAGAGTAGCTACCATAGAAAATATTCCACAACCAAATTATGCTAAAGGTATCGAGTCATTTTTTGGTCAAATCAATTTCTTGAGAAGGTTTGTCACTAATTTTGCTGAGATTACAAAACCTATCTCTAAGATATTAAAGAAGAGAGAAAATGTGGTTTGGAGTGAAGAGCCTAGTCAAGCATTTAAAAGCATAAAGAAATCTATTAAAGAGGCTCCAATGTTAAAATCTCTATATTTTTCCAAGCCTATGCATATTTTCTCCTTTGCTTCTTTCCATACTATTGATGTTGTATTATTGCAAAAAAATAATGGGGGATTTGAACAACCTATTGCATTCTTTAGTAAGTCTTTGTAGGCCATATAACTCAAGTATGACATGAATAATAAGTAGGCCTATGCTTTGGTCAAGTATGTAAATAATATTAGAAAATATTTTATGGGAGCTACAGTCATAGCCTTTATGCCAAGTGCTATAGTGAAAGATATCTTTACTCAACAAGAAACTATTGGTAGAAGGTGTAGGTGGATCAAAAGGATCCAAGAGTTCAACATTGATGTTTAGATTACCAATTTGGTAAGAGGAAAAGATTTAGCTAAGCTGATGGTAGAGACCAACTTGTAGGGAAATCAAATAAATCAAGTTGAGTATGTTTATGTTGCACCTATCTGTGATATGCAAACTTGTGGTTGGTATAGAAGAATTTTTTATTATTTACAAACTATATAGTGTCCTGAGGATATGGATGATAGTGAGAAGATAAATTTAAAGTTACATGCCACTAAGTATGTCATTATTGACAATGTACTTTGGTGGAGAAGCCCAGATGATGTACTACTCAAATGTGTTGATGGAAAATAGGCGTTGGAGATTTTGCAAGAAATGCACAATGGAGTGTGTGGCAGTCACTACATGGCTAAAAAAACTACTCACAAGATTCTAAGGGCCAGATTTTGGTGGCCTACAGTTTTTAAGGATTCCCACAAGTGTTGAGTATGGTACTAATGTGCAATGCATGAGCTCACTTGATAAGGGTAAGCATGGAAAATTTGAAGCACTGTGGTTAGGACCTTATATGGTGTCAAACACACATGGTGAAGATTCATACTTTCTACAGAGCTTAATAGGTGAGCTTCTTGAATTTCCAATACATGGAAAATTCTTGAAGCAATATTTCTATTGAAATATGCTCTTTTCCATGTACATTGTATAGTATTATAAATTTTGTATATTGGTCTAGTTTGCTTGGCTCTGGTCTTTTTTCTTTTGCTGAGAAAGTCCTTTGTTTTTTCTGTCCTTGTGCTTGGTCTACTTCAACCATGAGATCTGAAATCTTTCCATACTTGTGAGAGGCATGGGTCCCCAGTTTGAGCCACTAGTGAAACCCAAAAAATTGCATGTTCCACTGATCCAAAGTGCCTTTACTTGAGTGGTTTCTTGGTCTAAGGGTTTAGGGTTTTGTGCTATGAAAGGGTTTTACTTAGTAATTTTTTTCTTTATCTAAATCTTTTCCCTATGGTCTAATCTTTCATTGACCTATTGTTTCTAGTTCTAGCTTTCCTAAGTCACAACTTAATTCTTTGGTGTTCATGAAATGAATGACCCTTTGTGGTTAGCGTTCCCTATTTACCCATCACCTAATTTTTCCCTTGTTACTCTGGTCCAAGGACTTAATGTTTTATAAAGTTGAAAATCTAGAATATTTGGCCTTTATACATCCTTTGCATAAAATGATTTAAATCTTTTTGATGGCCTTTTATTACATTGCTCCTAGTCGGTACCCTCTTTAAAAAAACATGTAAGCACATGAAAAATTGATTCACTTAAGTTCCCGTTCATCGCTTTGCATATCACCATCACAAATTTCCTTAGAACCGCTTGCCTTGAATTGGTGATGAGTGATGAGAATTTTCCCTTTGTATCACTCATCATGGATTGGTTTTAAAGCTTGAGTTCCACATTAGCAATATGCGATGTGAATTTTTTCTTCGCTATCGCTAATTGCTTATAATTTTTAAATTTTGAATTGGCGATGCACGATGACCTTGTGAGCTCTTGGTATTTCCTTCCATCACTCATTGTGGATAGCTGCTCGATTATCTTTTTCAAAGTAGCAATGAGTGATGATGTCTTTTGTTCCAATGTTCCATCATTGGTTTGAAGTATAACTAAGGGCGATGCTTCCAATGCCCTTGATCTTGAAACATGTACATGTGGCCAAATCTTTTTTCATCACCACTTCTCTCCCATCACTAATGTTACCAAGCTATTGAAAAATGAATTAGCGATGAGTGATGGGTGAAGAGTAAAGTCAAAGAAGGACCTAGATCTAATGGTTGAGATTTTATTGTGCATGTTGTTTACATGCTGATAGGACACATGAAAGGAAAATAACATTGGTGATAGCGATAGACTATTAATTCTATTTCCCATCATGCTATCTTGAAGAGTAAATTCAAAGAAGGACCTAGATCTAATGGTTGATATTTTATTGCACATGTTGTTTACATCGCTAATAGAACACATGAAAGGAAAAGAACATTGGTGATGAGCGATAGACTATTAAGTCTATTGCCCATCATGCTATCTTGAACCATTGCAGATACAAGTGAAGGTCTAAAGAACATATCAATGATGCATAATGGCTTCCAAAAAAAAGGTGACTAAGGTAAATAAAGGGTGACATGGCAACATCTAAAGGGAATTGCTTAATGCAAGAAGAAAAGGAGATAGATGAAAGTAGAGCCATTCATATGGTTTTAAAAAAAGTTGATCAATGGTGAGAATTTGAACTCAAACAACTAAGTGTCAGCTCACTTGCGCGAGATTCCTATCAAACAATAGTGGTGATACGCTCCATTTGGCCATAAATATGGTAGTTGGCTCATTGGTCCTTACAATTTCTAACATTCAAAAGTAGAGTAATTGATGAAGTTTGAGGAAACAACATAAAGAGATCCAACAAATAGTTACAAAATGCATTAACAACAAATTTCCATCCAGATAAGCAAGTAATCACAGTTCTCTGTGTCAATTTCATTGAATTAAGATGGTTTGGGGAATTAGTGAAAATTCTTAAAGCTTTAGGCTCCTAGGGTTTGTATATCATGCATTTTCAATTGGATTGGTGAGAATTGTATGAGGTATGGGAGGGTTTTTATTCTATAATTTTTTTCTTAAGAATTTACAAGAGTAGGTCCTTTCCATCAATTGAAAAATTGAAACCCTACCTCTGTCATTACTATAAAAATGAGTGAGCCTAGTGAGTTCTCTGCCAAACCAAAAAGAAAACCAAAGAAGAAGAGGGTTAAGAAACCCAAAACCCAGGATGAGATGCCCAAACCTAAGCCTTATGTACCTGAAGCATCCACAAAAAGGTGAGAAAAAAAATAATTATAGATTCATGGAGGGTATGCCCAAAGACATCAATGAAGGAGGGTCACAAATTGGAAAAAGACCCAGAGAGTAGGCTGTTGTGACAAGTAGGTTGATTGATCTTGTTGGTGGGATTGGAGAGGTTGCTCAACCACATAGTGGATGACAGCTATTCTTATATGATTTCAATAGGAGGTATTCTAGACGACTAGCTAGATTCTTATGAGGTTTTAACCTTGGGAGGCTTGTAGTGTCAAATGTATTTGTGGAGGTAGATGTGAAGTTTGAACTAGTAAAACATTATGATCCCAAGGATAGGAAAATTGAAAGTGAAAATGGAACTGTAATCCTTGAGGTGACCATGAATAAAATTGTGGAGTTCAAATTCAACCCTAATTATATAGTCAACATCAATCATGTAGATTTGTACAATGAAAATGAGTAGAATAGATATGATTACATAAATAATGCACTTTCCAGGCACAAAAAATATGATACAGGAGGATTTGGTCCTAAGGACTTGGAGCCCTTTCAATGTGAGGATTTTTTCAATTATTTAAAGAAAACTTATTACTGCTTGAATAAGGGATTGATTAGTTTGGAGGGAAGTGTTTCATTATCTTTCCCACATTATTCTTTGTTAATGTAAATTCTTCAATATGTTGGACAAGAAAAATGGAAGAAGAAATTGAAGTTAATGAAATTGGATGATGAAGGAAATCCTTTGCCCATCCAAATGTGGACACACATCTGGGACCAAAATTGTCCCCATTCAAATTATTTTCTATTTTGCAATGTTATAAGATATGGTATTTTGGAGAGTTTGGGTGTGGCATCCATTTATAAATTATCAAGATTTATTAGGGATAGCATACACTTCAGGGATATAGAAGGAACATCAGAAGATCACAATTAGGCTGATTGGTTTCTACATTTAGAGTATACTTTAATCAGGGCCTATATGTAGCCAAGGTGGCACCTCATTGCTTACCATTATATGTCCTTGATAGATCAAAACACATGGAATTAATGTGGCAACTTGATTTTATGGACAAGGAGTTGTTTAGAACTCCTAGGAATGGTTCGGTGGTAGTGTCATAATGTGCTTTTTCTTATTTCAAATCCATTTCCAAGGAAGCATATGAGAAGTTTGGAATAATATTAAACAACCTCAAGATGCCAGTTGATGAGGTTAGGAGTTTTGATCTAGAAGGTTTTGTAAATGATATGAGGAGAAAGAAAGGCTTTTCTGAATTATCTCATATATTCCTTTATATGGATGATGTATTAAGAAATTTGACAAGTGATGGAGCAATCACATCAAGGAAGAAGGAATGGACTGCTATTTGTGATATTAAAGAAGACATTATGAAGAGGAATGCATTTTATGTCAGCCCATATGATGAAATTGAGAACCCTTTGGAGAAGTATATAAACAAATTGAATGATTATGAAAGTGGAAAGTTTAAGGTAAAGGTTAAAGAAGTTGCTGAAAGAGCACAAGCTCTCTTAGAGCAACAACCTCAAGATATAGATGTTCCAAAGCATCATTTAGAGATTGGAGGGGGAGATGAGGTAATTAGGGAGGAACGATTTGTAGAGCACATACCAAATAATGAGGAGGTGGAGATGAGATTCCCCTCACCTAAATTAAATGATGCTCTTGACATAGAGGTCCACCAAGACAAAATAGTGAAATGGCAATATGATGAGAAGGCCAGTGATGATCCAAGGATCAAGGCCTATGATGAATTTATAGTAGATGATGCTTTTGTGTAGACAAAAGAGTTTAAGGAATTCATCATACATCAAAGGAGTAAGGACATAAAAGAGAGAATTGAAAAAATTAAAGCAAGTGTTGACCCTTCTCAACAAGAGGTGTAATATGAATTTTCTTAGTTTCTAGCCTAGAATAGTGACAACTAACACCTCTAGACCATTAACCACACCTAAAAAAGAGAAAAAAAGGAAAACACAAGGAAAATAAAACATGTAATAAAAATAATTCCCATGCTTGAATCTTGAATCACTTACCTTTCTCTCCTATTTCTCCTTTTTGCAATATTTTCCCTTAGATTTGTTGCTTCACATGTGCAAATACCTGCAAAATAGTAAGTAGAAAGTTGGAGACAATTAGTTGTTAAATTGAAAATGGAGGAGAAAATTTTCTTTGATAGACAACCTTTTGAATGGACAACTGGGATTAATCCTCTAGAAGGATTCCAAGATCAATGGTGGAGGATGCATAAGATGCCAAGATCAATGGTCTAGAATTGATGCACCAAGAATATGCCATTCTTGTAGGAATCATGAGATGTATGACGTCGATGACTATGACGCCAATGACTATGATGCCTGATGGCTATGACAATAATGAAGGAAATGACAGAGGTTAATGATAGGGCATCTTTGACTCAAGGAGGTGCATAAATAATTTATTTCAAATAATTTATTCAAAAAAGGAGGAAAAATAGAGGAAAGGGACAAGTGGCAAATAAATAATTTGTTCAAATTATTTATTTGGATAAAATGAAAAAGGAGCATTTAATTAAATTGATTTAATCAATTTAATTAAATGGGAAGATGAAAATTAGAGAGGAATTAAATAATTTCAATTATTTAATCATGGAAGAATAAAAGGTAGAATAATAATAATTATTATTATTATCTAACTATAGAGAAAGAATTAAATAAATGATGATTTATTTAACTATAGAAGAAGGGGATATATTAGCAACACAATTAAATAGTTTTTATTGATAAGGATAGAATAGAGAATGTGAATTAATTGAATAATTAAAAATTATTTAATTAATAGGGGAATATGATCAAACCTAATTGAATAATTAAAATTATTCAATTATCGAAGGATAACGACCAAGAAAAATGGCGCTCGCAGACTTAGGACATTTTTCAGTGTCTACATTTTTCCCCTCTTTGACATAATGTAGTTCATCATGTTGTGTCAAAGAAATTCAATCAGGAGATGCTCTAGGATGCCCCAGTCACAGTAGGGTACGTGTATGCCCCCTTGAGAAAATTTGACAAATTTTCAAAATCATTCAAAAATTTGGAAAATTGTCCTGATAAGACAAAAGGGTGACCAGGACTTCGATGGTGAAGGAAAAATTGATGATCAAGATTAAAAAAAAAAAGGTCAAATTCGAGCTCAAAGGTATCCAAATGTGCTTCCAGAAGGAAAGACAAGTCAAAAACCCTAAATGTGGACTTATAAATGGTAACTTTAATTTGAAAAAGGGTCATTTTCACATTCCATATTTAGAAATTTGACGAGCTCAAAGTGATTAGATAGTGAAAATGTCTCTAGTTCCAAAGGCTTCCCACCACACATATATGATCCGCACACACTATTGTACTAAGGGAGTGCCCACCCTGGTACATATTATGAAACCACACTTTAATTTCTTCATTTCGTGCGCATTTAGGCTAGGAAATGATTTGGCAGATGAATGCATCGTGTGGCGTGTGATGTATTTGTTATCACGTTCGACGCATTCGATAAACAATTTTCCATAATCATCTAAGAGCGACACAAATGCATAGGGATAGGGAAAGAAACGTTTGTAGTGCGATGCATGAAATTGTGCGATGCAAGTGCATTTTCAAGTCGCATATGTGATCGGGAATGACACAAGCGATTAAGTGTGATGCATTTTTTGCACAAAATGATGCATGTGTTGGGCATGTGATGCATTTTCAATTGTGGGCCAGTTATATTTTATGCGACGCATTAGACAGAAATTGTGATGCAATTGCCTAGTTAAGGGTTTAACCTAGACTAGGAAAGTTTGACTTGGTCATCTTAGGTTTGTTAGGTCAAATAAACATTTTGGATTGATGTTATTGGTTGCTTGATGCTTTCAAGTATGTCTTCCCCACATTTACACATGAGAGTCTGTACCAAATGTGTTCTAACTACGGGACTAACTAGGTGACAATGAGAAGGGTGTGTTGTTGGAGCTAGGTTTATTTTATGTGACATATATGCCCACTATTAGGGGAAACAAGAGCATGCTTACAGTGCTAGCAAAGCAGTGGCACTCGGAGATAAGAAAATTTCATTTTTCTATGGGGGAGGTGACAATCACGCTAGAGGACATGTACATGATCTTGAGATTACCTATTCGTGGTGAGCGTGTGCGGTACAAGCTCGAGGACTACAAGTGTTGTACGAGTATTATGAGACCAATGATGATGTTGAGCTCGATATCTAGGGATATGAGATCCAACGGGAGATCCTGGTAGAGACATATGGCTAGTTTGACTGTATTCTATGTGCATTGATAGTATGAGTGATGATTCTTGATCGCAAGGGCCATGGATTCCCAGGTGGTTGGGGAGATATGTTGGGGTCGATGATTTGACACAAGACAATGTATGCATGGGGGCCATTTCTTTTGGTGATGTTATATTTCCAACTGCATGATATTGTTTAAAGAGAGGGTCAGAGCTTGAGTTGTGGTGTGACCTTGCTTAAATTTTGTGCATGGGAGCACATAGCCGTGTTTCGGCCACCAGTGGTTTGGAAGGAGGTGGGCACAACACCGTACTCTTATCTATATCAGAGGGTCTTGAATCAAACACAAGTCAAATATGTGGGCTACTAGAGGCACGACATTGATACACTAGTGAGTTTCATTTGGAGACCATGTAGGACATGCCCGTTGTGGATAGATGAGGATGACCACTTACCTTGGTGTAGAAAACCTAGATATCTAATTGAACAGATAGTACAAAGTCAACACATTGTTGAGATGTATCTACTAGAGAGGGTTCGACAATAGTTTTGGGAGAGGCAGGGAGTTCTAGTAGGCCAAGAAAAGTATGGGTGATCATCCCTTGAGGTGCATCCCTAGGGCCCATAGATTGTAGTCACCACGGTGGAGTAGGAGATAGATTCCTTACATGCCTTGGATTGGGAGTGGCGGGGAGGAGATGCAGATGCAGGAACCACACTAGAGTATGATGATTGGTGGTAGATTCACATGCCCATTCCACTTACAGATCCACAGTAGCCAACACTAGTAGAGTGTAGAGTTAGGGGTGTGAGAATTTGATAGGGAGGAAGAGGCGGGAGGGGTAAAGGAGATAGAGGATGAGGGGAAGGTGATAGAAAAATGAGGAGGGACAAAGGGCAACAGGAGGGTAGGCAACTGCCACCCATTCAAGAGGAGGCAGAGATGGAGGAGGATCGACTGGAAGTCAGGGCAGTAGCAGAGGCACTAGTACATGTTGGAGAGCAACATGTAGAGGTGCCTGCTATGAAGGCTGCACAACTTGAGGCTATGGAGGTCAAGGAGGGTGGTGATGGAGGATAGAGAGAGCAAGGAAGAGGGGAGGAAGAAGTAGATATGGATGACGCTGAGTAGATTCTCCATGAGAGGATCATCATGGGAGATGAGGAGATTCCACAGGAGGTGGAGATTGGAGAGGGACAGGGGTCAATGGAGCAGAGGATAGCCACTTTATAGGTTTAGGTGTAGCCCTTGAAGCATAGTTGAGGATACTGACTACAGAGAGGGATGCATTCTAGGTGGAGAGAGATCTATCAGTGATCGGTCAGTAGCAGACCAATTGGTGGATGATTGAGTTCACAACCACATGCAGCGGGTCAGTGGTTAAGGTTTCCCGAGAGTATGCTAGGGTGAGTAGGGCTAGCCAGTATTATCGAGATCTATATGAGAGACTAGTACTGCCTGAGAGGAGAAATCCCAAATTTTTAGAGAGAGACAGTGGTTTGCAGTGTAGAGGACACAATAGGACACATATCCAGAGGTCACCAAGTAGGTCCTAGGGTGAGACTTCAGATGCCAAATGACCCACTCCCTATGACAGGCCTCCTACTACAAAGCACAGGGCTAGAGATGCACCACATAGAGATGATGCCCCAAGGATAGGTGATCAGGGAATTTCAAGGTAGAGCCCTTTGTTATTCATGTATTAGACATTGATGTTTTTATGATCAAGCCTATGAACTTCACTTTCATTGGACACATCTTGACATTTTTCTATGGCACATTATTTTTTGAGTGATATACATACATATATATATATATATGATTTTGGCGATAGTTGATGATATGAATTATGATGTTTTTATGAATGTATGATGACATACTAAGTGATGGATGCTTATGCTATGATTATGATTATTTTTGATGTATTCTATATGATTATGTGATGTGTTTAGTGAAATATGACGATGTAATGCATTTATGGTTATGGATGTTTTGATTATGTTATTTGTGAATGATGAATGCAAATGGAAATGTCTTAATGAAATTTTAGATGGAATGTATTGATGTAATTTAATGTTTGCATTTGATGGATAATATGTAATGTGAATGCAAAATGTGATGCTTAATGTGATATGAATATATATGATATGTAATGCAATGTTTTATGAGATGCAATCCAAATGGGTTGTAATGCAACATGTTAGGGAATGTAGTACTATGTGATATGGGATGTAATACTAAAATGTATGATGCAAATGATACTATCATGATGATGAGATATGAATGCTATATGGATGCAGTTTGTGTTTTTGTATTTTCCTATGTAGATATATGTGACCTAATATTAAAATGATGTATATAATTATGGTGTTTTCTATGATACAATCTAACATGATTATGGATGTAATATGTTTTTGTGTGTCATTGGAATTTTTCAAGATGCAAACAAAAGAAATTTTAGTGCAGAGAAGATGGAGGAGATGAATGTTAGCATGGAAAATACAAAGGAGATGGAGATGGAAAGTTAGGCTAGGAATGATAAGGGATCCAACTTTCATGCTTAAATTTTTATTTTTATCATCATTGGGCATCAAAATTTCAAAAATGGTCCTTCAACACCAAGGTATGACATAGACCAAGGTGTGCAAGGTGACCATTTGTGTGAGATAAGTAGTCAAAAAGACAAGGAATGCCCCAACTCATACTAAGGACCCAATTGTCCCAATTCTTTTTTCAAGATAAACCATAGATAGAAAACAAAGAAAAGAGGCGATGATTCATCATTGTCCCTCTAAATCTGTTGATAGGAAATCCTCGAGGAGACTAGTAAGATGACCCAAAACCAATCAAAAAGATAAGAAAAATCCAGATCAACAAAGTGTTTGCCAAGATAGTTCTTGCCAATCATAATGATGAGATTGTTTGATTGATTGATTTGGTTGACCAAGATGACCAAGTTGATTGATAGGTTAACAATGATTGACAAAGTTATTTGATTGACCATGCCTAGCCTCAGGAAGGACACATCCTGATGAAGGCAAGATTGATTGACCAAGCTGATAAGATTGATTGATTTGAAAAAGTTGATTGATAAAGATGAGAAATTGATTTAATTGATAGGTTGACAAAGATTGATTGACAAAGATGACAAGGTTGAAAAACTGATTTGGTTGATTGTGCCTAGTTTCAAGAAGGATGCATCTTGATTAAGGCAAGATTTATTTACCAGGTTTGACAATATTGATAGTGACAAAGATTGATCGCTTGTTTGAAAAAGATTGATGAATATGACCAAGTGATGTGAAGATGCCTAACTGGAGGAATGACAGATTCTGCTTTGGGGCAAGGGTCACATCTAATAAAGTTGACCAAATGATAAGTGTTGATAAGGCACCTATCTGCAAGAAAGACATATCTTGCTTAAGGTGAATGACCAAATTGATAGAGTCTAATCTCAGGAAGGACACATCCTAATAGAAGACAAGAGATAAGACCAAATGAGACAAATGACTTAATGCCCCATTCTAATTGAATGACCAGATTAATTTATTAATGATAAGATAATTGATTGATTGAAGGATTTTGTTGGTTATGTGTGTTTGTTGATTCATGATTTGGTTTGAATGATGATCATTTTCTAATGAAGGACATGATCAGACCCAACAAACCCTAAGAGACTTGACCTAGGGGGCCTTGGGGGCTCATCGACAGATGTCCTTTCCTATGTAGCAATGCATAGAGACCTCGTAGTTCGACACAACTTGAATTTTCCTTATTTGACAAAAGATGAAGTCATGATTTTATTTGGACAACCTAAAAGGACTGAACTAATGCCTCGAGGGATCATTTAAGACGAGCCTTTCCTACATAAAAAACATGTAGAGGAAACATAGTTTGACCACTCTAAACTGACTTAGACACAAACTCTATTTTTGGAGTTTTTGAAGTTTTATGATTTTTTAAGATTTTGATGGTTTTCTAATTTTTTTGGATTTTGATGTTTTCTGATTTTTTTGGATTTTGATGGTTTTTTTTTTTTGGATTTTGATGGTTTTTTATGCTAATATTATTTCTGATGAAGAGGTAGGTCAAGAAATTTCCCCTAGTTAGTTGTAGGATCAATTTATTATGCGAAAATAAGAAGCAACAGATGAATGTGAGGGATGATTGAGATACCTAAATGTCAATGGTTTCTAGGCCATGGAAGGATGACAAAGTTTATTATAGGTGAATTATATGCATGAATGGATGAGGAGAAGGATGGAAGACCAAATGGAGTGACAATAGATGAAGGAGCTGGGATTGACTACACATGGCGCATGTTTTCCAGGTTTTCACCATGGTACTTATCCAAAGCACCACCAAAGTGGTTTTCACTTTTGGAAAAATTGTCTCTTTACTATTTTATTTTTTATTTTTGTCATATTTTTAATATTTTTGTTGTTACCAAGATGCTTGTTTGCTAGGGTTTCATCAGGGTGACCATTTTTTTGATTTTTTTGTATTTTTAACTTTTTAAGGGGATACTCTAAGATTCAAGTGTAATACTTGCGAAGGTGCATGTTGTTGATAGGTTCAGACAATGGATCTCCCTCAGGAGTAGAAATTTGATAAGCACTTGATCTGTATGATGTTGTAATGATATAAGGGCCCAACCAATTAGGTTCAAACTTTCCAGGTTCTTCTCGTTCTACCTGATTGTCACCAATGTCAAAGCTTCTAGGTTGGACCTTTTTGTTGTAGCTACATCGAAGGTGATTTTGGTATGCTTGCAGATGTGTCAAAATATTTTGTCTCTTTTCATCCAGTAACTCTAGCTCATGTAAATGTGATACACGATATTCTTCTTGATCAATCAAGCCTTGCACAAAGACTCACAAAGAGGGTAACTTGACCTCTATAGGAAGTATTGCTTTAGACCCATAGACAAGAGAATATGGAGTGGTTCCGGTTGGAGTGCAGACACTGGTGCGATAAGCCCATAAAGTAGGATTGAGTTGTAGGTTCCAATCATAGCTAGTGTCATTGACAATCTTTTTTAGGATTTTTAGGATGGTCTTATTAGACACCTTCGCTTGGCCATTGCCTTGGGGGTAATATGGAGTGGAAAAATGATGTTGGATATGGAATTTTTCATAAAGCTTACAAAAATCTTTGTTTTTGAAAAGGTGACCATTATCAGTGATGATGGACTGTGGAATACCATAGCGGAAAATGATATAGTTCAAAATGAACTTAGCTATCTGGTTTCCTGTAATATAATTCATTGTCATTTTGTGTGAAAAGTGCCCCTAATGTTGATGTAGTAGCTATCAAATATAGTATCGGATGTCTTCTATCAATTGGTGGCATAGGGACTGGTGGAGTTAATAGATATTTCTTGATTTGGTCAAATGCTTCTTGACACTTGTTAGTCCAATTGAAGGGAATTCCTTTTCTTAAGAAATGTTGGAATGGATGGGTCCTATCTGCTAACTGAGCAATGAACCTATGGATTGATTGTAGTATTCCTTGTTATATCCTTAATTGACTAATATTGGTTGGTGGCAACATGTCTAAGATCACTTTTACTTTGGTCAGATCAACTTCTATTCCTCTATGAGAGATGATGTATCCTAGGATTTTTCTTGATTGGACCCCGAAAATACGTTTCTTTGGATTTAGTTTGAGTTGATATTTTTCAAGTCGGATGAAAATTTTATCCAATATTACCAAGTGTGCACTTCATTCTAGAGATTTGGATAGAAGTTCATCAACATAATATTCTATAAGGACATGCATATAGTCATGAAAAATTGTGATCATGGCTTTCTGATAGATGGCTCCAACATTTTTCAATCCAAATGGCATGACATTCCAACAAAAAGTTCCCAAAGTGCATGTGAAAGTTGTCTTTGGTTGAACTTCAGTGGCAATTCTAATCTGATTGTATCCTGAAAATCCATCCATTCGTGATAGAATTTCATGTCAAGAAATTATATCTACTATGATTTCAATGTTTGGTAGAGGAAAATAATCTTTGGGACAAGCTTTATTGAGGCTTCAGAAATCCGTGCAAACTATGATCTGACCATTCGGTTATGTGACAGGATCTATATTTGATATCCATTCTGCATAATTAATCAGGCGAATGAATCTGACATCCAAGAGCTTCTTGAGTTCTACCTTGACAAGGAGTGCAATATGGGGGTGAATTTTTCTTAACTTTTGTTTGAATGGCTTGGAATTTGGTAGCAATGGTAAGGGATGTAGAACCAATTTGGGATCCAATCTAGGAATATTAGCATACAACCATGTGAAGTTGACTTATCTTTCTGAGAAGAATGCTATGAACTCAGGCTTTTCCTCAATGATAAGGGATGCTGCTAACTATATTATTCTGGAGTTATTTGATGTTCCAATGTTGACTTCCTCTATTTCTTCTATAAGAAATGGATATCTCTCTGGTCTATTGGGAGACAGTCTTTTCCTCCATCCTTGGTCAACTCTTAGAGGTTTTCTCCTTTGGATATGTCCTTTATTTTTACTTTTTCATGGTCAACAGGTGCCTGTCGATTTTAACCTGAAGACCCATTGTTTTTATTTTTACTTTTTTCATTTTCATTTTTGTGACTAGAGGACAAGACGACCTTACCAAAGTATGCGACATAATTGAGTTCTATGGAAAATACAACTTTAGGATCTCCATTTGGTATTCCATTTTGAAGTCCCATGAACTTAGTAATAGCTTATCATTCTCGAAAGTGTCTAAACTTGGTGGACCTTGTTGGTCCCTATCTATAAGTTGAGGGTAGACAAGAGGTAAGCCATTATCGGCATTGTCAAGGGTCATGGTGTAGGAAGATAGGGTAAAGATGGAACTAGATTCATCAAGCTCCTAGGAGGCTAAATCAATGGATTTCCAAAAATAGTGTTGGAGCCATTCTTCTTTAGTCGAGGACATTCTTAGACGGGTACTCAATGGATTTCATGAAGAATAAAGGGTAAGCATTTGGTCAAATTCCCCAAACAAATTATCAGGGTCCATGAAAGTGGTGGAGGATAGGGAATCCTATTCATTTTCATTGGAATTGACATCATAATCCCAAGGGTTTTCATGTGTCTCGCTCTCATTTGAAGCACTAGCAACCTCACTCGAGGGTGACCCGATACCTCAGATAGTCACTTTTACCAAAAAAACCCTATCCCTTGATGAATTATTAGTTTAGGAGGTTGTAGAGGTTCCAACATTCCTTGCTTATTCAAACCAAGGCCACTGTTTCCATCATATCCATGTCATTTCATTATTTGAAACCCTTTTGGATACTGTTCAATTGGCAATTTCTTAGTTTCAATGTCCTCCTCTTCTTTGTACAACCATGCAAGAATGTGGTCATCTAGAGAATCTTTAGCAAGATCACCCCATTTAGTGAAAGTGGTAGGGGTATTGTGGATAACAACTTTGGGCTACATAGGATGTGGTGACTTGGGTAACTTTCCAATGAAAAAGAGACTCTTCATATCGTATTCTCTGCAACCTTTGTCATGGATATAAATTTTAGGCATGGAAGGTGTAATGAATGAGTTGGATAATTTGACAAGTGCAGATGGATCAATTTAATAAGACGGAGTGGTAGATGAGGCCTCTTGATTCATGTAAACTTGATGTTCAATAGTTCCTTTGAGGTTGGAACAATATTGGAAAGGATCAAGGTTTCTTGGAATGGTGATCTCAATTCTGATATGTGGGAACTTGAGGCATTGATGGTAGGTGGATGGAATAGCCCTCATGGCATGAATCCATGGGCGGACAAGGAGGAGATTGTAATGTAAATCAAGATCCAAGATGTGAAATACTGTGTCCTATATGGTTGTGAAAACCTTCACTGGGAGTGAAATTACGCCTTCGGAAGATCGCTCGACATCATCATAAGATTTGATTACAATTTTCTTGGTTTGTTCAATGCAATTCTCAGAGAATCCTAATGCCTTCACTAATTTTGGTGAACAAATATTTAGGCCTACTCCACCGTCTACTAGGACTCGTTTGATCTTGTGTGTGTTAACGCATACTTCTAGGTGTAGAGGAATATTATGGTCATATTTTGGTGCCGAGAAGTCTTGTTCAAAGAAGGTGACATGGTGTGGCATAGCAAGGTATCCAACCATGGCCTGAAATTCATTGACATCTAGGTTTGTAGGTACAGAGGCTTCTTCAAGGCTTTGTCAAGGATTGCTCTATGCTGTGGTGAAATGTGAAGGAGTTCCAAGATAGAAATTTGTACGGGAGTTTTCCCTAGCTGCTCTAGGAGGTTATATTAACCCTTTGGTTGAGGACTTGCAAATGGACTTGGAATAGTTATCTTGGCTCTACGGGTGGAAACAAAACAATCTGATTTTGGCTTGTTTATGGTGATAGTGGCAATGCAAACATCAAAGGGCATCACATTAAGAATGATGGTGTTGTAATCATGTTTGATGACTACATAGTTGGAATTTTTGTTATTCCCTGAATTGGAGGATTTTCCTTTATCATGGTCTTGCAAAGGGATATTGAATATTGTATGATCAACATTGGTTTTTCCTTGTGAATTATCAATTGAAATGGTTTGATCCTCAATAAGGTATTAAATGATTTTCTTGAGTGTCCAACATCTAGATTTTTTGTGTCCTTTTGTGTGATGGTATTCACAGTATTCATCATATTTCCACCAATCAGGTTTGATCAAGGAAGGTTAATAATTCTTGGTGTCTAGTAGTGTGATGACATTAGATTGCAAAAGTTGTTTGAGGACCAATTCAATAGGCTCACCCAAGGGGGTGTATGTTCTCTTGACATGGGGAGGACCTCTCCTTTTTGGTTGTTTTGGATAGTGTTTAGCATTTGGTTTTGACTTTGTGTTTGGATATTCAGTGTATTGGATGTGTTTGATGAAGAAGGGCCTTTAAGTTGAATGATTTGTCCTTTCATTATTAGTTTAGCATCAACAACTCTGTCATTTGTGACATTTTTACTTCGGGACCAATATTTTCCTTTATCATTGTTGGGTTTCAGATTGTCTTTGTTTATCTTGACTAGTCCTCTTGTAATAAGGCCTTTCTTAATAAGGACACCTTTCTCAAGAATCTCTTCAAAGGTTTTGCAAGATTGGATTTGAATTTGACTCATCAACTCTCCATTGAGGTTTTCTACAAACATGGTGACAAGTTGTTTTTCAGGCATATGACAAGGGAATTTGATAACCAAGCCTCACGATCTCTAGTAGAATGAGGTAAGTTATTCCACTTCTTCTTGTTTGGTTGTGCTCAATGTTGCAAGGGTGACATCATTTTTAATGTTGAAGGAAAAATTGATAAATTTGTCGGCTAGTTCACCCCATGTTCTGATTCCTTGTGGAAGATGTGAGAACCAATCTAAGGCTGCCCCTATGAGACTTCATGGGAATAACCTCATCAAATAGATGGGGTCATATGCAACTTCCATGCATGATGTGTTGAATTCATGAATGTTTTCTACTCGATCCACTATCCCCTTATATTTAGGCAAAGGTGGAGTTATGAAATGTGGGGGAAAGGGTGGCATGCATAGATTTCAATCAAATGGAAAATGGCACAACTCCTCCATGGAGTATTTCTTCTTGTTGGTTCCCAATTGCATGTGTTGGATCAAATAGTTTGCAAGGGATGATGTTGCATTGCTTTTATGTGATTTCATAGTGTTGGCATTGAGTTCGTATGTTGGATTTGGATTTAGACCGATGTTTTGTAATACGAGACCTTGATTGTCATGTGATTGTGGGTTGTTTTGATTTGGAATGAAATTGGTGTTTGGATTTGTTCCAAAGGTGAGGTTTGTATTTGGTATGGTACTTTGGAATTATAATATGGACCCTTGATTCATGTTTTGGTTTTGGAAATTGAATCCTTGGTTTGAAAGTGAGTGTATGGGACCTTGATTTAGATTTTTATATGGTGTAGGCCCTTGATTGATGTTTTGATGTGAAGGAATGCTCCCTTAGTTGAAATTTTGGAATGAAGGAATGCTCCCTTGATTGAAATTTTGAAGTGAGGGTATTGGTCTTAGGGTGGAGTTTTGGAATGATGGAAGGGGTCCTTAGTTTTTATTTTGAAGTAATTGAATAGACCCCTAGTTGGTAGTAGACCCTTGATTGTGGTTTTGATTTGGGGTCTTTCATGAGATAATGCACACCTTCCTAGGGTTGTTTGGTGGAGGTTGATTTAATGAAGGTGTACTTTGGAATTAGAATGAGGGCCCTTGGTTTGTGTTTTGGGATGTGGGTATAGCACTTTGGTTTGAATTTTGGTACAAGGGTGTGTGACCTTGGTTTATATTTTTGATCAATTGCGTAGGACCTTGTGATGCGAAACCTTTATTTGTGTTTTGAAAGAGAGGATTCATGAAAGTTTTACCCATGGTGTTTGAAGAACTACCAAATTTGAAAGTTTGACCTTGTGTGGTAGTATGAGTTGAGATATTTGGAATGTGTGTTGTAGTGGTAGTAGTCATGTGTGTAGTTGTCCTAGGGGGTACGTTTACCATTTTTTGTGATGAAGGAATGGCAAATGGATTTTTAGTTTCTTGTTCTATGATGGTTGATACATCAAAACCTTGAGGTAACTTGGCACCCTTTTTAGCTAGTGCATAGAAAAATTTGTTTGGATTGGCACTAACAAGATGGTCAACTATGTTTAAAAGTCTTGGGTCTTGATAAGCTCTTTGAATTTCTTGAGGGCTCAATTGTTTGTTGACTACTTCAAAGTTTAGGTCTTCCCAAGGGTCACTTTGTTCTCTTTGTGATGTGTTGTTGCAAGGTGTAGATTGCTTTGAATCTGTGACATTGTCGGGAAAGGGGTCACTATGGAAATCCATGACCTTTTGTTTGGCTTGTGACCTCGTTTCAACCATGTGAGACTTTTGCAAGTTGGGGGATAATGCAAAATGGCAATGATAGTATGCTATGTTTTTGGATTTTTTAGATTTTAAGATATGAAAATGAAAGGATGCTAGTGCAAGGATTATAATTTCCAAAGGATGGGTGATAATGAATGCTAAAGGATACTAAAGATTGATTGATGGTCAAAGTGAGTGATAAGGGGACTAAATAATGCTAATGCAAGATTAAGGTGATAATGTAACTAAGGTTAAATGAGATTAATCTATGTTTTTGTATTTTTTTATATTTTTGGGGTATGAAAATGCAAGGATAATAAAGGATTGATATGACACTAAGGTGAATGAGCATTTTTTTTTGTATTTTTGGAATAAGGTGTAAAGTTTAATCTAAGGAATGTGAGTCTAAATGAGGGTGAGCTAATGCAAAGGAATCCTAAATTTTTAAACAAAGGGTGGCACTCAAGCTAATGTGAACCCAAGGCAACAAATTCCAAATGTCATTGACCATAAGAGGACAACCAAGACCAAGACACAAGACTAAGACTCAACTTGAAAAAGTTACAATGACAAGAAAAATGGCAAGGACAATGGTCAATGACAAATAGAATAAGTAACCAAGAATTTTTGAAAGCTCAAAGGTCTTCCTCTGTTCAATATCTAAAGGTTTATATGCAACCTAATGGTAAAAATCCTAATTTGTGAAATGCAAGGGATGAAGGAATGTAACCTATAATGAAATATTTTCCTAATGGGGATGCTAAAATGAGCTGGAAAAACTTGTAGGTCTCTGGTTTATCAAACAGAGGTCACTGTAAATTGGTTTTGATCAGATTATGGACACATATTTTAGGAAATTTTGTTTAGAAGATAATTGCATCTCTATTTTTATCAGATTCATTTCACAGTTGTGGCTTGGGTTGTCAGATGCAACTCTATTTCTAGAAAATGTGTTTCAGACTGACAATTACGGTCTTTTAGCTAACAGTTTCGGTTCACAGTGAAAATTGTGGGTCTGTGTCTGACAGTTGTAGTTCTAGAATGGTGGTTTTGATGGTTTTGATTTTTTTTAATGGTTTTCATTCGATTTTTTGATGAAATATGATTGGAAAACATAATAGATAATATCAAGCAATTTGTTTAGGATTGGTTTGATGTGAAAATGTTTAATTTTTAAAGAAGATAAGCACAATCCTAAGGTTGGCAAGGGCAATATTCATTGAATTCCCACTTGGACTTCTCTAGCCACACTTATTCAAAGTGGATAGCCTAGGAACTTGGTAGCATTGGCTCCCCTCTATGACACTCACTTCTACGGGCATACCAAGTTTTGAAATTTTGGGTCATGACTTCCTGTAGTTTGCTATCTCTATAGTGAACTATGAGAATGTGGAATGGCTTCAGAGGTCTGACCTCTTGCACCAACAAATAGAGGGATTTTTTCCACTACAAACAAGAGGTTTCTAGTAAGGGCATCTAGTTTAGGAGGTACTTTGATAAAATCGCTCAAGAGGCATCCCAACCCTTAGAATAAGGGCTTTTTGTATCATAAAGATATTGGGGGAGGGCTATTATTTTTGCTTCCCATTGATTGCAAACTTTCCTTGCAATCACAAATTTATATAGCAGTTCAAAAGGACTTGGCTTTAGCCCATTACCGCTTGGGTCGCTTCCTTAGGGTGAGTACTTTTTCCCACTAAGGTAGGCCCTCTAATGGGTAAACAAAAAAATAGATGGGTTTGGCTTTCTAATCACTAATTTTGCACAAGATGAGAGCATAATACCTACCACCCTCAAACACTAAGACATGGTGTTCTTTACCCTCTAATTAAATCTATGTGAGAAATACAATCATTCATTTTAAGCACCAAACAAAATGTTTTCTAATCTAAAACAAGAAAAGTCGTTTCAAAATGTAATCCTTGGACATTCAATCCTGCAAAACCACTTGTTAGTAGTCTCAAAGAAAGATCTTGGGCCAACGAAAAACCTACACAAACTCCAAGTTAGCACCAAAAAGGGGTTAGCACCAAACTAAAACCATAATCTAACAACTAACTAAAAATGAAAGAAAAGATTTTAACTAAACTAAAACTCAAATAAAACTAAAAACTAAAGGACTCAATTTTTTTTGTTTCTCCACAAAGAAGCAATTTTGGGAGTCGCAACCTAAAGCCACATGCTACAAACAGAAGATCAAAAACCCAAAAACTCTATTCTACTTCACAAAAATCAAAAGAAAGATGAAAAAGAGACTAAAATTGAAACTTTTTACCTAGCAGACAAATGTGTCACACCTTTCAGTAGTTGTGTCACTGCACTACATCACACTATGGAAAATGTGTATCATTTTTAAATTCAAATTCCCCCACCTACGGGTGCCTTCTACATATGCGTTGTTTCTGGACAAGTGTGTCACTATGTTTGAAAGATGCATCACTTCTCGATAAATGTGTCATTACACTTAATAGTTGCGTCGTTCCGTACTCAAAATCTACAAAAACAAGTAAAATCCATACGAAATTTTTTGTAAAAAATGATGTTCATGTCGGGTTCACCAATGTAAGATGGGTTTTCTTAGTTTTTGGCCTAGAATAGTGACAGCTAACACCTCTAGACCATTAACCACACCTAAACAAGAGAAAACAATGAAAGCATAATGAGAATAAAACATGAAATCATAATACTCCCCATGCTTGAATCTTGAATCACTTCCCTTGCTCTCCTATTTCCCTTTTTTGCAATCTTTTCCCTCACATTTGTTGCTTTACATGTGCAAATACTTGCAAAATAGTAAGTTGAAAGTTGGAGACAATTAGCTGTTAAATTGAAACTAGAGGAAGGTTGCTTTTATAGACAACCTTTCGAATGGACGAATGAGATTAATACTTTAGAAGGATTCCAAGATCAATGGTGGAGGATGCATAAGAGGGAGGTTATAGAATGGATGGTTGAGATTGAGTCTCAAAAAGATGCCAAGATCAATGGTCCATAATTGATGCACAAAGAATATGCCATTCTTAAAGGAATCATAAGAGGTATTGCAAAATGTTATCTCCTCCTAGTAATGAAGATTGATGAAAAATGTACTAACATGGACTGGTATGTTTCTCTCTTTTTAGTTGCTTTCTTATTTTAAAATTTTGCTAACTGGACATGCATGTGGAAAACAATCTTGGCTCGTGGAGAAGATTTTTTTGTGATGAGACAACGGTGAAAGATGCCTTTTGGAAGGTGGGAAAATCTTATGCAACCAATGGAAATGAGTTTTTTTCTTATGTGTTTTCCCCCTCATGGAAATGAAAATATAAATGCTTGGGGAGGTTGTGAAATTAAAATACAAATGAATTTCAAATGTAAAATGTGATTGTAAGTGTAATTTGGCCTGAAACTAGTTGCTCCCATGTTTCTATAAATGGGAATTCAAGGCCAATTACATGTGTCTTTGGTTGGAGAAAGTGTGAACTCATGTAATAACAATTTTGTATCACAAGCACAAGGGAATATAATAGTTTTGAGTCTTAGGTGTGAATTCTAGTTTATAATAGGCATAATAGTTTTACAACAGTGATGGCATATGAATGAGGATTGAAAATTCTAGAACAATATCTCTCCTGTGTATTTTGTTTCTCAAATCATGAATAAAATGATCTAGGATCTTTTATTTTTCTTCAATCATTTCAGTTGAATGCATGGTTTTATTTTTTCTTTAGTTCAATGAAATAATTAAATGATTTGATGAAATCATAGGTTTGTGTGATGATGTATAAGGATTAATAAGTATTTTATGTTATGGAAAGCTTGAGTTGTATTTTTGCAAAGTAGTATCACAATACTCATTAAATGCCAAGTTTAATTACTGATGTATTACAGTTTGTTGCAAATATGAATCCATCACCCATGGATAAAAACACGGATCTATTCATTTGGTTATCATTGATGCAATTGAGTTGGCATTCCGTATCAAAGAACACAATTTTAATGAAAATTACTTACACACCTTAAATTGTTGCAAATTTTTATGAAGTAGCACCCATTCCTTGCTCTAGGAAGTAATTTTCTAAAGGATAATCCAAATTCTTGAAGAAACTGTATCTAATTAGTAGCTTATAGGAATGTATCTGTTATTCAAAATGTTCATGGTAATTGGGCACAAGAGTATCATTTAAACATTGTAAGGATCACCCTCCCAGGTCTTAGAGAACTCGAGGTGTAGAGGTAGAGTCTTATCAAGCCTCTACCTGTTCGTTTGCCAATCCTTACCTTTGGTGATCATTGAATTATGGTAGATTCATAGACAACTAGTGAGATTAAGCTTGGTTCTTAAAAAATAACCAATAGACACCTATAAACAATCTCCCAAAATTGCAAAGTTTGAGTTTAGTCACCGAAGGAGCACGAACTGGATTACAATTACTCATTTACATTGTATAAAGCCAAAAATGTATGTTGAACTACTATTACTTGTAACTTTTAGCCTGTTCATAAAAAATCACTGAAATATTGATCATATATGCACAATGTAGTTAGGAATAACATATTATAACCTCATGAGAAGATTTTATTATACAAGCAATTCCAAGCTAGGATACCGGATTAAGATATCTCCATTTTATTTACTAGATTGGAATAACTATCAATAATTAATGTTGGCATCTATGACAACATATTAAAAGGGTTCCTTTTTAATTCTTTCAACACTCTCTCAATCTCTTTCAAGTCTCTCCTTCCCTCTATTCCTCCCACCCGCTCTCTCTCTCTCTCTCTCTCTCTCTCTCTCTCTCTCTCTCTCTCTCTCTCTCCCTTTGGTCACTCTCTCTATCTCTCTCTAGTCTTTTCCCTCCGCTACCTAGACAGCTCTCTCTCTCTATCCCTCCCACTCCCTCCTCTCTATCCTAGGTCTCTCCTCTCCCACCCTTCCTCCCTTCCTCCCTCCCTCCCCTCTTTCTCTCTCATCCTATCCCTTCCCTCCCTCTCTCTCCAGCCCCTCTCTCCTCCCTCTTCTCTCTCCCTCCACCCCCCCTCTCTCTCCATTATCCCCTCCACCTTCCCTCTCTTCCTCCCTCCCCTATCCCTCCAATCCTCTCTCTCTCTCTCTCTCTCTCTCTCTCTCTCTCTCTCTCTCTCTCTCTCTCTCTCTCTCTCTCTCTCTCTCTCTCCTCTCTCTCATATATATATATATATATCTCTCTCTCTCTCTCTCTCTCTCTCTCTCCCTCATGTCCTCCCTCTATCCCTCCCAACCCCCCTCTCTTAGGTCTCTCTCTCCCATCCTACCCTAGATAACTTTATATCTCCATATCTCTCATAGATATCTTCCTCCCACCCTACCTAGATAAATATCTCTCACTCCCTCTGTCTTTGCACTCTCTCCCTCCCTCTATCCCTCCCACCAGGTATGTAGATAACTCTCTTTTTCTCAAGTAGAAATCCCTCCCACCCTACCCAAATAACTCTCTCTCACTCCCTCTCTCTCTCACACTCTCTATATTTTTTATAATGTAGTATATTATATATAGTATGCATTATATATAGTATATATTATATAATATACTATATATTATATATAATATTTAGTATATAGTATATAAGATATTATATAATATATAATATATTACTATATAGTATATTAATATACTATATATATTATGTATTATTAATAATACATAATACTATAAATACTTAAGGTAACAAATATCCATTTAAAACTAATATTTGTTTGTAATAGATATCCATTTCAAACAAATATATGTTTGTAACGGATATCCATTTCAAATAGATATCTATTTGTAATGAATATCCATTTTTTCTAAAAAAATCAACAACCTCGGGATTTTCCTTGGGGTTGCCATGTGATTTGAATTGGGGGTGTCATACCTAGAAATTCAACTAAAAAATTGTGTTTAGAAAATTTCCTTAGTTTTTGAAAGTTCACCCTTGTGGCTGAGGACTTTTTTATCTGAATTTGATGAAATGAAAAGGGTTTATTAAACAAATTATCAAATTTACACCGATATAAAATATGCCTTATTTTGAATTTAATAGATAATTATTATTTATTTTCTACATACATTACAACTAAAGTCCCGATTGATAGGCTGACTAAAAAACTTCTATATTTTTCAAACTATTTTACATTTTTTGAATTTGCAAGACGTGTCACATTCTATGCTTCCCATACTATAGGATTAAAAAAATTGAAATACATAAATTTTTGACTAAGTTATGGTGGTTAGATAAACATGTTTTAATTATTTTAAAAAATTCTAATAAAAAATTCATAATTAATTATTTACTTGCAAAAAGAGTACAAAAAAAATGTGACACATCCAAGCACGTGTCCTCTACTTATATTGAAAGTTTCATTTTTTTTGTCTTCTACTTAGGTTGGTCAAATATACATATTTTTATTTTTCTTTGAAAATTTAGTACTACTGCATTGAAATTTCAAATTTTCACAAAATAGATTTACTTTTTTTTTCCAAAAAAGGACTAGTAGTTTAGAAACTACATTCAATTTGCTACGAATTTTGTTCTTACATATTTTTCAAAATATGTTAATAACCTATTCAAGTTTTTTTGTCAAGTTTCCTAAAGTTCTATTTTTTTTAATTTGCATTGCCACTTAAGGGCCTAGTTTGGACCCTCATGATCCTGCATTGATCCAATTGTCCTACTTTTTCCAAACAATTCTTTGATCTTTCTGGAGTTTCCCAGTTCCCTTATCTTATTTTCCATTTTCCTTAGTAGCACCCCATTTGACATGCTCAACAATACCCTTATTGACACACTCACTTCTCATATTTTCCACTATTTCCATTCTTATACGAAGTCTTTTCTCTCTTTCAATCCTCTATTGTTATCTTTTTTGTCCTCCATTTGGGCTAGCCATGTTTAATTTTCTTAAAAAAGAAATTTTTTCTCTAATATTTCTTGTGGTTTTTTTGTCTCCTTTTACCATGGGTGTAATTGATTTGGAGTTTCATTAATCCTTTTATCATTTCTCAAGGTAGTTATTTAGTATCCTTTCCCTTAGAAGTCACATATTTTCAGATATCCCTTTTGTAATCTTCCCCCTTTCCATTCCCCATCCCCTTGGTTCCTAACCCCCTCTCACAAGGTAAGCACCAAGAATATGTTCTTTATGATTATCATATTTTAATTAATTAAATTTCTTCTCTCCAGATTATCTTTCTTCTCCAATGTCTGATTTCAATTTTTTTAATTTCTTGGGTTTTTTATTCTTTATATCACCCAACTAGGGTCCCAACAATGGAACCAATATTAGAAATAAATCTGGGGAACATAGATTGAAGTTTTGAGCCCCAAGTATTTTCTAAGTTTTATAGTTTATTCCTTAGACTCAATAATAGAAAGATGAACACCAATCCAATCAAACATATACTTAACTATTTACACATCCATAAAATAACAAATAACACTATATAGATAGAACTCTAGTATCCATTATTTAATTAGTCAAAGTTAGTACATTATAATATCTTAGCCTATACTATTATAGAATTCTTATCTAGTATCCATATATATTTTCTTACATTCATACATATACTTCTATTCATACACCTATCTCTTGCATGTCTTTTGTATCTCTTTCTCTTCTCTCTACTCTGATCTATTCTATTTTATTCTTCCTTTATCTATCTATCTCTATATATATTAAATTATATCATTCATATCTTCCTTTATACATATATCTATGGGATGGGATGTGATCCATCTATCCTAACCCTAGTCTATATGCTATATTTACAATATTATGCTCTACAATTTCTTTATGCCAAAATGTGGTATGATTTCCCAGTCGATGTCTTCACTATCATGTTTCTGGTTAATAATGCCCTTGGCAAGTTTTCCAAAGGATGATTTCTTGTATGGAATTGGTGACTTTTCCCAATGTGAAATGTGATGTGACATTGTTGAATTTTATAGATGAGACCATGTATTTGATTCATCTTGTGTTTGGATGATTGTTTATATGATATGTATATGGAGTGTTTTCATCATGTATGGTATGTGTGTACACCATATTCCCATACTTTTGGTGTGATTGTTGTGATTGTGGCCCTTGTGACTATCTCCTAGCATAATTTGAGTGGATCTTTTGATTCCATGAGGTTTGATGGCATGGTAACTGCCATTGAGGACTAGAGGTTGAAGGATTGAGCTTTATTATGGAACCACATTATTTCAAGTTTAATTAATTTAATAGGTGTTTATTCATTCGTATAACTATAATATTGGTGATTAAGAACCTTTCATTAAGATGGGTGTAAAATTTATAGTAGAAAAGAGTATTTTGATCATTTGTGTGGCTCAGTGTTGGTACCGAGCATGATATCTTTATGCTTGTAGTGACGAAAAATATAATCCTTTATATTTTATCACTTTTTTTTCCTCCCCTAAATTAATTAGACCTAATTAAGCCTCTAATTGTCCCAATTATGCATTTAAAATCCTAATTAATCCTGTTTTCTGAAAAGGGGAACCTGTATTAAACAGTTTCAAACATTAATTAAATTGCCTTGAAAATTAAGTGTCTTGGATTTAGGTCCTCCTTTAGTTTTGGATCTCAAACTTTAATATGTTTTTGGTGGTATTTTTATGATTTAGATTCAAATTTCAATTGTTGACCTTTGATATTTAATTTTTAAGAAATTAGAAAATTACCTATAAATACAAGGTTGTTTTATCAATTCAATTCCTAGAAGCAAGCTAGAACTTTTTGGGAGCCCTTCACAAGAGAAAATATTATTGTCAAGATAATTCAAGACAAAGTTTATTAGTCATCTATAACAACATTCAAGATCTCAAGTATCATGTCAAAGTTATTTGCATCTATGCATGTTTTTGTAGCTAACATTGTGATGTAAGTTTCAAGCATTCAAACACAAATTCAAGCATTAAGATAAACATCCAATAAAGGCACTTCATGCAAGATCCAATACTTTGAGAGATGTGTTAGACTTTAGTCCTCCAATGGTAGCCATTAAAGGGTTTGGTGAGTTGCAAAAAATTAGTGTTCATTCATCATTCCTTACTTTCACTATTGTTTCATTTCAAGGTTTAATTACCAAACTAGGGTTTGACCAAGGCAAACCCTTATACACCAAAAACAAACATTTTTCTCCTCTTTGTGTGTTTGTAGATTTGACGGTGAAGATGGATTTAAATTGGATAACAAGTGCAATTTTGTAAAGTCATCAAAGTTGTAAAGCCACAAAATCTTACCTGCAAATTTTTTTTTCTGACTTTCTGATAGTGAGGTCTGGAGGAATCAAGAGTGCAGATCTAGGATCAAAGGAGTGTGAAATCAGATTTTGGACCCTTGTAGCAGGACCCATTTTCCCAAGGGAAAATCTATCCTAGGAGAATACTCAAAAAAAACTTTTGGTGACTGGTACACATCAACTTACCCTTCTTAGATGTATTAGAAGTCTGTTGTTTCTATTTCTTTTATGCTTTAAATTGACGAGTCAAGTTTCACATTACATAATTAGGTTCATTTAGTATTTTTATTTTTTCTCCCCAAAGTGCATTTTAGGCATATTTACCTCCTCTTTTCATAAGGAAAAATAGCCAAGATCTCCAATAGTGTTGACTCACCTAAGGGTTTAAATTCAATACTACATTTGCAGATCACTTTTTCCTAATGAAATAGATAAAGTATAGATGCAATGCATTTACCCATTTTATTGTCACCTCATTTTTCTATGTTTCATTATGGTGAACCCGACATTGTACATCTTAATTTCTTATTTGGAGGTCATTCAAACCCTAGATCTAGCATTTGCATTAGTTTGTATAGAATTGCATTACTTTACATTTCATCTAGGGTTGTCATAATTGCATCTCATTTAGGGTTCTAAATATGCATTTTGCATTGTTTGAAATTTGAAAAATACAAAAAAAATGTATGCATATTACATTGATTTTGTATAGTGCTTGCATATTAGTGTATTTTTAGTTATTTACACTAGAAAATTTAGTCAATACTGCATGTCAAAAAGTTTCACTTTGTTCATCATTTTTCACTAATTTTGATTTGCATTAGGACACCTAAATCTAGAAAATTATGTCACTAAAACCACAGTCTACAACTTGAAATAGGGAATTCAAACATTAAGCAAGAAATTTAAACTTTGATTCTTTAGATCCTTGACTTGGGACTCATTCTCCCTAGGGAGAATCAGTCCCTGTATAGGTCTCTTTTCAAAAATTTGGGCTTCAATTTGTCTTTGTTTTCTTTGTTTTCTTCTGTTGTTAATTTTTTATTTCAATTTTAAAAAATAGAAAATTCTATACTTCATTGGATTAAGTTTAACTGGTCAAATTAATTGAATTGTTTGAAATCAAAATTGGCATTAAAAGACATCATTTTTTAGGTTTTTACATAGCATAAACAGTAGATTATCTTATTTTAAATCTGAAAATTGCAAAATCTTTTTACATGCATTGTGATTCATACTTTTGAATGTTCATTACATTTGTATAGTACCCTTTCTTCATTTTGGGCACACTTAGGTTTGGTGAAACTTGTATGAGCTTCACAACCTAGTGTCCTATTTCCAATACTTTAGTGAGACATAGTTCGAGACTCATGCCATCTCGCACCACTACATCCATTGTGGATGTTGAGTTTTGCAACTCTTTCACTTATAGTGTTGATACTAGTCAACCCATTATGGACCATATCTTTGATACCACATTTCCCATGACCACTTTACCTACCACTAATGTGATTGATATTGACACAATGGTTGCTAATTTCCATCAAGAAAATTAAAAAAATGGATGAAGCCTTAGAAAAATTGTAAAACTTTGTGAGTTTTGAACACATTGTTGGTACTATGTTTCTTGTCATAGATAACATGGGTAAAATGCTTGATAATGAACAAGGAATATAACTTATTCATAGCCTATCTCATATCATTGATAATCATGTCCCTACAACGGCTAGTTGTGCTCAAAATTTGGGGTACACTCAAAGTGAAGGTGGAAATTTCATTCCTCCTACAATTGTGGCCTATATTCCTACATACACTAATCCATTTTTTAGAAAATAAGGCAACCCACTAGCAATGCCAATACAACCTTAGGTATTTCCACTATGAATCCCTTTAGCTTTGTGCATTCAATTCTCATATCTCCTAGTCCATCTCCCCTCACAAACTTACAATTCACTTGTCCTCCAAATACATATACACCTCCATATCACAACAGAACCAATGATTTTCTCCTAAAAAAATCTTGCAAAATGTTTCATCCCTTCAACAAAAAATTTCCACATTTAACCAAAATCAAAATGGCCAATGTTCACAATATGTCAAAAGAAACCCATTATCCTTGGAGATATTGAGAGCACAAATGCCACAAGGCATAAAGATTCCTAGATTTGAGAAATATGGTGGTAAATGAGACCCTAGCAACCATGTCTTGGCATACATAGCCTTATGTAGTGACTTAATTTGAAGATAAGATCTTGGCTAATATTTTCCCTAATTCTTTGGAAGATACAACCTTGAAATGGTTTTTTATTTTATAAATAAATCAATTAGTTTATTCAATGAACTTTTTGATGCATTTCTCAACCATTTACAAGTGAAAATTGGTCCCAATATGACCTTAGTTGATTTAATGAAGTGTAAAAAAGGATGATGAAAAGATCACTGATTTTATAGCACGATACCAATTGCTTTACTCATAAATAAACATTAAGATTCTTGATGCTGACCTTCAAAGAATCATTGAAAATTTGTAGAAAAAAATTCAAGACAATCTTGGGATGATGAAATATCCCTCTTTTACAGATTTGTGCACGACTCTTCATGACTATCAGAATTTGGATAGTCATCATGAAGAAAAACTCCTAACCATCTTAAAAAATATGAATTCACGCCCCATAACAATTTTTAACCATTCAAGAAACAAAATAATAGATTTTTACAAATAAATCCACCCCAAACAAGTCAACATGTTGAATCTCAAGTAGCTAGAATACAAACAAAAAAACCATATCAATTTAGAGAGCGTAATATGCAATTTACCCCATTACTCGATACCCTTCATTCTATCATGTTGCAAATAATGAGTAAGAACTTAGTTACCTTACCTCCCATTAGAGCCATTGATACCACTAAGCCCTTACCTCAAAAATTTAACTCAAATTCCTTTTGCCATTATCACCTACAAAATGGACATGATATAGAACATTGTAAGTGTCTTAAATATATTGTGCAAGACCTAATTGATTCTAATCACATCCAGATTGGTGGTGTTAATGATGGTCAAGGAAATAATTTTTTTGTCCTACCCAACCAAAAATTGCAAATATTTACCAATCCCATGCCAAATCGTAATATCTCTTTTGTGAAACCTAGTGATGCCAAGAATGATGTGATGATAAAATGAATGATTATGGATATGATAATCTAGTCATGTTCATTGAAGTTAAACCTCATAAGGGCCAAAAAAAAATTTCTATGAACATTTCTTTCTCACAAAATGACAAAATCAAACATGTACTTGATGGTCCTCTTTACATTTCCAAAAGAATCAATGGCAAGCCTACTAATGGGATATTTTAATTGATCCCATGTGTGTAGAGAATGTGATCACTGAGGAATTATTATTTTTCCATGAACTTTATCAAGATTCTTATGAACAACAAAAATCATTGATCAAAACACATAATGGTTTTGCTTTCCCTACAATAGGTTTGATCACTCTCCCTTAAAAACAAAATTGAAATAATTGAATTTCTCATTATCCATCATCCTGTCATCAAACCAATTCCATGTGAAGCTTGGTTATCCATGGCTACACTCCATGGATTTTTTCCTATCGTTAGTGCATAAATGCTTAAAATTTCCATTTGGAAATAACATCTTTATTGTGCATCATAGTGGCTTCAATATTGTGTCTTCTCATGGTAATTTCTCATTGGATTTATTTTGGCTTGAATCCATGAAACCTATTAAGCCTTATGAGGACTTCTTTTTCAAATCTTATAAAAATTTCAAGGAAAATAATATAGCATAATCATCCCTTAGAAACATGTCTCAACACATGATTGACCCTCCTATCATTGATCAAACCATGATTGAACCGAAAGCCCTTCTAACTAACCAAGACCAACCAATGACAAATCCTCTTCCAATTTCTATAAAAGACCGATAGATAACAATATAAGTCTTGTGGTTCCTCCTAAGATCAAACAAGTTTATAAAGCTAAAGATAAAGTGGTTGAACAACCTGCCATGGTTCCTTTCGTTCCTCCCTTGTAGGAAGAAAATAAACCTATGGTTGATAAACTCAATCCTACACAATCACAACTTGAAAATTATGCAAGAAGAAATAAAAATTCTAAAGAGCATAGGTGTAGACATCGTGCTATTTTTTGTCAATTAAAAGAAAAGAACAAAATACAAATTCAAGATCAAATACCAATTGAGATAAATCATGATGATTATCCACCTTTTCCACAATAAAAACAAGAAACTTCAATGGATATCATCATTAGGCCTCCTATTATGATTAATTTGGATGATGATGAGATTGCTAAGATTGACGAGGAAGTGCATAAGGAGATGAATTTATTGTTTTTCTCTTCCATGAGCTTAGATGATAACAATCGTGATCATGGTCCTAACAAGAGTGATTCACCATATGTTGAACCTAGTGATGCTCCTAGTACAACACTTATCATTGTCCCTTTGGCTAGTTATCCACCTTTCATATACGATGAAAAATATTAGGTTGAAAATGACCTACTATAGGTTGACTCACATGTGCCATGCTAGTCTTTTCTTTGTTTTATTTTTTATGTTCTTTGTGATTGCATGCACATAATGTGATCCCCTATACCATTTTGCTTGGTTTTTCTTTATATGTTTGTGAGCCTAATTTGGATGACCCTTGTCACTCTATTGGTGCAAGGTTACAAAGAAAGAAAATCTATCATTACATTCTTCTATTTGTATCTACGTTCTTCTCTATGTCATAAAACTTTATCTTTTATTTTGTCCCGTGTTTTACTTTTTCAGGATGATGCAAAGCATCGAGACATTTAGGTATCTTACATGTTGACCCAATATATTCTCTTTTTTTTCTCTCTATATGTGTCATTCTACCTTTGTGCTCATTGATCCATGAGTCATTTGGGGAACAATGACAATTTTGATCTCAATTATATCACTGTAGCAAAGACATACATTGACCCCAAATCCATTGATCCCTTATGTGTTATCTTAGGATTGCATATGGGGGGAAATATCCTTTCCATGACATAGCTCTACTTGGAAACATATGTTCAGCATATGGCTTTCTAAATAAAGCTCTCATTGATTTCCATTTATTGTGTTCTACTTTAAAGTAATTGCTCATAGTATGGTGTTTAGCTATTTCTTTAAAGTGGGGACATACACATCCCTTCTTATTGTTTTCTTCAAAGTGTAGTCTTCTTACTTAACTGAAGTTTCTTCTTGGTGGTGACATTGGGTTTGATTTCCTTCAAGAGAATGACCTTTTCTTGGCATATGCCATTCCTCTTAGTGGTAATGGTATGGCTTGCATTCCTTAAGTTGTGAATCTTTTATCCTTGACTAGTCCTATCTTGGTGACATTGAGGATGATGTTCCCTAAGATAATACCTTTCATAAACTAATAAAAAACCCTTTTACTATCCTTTCCTATTGTATTTATAACTTTTCCATGGCCACCAAGCATAGCACAACTTTCTTTCCAATGGATCCTTTATGTTTTTCATGAGTTTATAGCATAATGAAGCTTGCTATCCTTGTGATCTATTTTTGTGCTGCCTTATCAAAGTTATCAGGAGGTATAACTTTTGGTATGGTTGGTGTATGGGAGCCTATAGACTTATCATGAATTTCCCATCAACCACCTTTTTGGGGCTCACCTAGTGGACAACAAATTTCACTATCCCGTGTGTGTATATTTTTTTTGCATAGTGGACAATGGGTTTCCACTTGTGAACACTTTTTTTGGATAAACAACTAAGGTTCGATCCATACCTATTGGAAAAATAGTCGAGGCTTGATCCACCCTTTTCCTCTTTTATTTTTGCATCAATTTTTGCATTATATGCTTGTGTATCTTGTCTTGCTGATGTATATCATGTGTATTTGTGTTCCTTTATATTTATTTTGGTTTGACATGGGATCTTGATCCTGGGGCTCGGTCGCCTCCTTGATCTTTGTCATCCTATCTTTCTAACATTTGTACACTTGGACCCCTCTTGACATATATTTTGTCTACTTTAGTGTGATTTTGAGTGTAGGGCTCATCCTCACTAAAGTGAGGGCTAAATGTAGTGACAAAAAATGTACTCCTTTACATTCTATCACTTTTTTTGCCTTACCTTAATTAATTGGACTTAATTAAGCCTCTAATTTTCCCAATTATGCATTTAAATCCTAATTAATCTTGTTTTTGAAAGGGGGGCTTGTATTAAAAAATTGCAAACATTAATTAATCTTCCTTGGAAATTAAGTGTCCTAGATTTAGGTCTTAAGATCCATTCATCAAAGGATGAATGGGTCCTTAAGTTTTGGATCTCAAATTTTAATATGTTTTTGACAAAAAATTTATGATTCAATTTTAAATTGCAATTTTCAGTCTTTGATGTTTCTTTATTGGAAAATTAGAAAATTACCTATAAATACAAGGTTATTTTATTAATTCAAATCTTAGAAGAAAACTAGAAATTTTTGGGAGACCTTCACAAGAGAAAAGTTTACTGTCAAGAGCATTCGAGAGTAGATTTATTAGTCATATACAACAACATTGAAGGTATCAAGTATCATGTCAAAGTTATTTGCATCTATGCATGCTTTTGGAGCTAACATTGTGGTGTAGGTTTCAAGCATTCAAGCACCAAGATCAACATCCAATCAAACCACTTCATGCAAGATCCCATACTTGGAAAGATGTCTTAGAATATAGTCCTACAAGGGTAGCCATTAAAGGGTTTGGTGAGTTAAAAAAAGCTAGTGTTCATTCATCATTCCTTCCTTTCATTATTGTTTCATTTCAAGGTTTAATTACCAAACTAGAGTTTGACCAAGGCAAACCCTTATACACCAAAAACAAACAATTTACTCTTCTTTGTATGTTTGTAGATTTGTAGGTGAAGAAGGATTGAAATTGCATCGAAAATGCAATTTTGCAAGGTTATCGAAGTTTTCATCAAAGTTGTCAAGCCACATAATCTTACTTGTGGAATTTATTTTTTACTTTTTGACAATGAGATCTAAAGGAATCAGGAGTGCAAATCTAAGAGTAGAGGACTACAAAATTAGATTTTATACCCCTATAGCAGGACCCATTCGCCCTAGGGTGAATCTGTCCCATGAGGAGACTCAACAACAACTTTTGATGACTAGTACACATCAACTTACCCTTATCAGATTTGCTTGAAGTCTACTATTTATATTTCTATTATGCTTTAAATTGATGATTCCAGTTTCACATTGCATAATTAAGTTCATTTAGTATTTTTAGTTTTTCTTCCCAAAGTGCATTTTAGGCATATTTACGTTGTCTTGTCATAAGGAAAAATAGCCAAGATCTCCAATAGGGTTGACTCACTTAAGGTTTGAAAGTCAATCTTACCTTTGGGGATCTCCTTTTCATTTGGTGCTTAAAATGAACTTATTAGTCAAATTTCATAGTTGGATGGCTTGGACCTACATCTAGGTAGCACTATAATATGATAAGTTAAAACAACATTTTTAAAAACTGCCTAACACTATTGGGGGACCTAGTAGTATGCTGGGGTACCATAGTATCTAGTGGGGTGGCCTGGTGTTTAGGGGTAGCTTGATCCCCATATAAGAACCAAAGAGTAAATCCTCTTAACCACTAATAGGTAGAGGTTTTATAAGCCCTATGCCCTTGTCAAATAATTTTTATTGCTTATATTTTCTTATTTTGATTATTTTAGTCACTGAAACCCTCAAAACCCTAGTTAAGTTTCAAAAGATAACAAGCAGGAAAATAACACTAGGTGAGAAATCAATAAAGGGAAAGAAAGAATAGAGAAAAAGAATTATTGGAGGCTATTTTTCAAATGGTTATGGCTTTTGACTATTGATGGAATATAAATATTACAAAAGATAGTCTACAAGTTCTCTTTCTATTATCCCAGTTCACAATTACACATAGAAATAGAGCATACTCGATTCCAAGAAGAGAGATTGACTCTAACAAAAATGCAAGTCTTGATCTAGGACTTGATACCCATAATGCTTCCACAAGGGATTTTTATAGGACTCTTATTATTAGACTAGACAATAAAAAATAAATTTTACTTATGATATAGGGTAAACCCATTATCGAAAAAGGAGGTATATCGGTCATAAATCATCGACATTGAAAGTCCTTTATAAAATATTATTACTAACTTTTGAGTATAATTTTTAATCACTATATACATGGTTTTCAAATTTTTACTACTCGCTGATGAGTTGGATGTTGGTGATGGCATGTGAGGTGTCATTTCTCCATAATAAAAAATTCTAAAGCATCCCAAGGGTTTCCATATTGCATGAATCTAGAATTTATTATGGATATTCCATTCTTGAGTATTATTATCAAAATAAAAATTAGGAGAATAGAAAATATCCCATTTCACTCTTCCTTTGATAATGATCCTTGTGATTATTTCTTCGCTTAGTTGATATAATCGAGATTGATTGAATCTAGTCTTGCATATTTGAAGAAATCCTTGATATAAAATGTTATGTGAGAATGACATGTTATGAACTAGGTGAAGAAAGGTTTCTTGATTTTAAGTCAAGTAATAATAAATAAGGATGATCATTATTAATCCTAAAAATAGAGAATTCCCCATAACTTTCATGAGTAATGATAGGAGTAGATATGCATCCAAGATGAGATAATGTTTCAACTACTAGATTTACATAATCTTGGAACTTGGTGTTTACTCCTCTCATCAAGATGGTTCTTTTTGTTCCTTGGTTTAGTGTTCATAAATAAATGAAAAAAATTCATTTCTCTGATAAACCCTAGATGATTTGGATTTGGAGATAGATAAGGATTTTGCATGAAGGCACCTGGTAGATGTCAACTTAAGCAATCGACAACAATATTATATTTTCTTGAGATATGTTGAGATTCATAATTTAATTGGTTCAAGTATTCTTACCATCTCAGATATTCCCCTCTTCAATATTTTGTGCCATGATCTTTTTCTTTGAAAGTAATGAATCTACTGCAATCAATTATGATAATAAACTTCTTCATATGCATCAATTTTACAGAAAAATTATTTAAATTGTTAATAACACTATAAATTTCCTTATCTAAAGAAATCCATATTTTAACTTCTTTTAGGAGTACACCACTGGCATATTCTACAATGTGTTCCTCATCATCTCTTTCAAAACATAAGTGTCCTCCCCAAGAATATTCTAAAGCATCTGTATGCAAAATGAAATCATTAGTAGTTGGAACAAGCAAAATGGGAAGATTTTGTACCTTTTATTGAATAAATTTTACTGCTTGATTATGTTTCTTAGTTCATGGAGTTTTTTTATTTGTGAGTAACTACTACAAAGTTTCTTTTTAAAAACTAGTTCTTGGATATAAATTATTTACATAATTTAATATACCTAGAAATCCTTGTAACTCCTTGGTATTCGAAGCTGGCTGAAAATGGAGAATTTTGTTTTTGATATGAGGCTAGACTTCTACCTTTGTTGCATTGACTATCATGCCTAAAAATTTACATGAATATATACACCATTAAATTTTGAAAAGGGACAAAACAATTCCAGAATTTACAACTAAGGTCTATAAAATGTTTCTGGATGAGTTTTATGCTCATCAATGTTTTTATTAAAAATAAGAATGCCATCTATATATACACAACTTGAAAGTCTTGGAAACCATTAAAAATATTATCCATTCATTCTTGAAATTAATTCAGGGTGTTCATCAATCGAAAAGGCATAACAATCAATAACGCCCCGTCGTACGAACCCCAAAGGACAACTATAGTAACAATTACCACACAATTTTTTTTAAACGTAAACATACATGAAATGCACATTATGTTAGGACATGAAATTCATTTAAACAAAACCACTATCACTTATGTCCCTTAGCGTACACAAGGAGACATTACAATACTTAAATCCATACAATGACAATAAAGAATGGAAGCTAAAATATAAACTATGGCCAAGTGTACAATTACAATTACAACACTTACATTAAAATTCATCAATGAGAAACCATCCACATAAGTAACCAAAACATATAAAAGATTAACTTAATCCCGATAATTATATTCACACTATTGTCATATGAATTTAATGGAGCATATTTCCACAGATACAACACATTAATAAACAACTGCTAAGGATCAACATTCACACAAAGTTTACCAAAGATAAAATATTACATCACATCCTTTTCATTACATTACAATTTTCAAGAATTACAATGATACAAAAGTGTTCTCCAACATGGAAAGGAACCATATAACAAGATAGAATGATACAACTGAGCAGATGAATACACAGTATCATAGCTAGCTCCAAGTCAGATACAATTCTGGAGTCGTCGCAAGTGGCACAAATCCACACCTCTTGATCCTTGACTGGGGACCCAATGGGGTGCTTAGCATGTTCCACCTGACCACATGGGTCCGAAGACCCACCCCCTGTGCTAAGGAGCTGACAAGAAAGAATCCTCGACCAAGTTCATCCAAACAAAGAATAACAAGACTCAATGCCAACCACAAGTAACAAGAATACAAGAATAGTCACAACATCAAAAGATCACTCTCAAAACATAACAACAATAAACCACTTCCAAAATGTAACAACAATAAATCACAAAAAATATCATTAATAAACCACTTCCAAAATGTAACAATAAATCACAAAACATATCATCAATAGACCACTTCCATAGGTTTGCTAAGATAAAAAATCATAAGGGGTACTAGGGGAGAGTGTCATCGCATAGTCCTACATGGGTTATCCTGGCCGCCTCCAGGCGTCGGCTTCTCCTGACTGCCTGAGGCACTGCCCCCCATCTATGGTTATCCTGAATGCCTCTCTAGGCACCAACCCCATAGGGTGACTCATGCAGAGCTGTTAATCCTCTCATGAAGACAAGGTAATGACCTTTCCAACCATGGCCTTCTCAACCCACCTTTAGTCTGCGAAATCCCTAATGGGTGGACGAGGCATCCTTACTTATCTTGTTAACTTTATTTCTACCCAACCCCTAAATTTTTTTAATTAGGTTATCACTTTTTACACTAACTCTTGTGTGGGTTATCCTGGCTGCCCCTTTGTGCACTGGCCCCCACCAAGAGCCACTCTCCCTAGAAACCCGAAACACAAAACCAAGGCATCAAGGGGTTGTACCAATACTGAAAAAGCACTGAATCTTAAAATTGAAACACACGCAAGGAATTTACCATCTCGCGAATAGCCATATACATAGTTGGTCATGAAATTAGGTACAACCCAACCATAAACTCAAAATATCAATTATGACCAAAATTTTGGCAAAGACCAAATCAATTAAGAATCAATATGAAACAAGAGCACTCTCACCTCTGGAAACCTAATAACCAGATAAACTCAGCTCCTAAAGGAGAACAACATAATATTGAGGGTCCCCACATAATTAAGTATCAAGGATCATCAATGGAGTATAAATTCAAAATGGAAAGATCACATTCAATAAAGAAGCCTAAACATATTACAACCAAGCATTGTACTAAAATACAACATGATTTCAACAAATATGATCTCCATAAATCAAAACAATCTGAGAGAAAGACTTATTAAATAAAAGAAACGAAACCATCAAAATCAACCCGTAAATGCACAAATTCAATCCATGTATCAACACAAAGGTCACAACATTGGAATGGAACCATAAAAAGGAAAATCAACCTTTAATGCAACAAATGAACACTCCTCATCTAATCTTCTTAATAAATCATTTCAATTATCTAACTACAAATAGCCCAGTTTGAATTTTCAGACATAGAGACATTAACCTACCACTATAGGTTTCCATATATACATATAAGGCGATATCACCTATTCACTTCATTAAAAATTCCTTAGTAAATAATAAATAGAGCTATTACCTTTTTCTCACATTATCTAACTACATCACTAACAAAACAATGCCCTAGTAATTTAATTTTTCTCATTCCATTGCTAATGTAACCATTTAATTTGAATCAATCAAAAGGCTCTATTCCAACATTTGAATGTTCTTACACCAACTTGTTTTTCTTGAATTAAAGTATGCAAATGTTCATAAATAAACTATAATATTTAATTACTACTTATGACCATATACATATATCTGAAAAGATGCATAAATTTATTTCCCTATTATCTAGTTACAGCCCCAGTCATATATTTATTTAATAAGGTCCAACCCTTCAATTATTTAAGTGTATTATAAACCTACCAAACTATATTTTCAATCATTCGATTATATGAATAAACGTTTATCTATAAATATACTTCTATTACCATATTGATATAATTTAAATTTAATTAATATTCCTTGTAACCTAATCTAATCTATTCACTTAATTACTAATTCCCAATTTAGCAAAACAAAACTCCCAAATATCTAAACCTACTGAGTTAACCTTTCCTTATATAATCTTCCTATTTCGCATAGCTATATAATCCACTAAACTCATTCTTTTGGTAACACAACTAGAGTCAGTTGTATTCCACTACATACAAATCTCCTTTGTCTTACCTTCCCAATCTATTTAGCTTACAAGATCATGGAGATAACATACATCTTATTAAAACACCACACCAAAAGCCATGTAGAAAATCGACACGAATAAATCAAGCAAACAGTCAATGCCAATTGTAGTAATTATGCATCGAATTAAATGTGATTGAATACCCAACAAAATACGCATTCATTGAAATTCAGATATAATGAATATTCATGAATAAATTCATAGACCACAAGATAAACTCGACTTACTCAACAACCAATACAAACATAGGGAAGGAATTCGCCTTAGGCAGTATACGCAACCTAAATTCCAGCGATGGAAGGGCGTGATATAAGTGTAGCATCAAATTATATATAATTCACATGCCCAACTCAAGACTGATCCATCGAAATAAATGGACTCAAATGCTGAATACAACACAGGTTTATGAACTATGAAAATGAATATTGAAAATTGAATTACTTGAAATTGAAAATTAACAATATAAATCAAACCTACAGAAGGGTAGAGGAAACGTAGAATATGAGGTAATTATTCAGACAAAATGAGATTCGTTAACAAGAAATGACTCATACTTCATTTAGTCAATTCCCTATCTTATAATCTTGCACGATCTTATTATAGTGGGGGAAATTATGACGCCACCGGCTACGACTCCAAGACCTCAGTCAAGGGAAACCAAAGGTCGCGGCTTTCTACTGGAACAAATTCGAAGGAAGTTGGGACAATTCCTCCACAATATTGACAAGGATCAGGAGGTATCAACGTAGCATTAGAGGATTGAGTTCGCTACCAGAGAAACTAGAAAGGAGAAAGTGAGGAGATCGTTGTCAAAGATATGCATAAGAAAGAGCTCCACATTGATCGGCTTCCATCGATTACTATAGCCGATGATCAATTCTCCCAAGGCTATCACATTTATCCATAAACACAGGCAAAGTATGTGATTTGATGACCACACTAAGAATATTTTATTACTATATTTGAGGTGCAAGAATGAGAGCCCAAATGCAATGCACATTTCAATTACAGACTGTCGAATCTTGAACTCAGTCTATAGTATGGAGAAGTCATAACACATAAAATAGATCAAATGAAGGCCAGGAAAATTATGAGAGAGAAACATATGCAGCTAATTGGCCAAAGACCGAGGTGTTTCCTCAAAGAATCAAAACAGAATGAATACTCATACATCGAATCTGTGACAAGAGCGACCGGGTTCGGCATAGATCGATGCAAGGACAACATGAATTATAGAGGAATCTATACAGATTCGAATTTTCAGGGAGCAACACATTATTTTTAAATCAAATATTAGGTATCTCAAGAGACGCAGAAGACCCACAAGTTGAATTTGTTGAAAATGTTTCAGAAACTTCCAAACAACTTGTTTGATTCTATACAAAAACACACAAACGGGTTTTCTACAGACAAGATTTGAAAACCTTCAGAAAAACAATGCTCTAATATTTTCAATTCCAAAACAAGCAAGCAAGAATTGTATTATACCAAATAGTATAAACATACACAAATTTGTTACAAGAACAAAGGCTGATTTGGAGAGAAGGAACCTCGATTCAATTGATTGAGATGTGTGAAGATTTGATGCCAAGATCTCGACTTCCAAATTGCAGCTCCAACATTAATAATAAACCCCCATTTTCCCCACAAAATATTTTGCATTCCAACCCAAAACCAATTCCCCTCCCCTCCCCCCCAAAACTAAACTTCTTATTATTTTCTTATTAAATTAACAACTCTTTTTTGTTTTCCTGATTTTTCCTATTATGAGTTAAAACTTAACTTCTATTTTATTAAAATCAACACTCATAGTTGACACGCAATAATTAATGAAAATCTCTTTATTTTAAATTACTTAATTAGAATAATTATCTTTTCTCCAAAACAACACTCAAATAAATCTCAAAATAATAGCAAGTTTACTTCTGTTATTTAGTTCGCAATTACTGTATCCAAAATATTTTTATTATTTTATTTGCTTTACTCGTTGTCCCTTATCTTCATTAAGATTTTATTTCCTTTTTATATCCTTTAATAGTTATCCTCATAAAAATAATTATATTATCAATCGTCAATAGTTATAATTTCGAACAATACCTTTTTAAAAAAAAACACAGTTTGTTTATTTAGTAATAAACTATTTACTTAATATTTTTATAATTTAATTTATTTTAAATCACTTAATTGAAATAATTATCTTATCTTTAAATAATTGATTTCCAATGATAATACTATCAATAATTATTATTAATTCTATATATTTTTTAATTCCGACTAAAACGAGTGACCTTATAATTAAATTAATTTGATTAATCAAATCTAATCATATCATGCGTGTTATCACATAACCTCAAAATCAAATTAAATAATAAAATCACAAAATCATCATGACATTACCTATCAACCAATAACACTTTTAACAACGAAACGACATGACTGTCCAACAAACAACTTACATTTCAAGGACAACCAAAATGGAGGGGCACTACACAATCCATTCGAAATGTCCAAAAGGACAACTGCAGGCCATTTTATATTGATCTTATTGTTTCACCCTAATTTGGTAAAATCCTTATTTACAATCAAACAGAGATTTTTTTGAGTTAGCAAAATTTTCCAATAGATATGAATTATCAAGGATAGGATAAGGGAAAGGTAATTTTATTGCATTTAGAGGCCTATAATTAATAACCATCATTTTCTTTTTTCTTCTTCTTTTTGCTTCTTTACATACCATAAATGCATAACAATCATAATAAGATTGAGAATGTTTCACATACTTCCCCTTTTTTATCTCTTATATAGCTTCAACCATATCTAGATAGTCATGTGCTAGTATGGGTATCTTCTTGCTGCTATTAATTTTAACATATGGTTGCAATCTTATCTCCAATTTTGGAATTTCTTTTTCCACATTTTTTTGAGGGTCATCTAAGCATACTACTTATATTAATGCTTCTTTTAACTCTAGAAGAGGCTCAACTAGTTCTATTATTCTTATAGCTAGATACTTTTTTGAGTCATAGTCAAATATTGGAGTACTTATCCTTTCACCATTGAGTGTAAACATGGCATATTTTTTAGTACATCCATAATGAGTATATCAGTCTATAAAATTTCCTTGTAAAAGTACATCAACTGGTATTTGTTTCATAGCAAAGAAATCACACTTAAGCCTTTTCCTTCTAATTTCATGGTCTATTGATGACTATATTTGTCACAAATAAATTTATTTCCCTGGATATCACATGCTATATATGCAATTTTCTCTAATTTGTTCCCAATTATCTAATACTTGCTCCTTACAAAAAGACAATGATGCTCCAATGTCAATTTGCACATCATATTGTTTCCCATTTATTATAACATTTATATATTGAGAAAAATTTCCTATAAGATGGACTAAATAATGGGATTCCAATTGGGGATTTGGTTTTGGCAAAATAAACATCACTAACTTAATATTGTTGGGATCTTCTATGTCCCGAGGGAACTCAATCTCCACTTCATCTTTAATTCTTTTTGTATTTGTTCTTGAAATTATGAATGATCTTGACTAGGGTAATAATATTTACTAGTGCTCATCATAAATGATAGGATTATATGAACAAAATTGTGGCCATTCATATGTTTCTTCTTCCTCAAAGATGTTTTGGGTGAAGGATAGATTTTTCATGGCAATAATAATATGATCAATTTTCTTTGACTAATTCCTATACTATATTTCATGTCCTTTCTTTCTTATTAAATAGGAGTAAATGATATTGGTAGTTCATTTACCTATGGTGGAAGAGTATCTTGAAACTAGTTCAACCCTTGAAACCATCTCTAATATTGTTGGAATTGTTGCTAAGGGTGGCTGCTATTTTGAGGAGTCTTGTCATACCTTTGAAACCTATTTTATAATTTTCCTCTATTTCTTCATGTATCATCATAACATTAGGAAGATCATCAAAATATTCTTCTTCCAAATGTCTTTCAGCTTCTTGTAGTGTATTGGAAAGGGCTTCTAATTCAACTTCCTCTTTTGCATCAAATTTTCAAATATTGGCTCATAAATGTTATCTTGCAAATACAAATCTTCTTCTTTATATACAATATCCCACCATGCTGCTATGTTAGGATTTGATAAAACAACTTTTGCAGCCTTGTTTTTGCAAGAGCAATCTGAGCCTTTATGGCTAGGCTTGTTGCAAATATAGAAAATAATTTGGTTTCTTTTGTTGAATGAGAGGGGGGTGAATCAATTATATCTTATAAAAACATAGTAACCCTCATTAACATTAAAATATACAACATTCATTAACCCCTTATTCTATTATGATGAATTAGCATGAAAATAAAATAACAAAAACTTAAACAACTCAACACCATACACAAGAGAACACGATATTTACATGGAAAACCCAAGGGAAAAACCACAATGAGGATTAGCTCATAATATAAGTTATAGAAAAATTAGTACAAAGGATCACTACTAGAATAGGACACTCTCTAGAAAGGCTGACAACGAAGGCTCATTTTTGGGATGAAAAGAAGATAAAGAAGAAATGTTACACAACTAACTTGATATTAATGCAACATGAATTCCACCATAATAGCTCCAATACCTTCACAGTCTATTTGAATGATTGTAAAAACTTTATGATCACTACATGTGGTAATCCAACACTTGAAAGTTCACATTGCCAAGCTCAATTTCAAATCACTCGCACCATACACTTCGAACACACATATATCTTACATCTATCTTAATCTCCTTCAACAATTCAATTCATACTTATATTGTTCTCAACCTTGAAACCCTTTCCAAGTTTGACAATGCACCACAAATGTGCAAATTCAAATTAGGTCGGCACCAAAAAATTCTCGTGATGGATAGGAATGAAGGAAAACCACAAAAATCCTTAGCTAGGTCTGGAATCTATCCTAACACACCTCAACACGCTTCCACAAACTTTGAAGAGGGTTGGCATGTAGTGTAAACACCAGGTTAGTCGTTACCCTTGCAATCACCATTAAAATTTTAAGTACATGCTTCCTTTGATCAATCCATAAATTTCAGATAACAATCTTCATCTAAACATGATCCAAAAAAATCTTGAAAACTAACAAAATCCTTTGAAACAAATTTCACTTGAAGAATGTACAAGCCTAATACATCTTGAAAACATTGCTAGACACTCTAACTCAGAAGGTCGTCTTCTAGAACACCAAACCAGGATCCTCTTGAAAAAGGAAAGAGACTAACACCATCAACTCTCACTCAAAATTACAAGTCCTGAAACATAACTATAGAGAAATTATATGGAGCAAAGACATTTCTCCCAGACACCTCTGTGATGCATAGTTCACACAATGGTGAACATAACTTCTTTTGTACAATAATTCATCAACATAAATTATAAATATAGAATCTTTGAACAATTGTAATCAACATATCTGAACCACACAAGCACATCTTCAACCTAGAAGAAATGCAGAGCAAAAATTGAACACAATACTATAACAATCTCTCTCAATCACTACACAGTTGACACCAATGGCAACATAGGCTTGTTGACATGAGTGACAACACCTTCATACTTGCAACAATCTCCCCATTTTTCATTGATGTCAACAAAAGATGTGAAAAACCATAAAAAAAAATCCCCTTTATTTTTTTATTGATTAGACAACTTACACAACATTTGTCTCTCCTACTTTCAACTTATTCTTTTTCACATGCTTCACTCTCCCTTTGACAATAATGATTAGACAATATACACAACTTTCTCCCCATGATACCTTGCACTTTTTCACATGATTTTGTCTCTCCCCCTTTGACATCAATGGAAAAGGATAAAAAAAAATTCATGGTTCTTCCCCTTTGAAATTTAACAAAGATACTTGCTATTTCTCCCCCTTAGACAAACTACTCACCACTATTCTACAACATAGTTTTACTACTTTGAATACTCTCCCTTAGGAGTACACACCAACATGTACCAAATCAGCAATCTTTGCATAATGACAACACTCACTCCATACTGCAACAATTTCACTACCTACTCCCCTAAGAGGTAGCCACAAACATCAGTCTAGAATAAATAATAGATCATAAGATCCATTGGACTAATGCAAATCCTTATGCATCTAGTTTAGAGAAGCAGGATCAATGATCCCCAACTTCTCCCTGAGATACTCAAAAGTATCCTTAGGAAGAGGCTTAATAAATATGTCAGTAATCTGATCCTTTGTAGGTACATATTTAGGCTTCACTTTATTCTCCACAACCTTCTCTCCCAAAAAGTGATATCTGATTGAAATATGTTTTGTTCTTGAATGCATCATTGGGTTCTTTGAAATGTTTATTGCACTTTTATTGTCACAAAATATAGAAATAGGCTCATCATACACCACTATGATATCTTTTAATTTTTATCTCATCCACAACACTCATGTGAAACATGATGCTACTACAATACACTTAGCCTCTACCATAGATAAAGAAACCAAATCTTGTTTCTTACTTAGCCATGACACTTGGAATCTACATCCAAGAAAGAATGCATGACCACTTGTACTTTTTTTTTCATCCGCACAACCAACCCAATTTGCATCTGTGTAAGCACTTAATTTGAAATTTGTATCATTTGGATACCATAAGCCATGATCCAGAGTTCCCTTTAGGTATTTGAATATCATCTTCGTTGTTGCAACATGTGACTCTCTAGAATCTTCTTGAAATCTAGACAAAAGACAAACTGCATGCATGATATCTGGTCTAGTAGTAGTTATATATAGAATTCCACCAATCATAGATCTATACTTGCTTTGATCACCCTTAGGGTATTCATCATTCTTGCTCATCATAGATTCCTAGTCCTCACAACTTCTTGAACAGTCCTATTTTTCATTTCAACCACTCCATTTTATTGATGATTCCTAGGGGTAGACAAATGCCTCTTTATCCCATGATTCTCACAAAACATGTTAAATTCATTGGAGATGAATTCTCCACCTTTTTCAAACCTAAACATTTAATCTTCAAATCCATTTCATTCTCAACCATAACTTTAAATGCTTTGAATATATCTAGGGCTTCATATTTCTCTTCTAAGAAAAGTAACCCATGTCATTCTAGAATAATCATCAATCAAAGCATGAAATACCTTTCACCTTATATAATTATCACCCTTGTAGGACCACAAAGGTTTGTATGCACCAATTACAATAATTCGGTAGAATATTTTTCTTTACCCTTGAAAATTATTTTTGTTTTCTTTTTAATCTTACACTCCTTGTAGACAAAATTGATAGGATTTGTAATCCTTAGAAAATATCTCACTGCTTGAACATAACTAATTCTAACCAAGTTATCAAGATTGATGTGACACGTCCTCCTGTGCTATAACCAAATTTCATTAATCTAAGTCATAAATCAATGACCATCAACACTCTTGAATTGATAAACATTTCCATCTGTCCCTTTTCCAACAACAATCACAGTTCTAGAGCCTTTTTTGATCTCACATCCATCATCCTGAAACATAAGATTATATCCTTTTCTACACATCTTCCCAACACTCAAAATATTATGCCTTAAACCCTTGATGTAGTAAACATCATCATTATTATGCATGCCATCAAAATTGATTGAACCTATTCCACAAATCTTAGCACTTGAATAATCTCTAAATTTAAGAATTCTTGCATCATATTTTTCAAGTTTAATACACTTACTCTTGCCTCTGGTCACATGATTTGAAAAACCACTATCAATGATCCAATAGTTCTTATCTTGTCTAACATGGAAAGAAAATACCAATGTACCTTTAGCCTTCACCCTTGTCTCCTTTGTCTTTGGAGCATTTTCCTTCACACATTTTTCAGAGTTAGAAAAAATAGATTCATCTTTTAAAGCCAAGAACAAAAATTCATTATCATCAAAGTCTCCATAATCAAATTCATCATAAAAAGTACCAACATATTCTTTAACATAATAGATTTTCTTGATCATCTTATCTTTTTTTCATTATTCTTATTGTTCACACTTCTATTTGGACATCTTGAAGCATAGTGACCTATTTTTCCACAACTAAAACATTTGAAAGGTAATTTATCTTTGTACTTACTGGTGCCCTTTTTCATCCTTAGAAATTTAGCTTCCACGTCATCAAGATCATCTCCATCTGAATCTTCAATATTTTCTAATTTTCCAACCTTGAAAGTTGTCTCCACTTTTGCACGATTATTTAGACCAAATTTTCTCATTTCAAATGCAGTTAGTGTGCCAAAAAATTGATCTCTAATGTAAGTATTAAAATTTTCAACTTAGAAAAAACTTTTTGACCATAAGAATTAGGAAGAGTTATGAGAATTCTCTTTACCACTTTAGGATCTTTTACTTTTACACCAAGACCTCTCATTGCACTGACAAGTTCATCAACCCTCTGCATGTAACTTGTAGTTGTTTCATCTTCACACATTGTCAAGTTCTCGAATTGTGTCTTCAAATTATGCATCTTAGCTTGTTTAACCTTATCATATCCTTCATAAAGACATTCTATATTATCACATATTTCTTTAGAAATTTTCAAATCCATAACTTTCACTAATTCAAAATTTGCAAGACTACTCAAAAGAACAAACCTTGCTTTACCATTTATTTCATGGGACTTGATCTCATCACTTGTGCTAAGTCTATTTATAGGTATAGTATAATTAGTCTTTATTGCTTATAAAACATCATATCCAAGGTAAACCAAAAAACCTTCCATCTTAACCTTCTAGAATGCATAGTCTGTGACATCAAACATAGGGATCTCCTTCTTGTTTTCCACCCTAGATCTACCTCAAGGTGTTAATATTTTCTCCGAGTAACCTTGCTCTAATACCAATTTTTGGAAGAACAAGACAACTAAGAGGGTGGGGAGTGAATCAATTACATATCTTATCAAACATCAAAACCATTATTAACATTCATATCCACAAAATTCATTAAACCCTTATTCTGTTATGATGAATTAGCAAGACAATAAAATAACATAAAATTAAACAACTCAACAACATGCACAAGAGAAAACCAGATTTACATGGAAAACCCAAGAAGGGAAAAACCACAGTGAGGATTAGCTCACAATATAAGTAATAGCGAAACCAATACAAAGGCTTACTACCAAAATAGGACACACTATCCAGAAAATATCACATCCAAGGCTCACTATCAGAATGAAAAGAATAGAGAGAAGAAATGTTATAGAGAGAACATGATATCAATGTAACAAGGATTCCACCACAAATCTCCAAAACCTTCATAGTCTATTTGAATGATTTAGACACCTTATGCCCATTGTATTTGGTAATCCAACACTTGAAAGTTCATATTTCTCTTCTCAATTTTGCATCACTTGCACCATACACTTCGCACACACATATGTCATACATCTATCTTAACCTCCTTCAACAATTCAACTCATACTTATACCATCCTCAACCTTGAAACCCTTTCCAAGTTCAGAAATGCACCTTAAATGTTAAAATTAAAATTAGGTTGGCACTAAAACATTCCCACAATGGATAGGAATGAAGGTGGACTAAAAAAATCCTTAGCTAGGACCCAAATCTATCCTAACACACATTAACACACTTCTACAAACTTTGAAGATGCTTTGCATTCAATGTAAACACTAGGTTGACTGTTACCCATGCAAACACCATTAAAATTTTAAGTACATGCTTCATTTGATCAATCCATAACTTTCAAAAAACAAACTTCATCTAAACATGATCCAAAAACATCCTGAAAACTAATAAAATCCTTTGAAACAAAATTCACCTAAAGAATGTACAAGCCTAGTACATCTTAACAATAATGCCACACATTGTAACTCAGAAGACCATCTTCCAAAATATGAAACCATGAATCCTCTTGACATAGGAAAGAGACCAATGCCATCAACTCTCACTAAGAATCACAAGTACTGAAACACAACTGTAGAGAAATGCAAAGCAAAGAAATTTGTCACAGAATCCTCTGTAACATACATTTCACACACTGGTGAACATAACTCCTTTTGTACAACAATCCATCACCACAAATTTTGAATATAGCATCTTTGAACACCTTTAATCAACATATTTGAACCACACAAGAAGATCTTCAACCTAGAAGAAATGCAGAGAAAAAATTGAACACAATACTATAACAATCTCTCTCAATCACTACATAGTTGACATGAATGACAACATAGGCTTGTTGACATCAATAACAACATCTTCATACTTGTGACAACTTTGAGGTCAAGGATTAGAGCATTTGGGGATATATTTATTTTTAGGTGCATAAGTATGGCGCTTAGTAAAATTATGGAATTGTAATTTGACCTTGTGCTTGCAGTGTTTCTTGTGAGCTTTGTACTAAGGTTTTGTGAAAGGATTACATCCATACATTTCTATGAATGTAAGTGATATACGTTGGGCCTCATGTTTAGTGAATTTTTTTCTAATATTTACAATCATGAGTAAATCTCAAAATTTGATCTTTTACAATTTGAATAAGATTAGTGATTTGTGTAACTTCTAAAGTAATTTCTCTAACTTTCATCAATCTCAAAAATTTATCACCTAAATTGTATTGAAGTCCTTCAAGATATTTTGACTTAGAAAAATAAATTTTATGAGAGTCTTTTAGTTGATAGAACATTCTTCTAAATTCTCTAGAATATTCAATTAATTCCTTTAGTTCATAGTGTTTCATTAACAAAATGTCTTTCATCAATCTTTCATTTCAAAGTACTGATTTTGGATAGAATTTATCGATTAATAATTATAATAAATAATTCATTATAGAAAATTGTACCTACATTTGGTGTGGCTGGCTAGATTGAGCATTTGTCTGGGTTTGATTAAGAAATATCCAATACACTTTAGTATCTTTTTAGCATTTAATTTATTGAGCCACCAATCATCATGAACAATACCCCACGTGTACTTAATAGCCAATTTGCATGTATTTTTTGGATTAGACCTTGATAATACTCCAATAATGATAAATGTATTGATCCATGATTATAAATTATTTGATAAGTATCTTCTACATTATCAATGTCTAAATACCATGGTTCAATAGGACATGTAGTTCTCATCATCATAAGAGTATCTAATTTTCTTTCTTTCTTTTCATGGGATCTGATTGGATCTAGAATGATGAGAATAATTTATGTTGGTTTCTTTTTTTTGGTTGACTAACCAGTCTAAATATGTTGATAAATCATTTATATATTGACCAATATAATCAATACATTGGATAATATTATCATAATTTTCTCCCAAAGGCTATACATGCTCAATTATGGTTGTAAGATCATCTCCATTTTTGTTCAGATTATTCAATGTCTATTTTGACGGAGTCTGGATCTTACCTAAAGTTGTCTTAACATATTTTAAACTATTATAATTATCTACCACAATATTTCCTATTTTATGTACATTATTTTGAATCAAAACTACTAACTCTCTGAGTGATAATATAACATTATAATAATCATCTACATTTTTCTATAAATGTTCACAAAATCTTATAATTTAATTTCTTTATTTGAATTCACTTGAAGGTTCTTTTCTTTTGCATATTTTGGTTGGAAAGTATGGAATATAGCTATTTTAGCATATTATATTTTGAAGCTTCCCCCGGGTGGTGGCCATCTTCCATTTTTATAAAATGATTCCTCTTGTTATTTATACCACTCTAATTTTTTTCCCTGGGTAATGTCATAACCATATTGTAGAATGGATGAATTATACCTTTTCCCTTTTGTTTATTTCTCTGTGTAGTATTGGTTGCTACTAGTTGAAAGGGGTTTGGTAGTTGATTTAAAAGAGAATCTTCAACTTGTACAAAAATTTGGGATTTATTTCTTATTGAAGAAGAACTAAAAGAGGATCTTGCACTATGAATTTGTTCTTCAAATGGGTTGATGAGATACTCCTATTAGAGAGGGATATTGGTATGATATTGATATGGTTTTGAGTTACACTATGGACTGGTTTGGTGGCTTCTAACAAATTTGGTGCTAGATGTTGCATCCAATCTAGCTTCCATCTAGATTGTACATCTATTATATGAATATGTCACTTTTGTAATTGCACCGAGTCCCCATTCAATGTTCTAACATACGAGAGATTATCCAAAATAGAAGGATTATTGGTATTAGTCATGGAATAAAATACTTGTTTATTGATTGAAGCATATTTAAACCATCCAAACATATTTAACCCATACAAGGAATTGAATACACCACAACAATTTAAGGACCCATATTTTACTTATGCACACCCTCAATCTCTTGTAGCTATAATGAGATTAGGGAAAAAGGTAAAACATACAGAATTTTTGGTTAATCTAGATGTAGTGTATGAAATTTTACACCTTCACAATTTCACACTATGTTTGGGTTCCTTAATTTATTAGACTTAATCAAGCTTCTAATTTCCCAAATTATGCACTCCAAAGCCTTATTTTAACCATTTTCTGAAAGAAGAATCAATATTTAATTAATGAATTTAATATTTTAATCACCCTAGAATATGTGTGTCCTAGACTTATAGGCCAAGAACCATTCTCACAAGGGAAAATGGATCCTCTTTAATTCATGACACATTTTTAGATATGTTTTTGGTGGTATTTTAATGATTCAAATTCAATTTGCAATTGTCTTTGGAATCTAATTTTGGGAAATTAGATAAAAACTTATAATACATAGTCTTTTTATCATTTGAAATCTAACATGCATGATCAAATATTCCTATGAGAGAATATCATAGTCAAGATAATTCAAGAGAAGATATATTAGTCATTTGTCGCGGTATTAAAGATACTAACATCATGTTCAAGCTTATGTGTGTTCATGTCATCTTTGTTGTGTTATGGAGACCAATCAGACTTGGATAAAATCTTCAACATTATCTTATTAACTAATTGTATACACATAATAAATATTTTACTATACTTGTATTTAAAATATCAATTACAAACAATTATTAAATGTTTGAAATGACCAGTTACAATATTTATTTAAAGACAACTGCAAATAGTTATTGTAACCACCTAAAAGAGAACGTGTTATTGGGTGCATGAGAAAAAAACCAATGGCCACGCTTCATTTGTAATTAATGGGACATGCGTGGGGATATATTCCAATACTCGGATTAGAGTTTGGAGGGAAATAGGTCATGAAAATTGTTAGCAAAAATTTATAGTTCTATGGCTGAAAAATGTAGGAAGTGTCATAGGTACACATGGCAAAGGCTATGTAAAAACATTAGTGGAAAAATGTGGAGAAAAACATTGTTGCAGGTTGTCGTGATTGTTGCATACTTTGTAAAAGTTATTTACTAGAAGTTTAATATATATTAGACCCTCTTGTTGGTGGATGTAGCTTGATTTTGGGTGAACCACGTCAAATCTTGGTGTTCTTCTTTTGTTGTCTTTCTTTCTGGGTTTTCTATTTCTCTGTTTTATTGTTCAAATATACATTTAACTAACAAAAATCTGCCTTCTAAACCCTAAAAAGTGGTATCAGAGTGGGTTTTTTTTTAGTCATCCTTTGCATGAAGATCTCATGGCTAAGTGGGAGTCTCATGGTTGAGTGGGAGTTATGGAAGACGAGTAAATTGAAGGTAGACAAATTCAATGGGTAGAAATATCAGTTATGGAAGATGTAGATGGAGGATTATCTTTATTAGAAGGATTTATGGTGGCCATTGGAAGGGAAATCTAAGAAACCATCAACAATGTATGATGAGGATTAGGATATTCTAGACAGAAAAATACATAGTAGTATTCATTTATGCCTGACACAATCAGTGGTGTTCAATATTTCAATAACAAAGACAACAGAAGATATGATGCAAACCCTAGTGAAGTTATATGAAAAATATTCTGCTTCGAATAAGGTATTTTTTATGAAGTGTTTATTCAATATGAAAATGGTAGAAGGTGGTCCAATTGTTGATCATTTAAATGAGCTCAATACGGTTACTGGTGAATTAACTTCTATAAATGTAAAATTTGATGAAGTTAGGGCTCTTTTGATTCTATGTTCTTTGCCTGAAAGTTGGAATAGCTTGGTAATGGTAGTTAGTAATTCTATTTTTTTTCAAATGTACACTAAAATTTAATGATGTTGTTGGTGTTATTTTGAGTGAGGAAATTCGTAGGAAAAGTTGAGGTGGTACATTCAAATCAGGCATTATTTTGAATGCAAAAAGTAGGGGTAGAACAAAGGAGAGGGGATAGAATTTTGGACATTGTGGGTAGTCATGAGGAAAATCAAAGGACGAGAGGTCCCAATCCAAAGAGAAGAATAATTATTGGTACTGTGGTAAGCTGAGTCATTTAAAGAAAAATTGCTAGTCTCAAAAAAATAAAGGAGACAAAAAAGAAGGTAGTAAAGAGGTAAATGTGGTAAGTAATAAATATGACGAGGATTCTTTGATTCTTTCCCTTGATAATGCTGATGATTATTGGGTGTTAGATTCAGAGACTTCATTTCATGCTACACCCCATAGAAGTTATTTTCTTGATTATTTCCAAGGAGATTTTGGGTTGGTTTATTTGGGAGATAACAAACCTTTTCATATTGTTGAGAAGGGAAGAATCAAGATTAAGTTTCAAAATGGGAATCATTGGCTACTACAAGAGGTAAGGCATATTCCAAAGTTAAGTAGAAATTTGATTTCAATATGGAAACTAGATGATGAAGGTTGCGTTGTTACATTTAGTGATAAAAACTAGAAGGTTACAAAAGGTGCCTTAATGGTATCAAAAAGTGTGAAAGTAGGCACCTTATATCTTTGTACATGTCATACTATTCATTCTACTTTAGTTGTTGCAGAGAAAAGTCAATGTTCAGGAACAATTGCTATAGTTCAATAGGTAGAAAATTAGATAGTTGTTGTGGGTTTACAAATAATACTGTGCCATAATAGACTTAGGAATATGAGTGAAAAGGGTATGAAAGTACTTCATTCAAAGAATGTTCTACTAGGTCTAAAACATGTTAATATGGAAATCTATGAAATTTTTGTGTATGGCAACCAAAAGAGAGTTAGTTTTCTCAAGGATGGGAAGCAAAAGAAAGATGAGAAATTGGAGCTTGTGCATATGGATGTATGGGGACCAGCTTAGGAATCCTCTCTCAATGGATCTTAGTATTATGTTACATTCATAGATGATGCAACTAGGAAGGTTTGGATTTATTTCCTTGGGAAGAAATATGATTTATTTGAAACTTATAAAAATGGAGAAGCTTGGTTGAGAATGAGACGGGTAAAAAGTTAAAATGTCTCAAATTTGATAATGGTGGTGAGTATTGCAGAAAAGAGTTTGAAGATTATTGTTCCTCTAATATAATTCATAGGAAAAAAATGGTTCCAAGGGCTCCATAGGAAAATGGAGTGGTTGAGCACATGAATAGAACAATAATGGAGCGTGCACAAACTATGAGATTCCATGTTGGGTTTCCTTTAAACATGTGGGTAGAGGCTATAAACACTATTGTTTGTTTAATTAATAGAGGTCCTTCTAATCCTTTGGGTTGTGGTATTCCAAACGAAGCATGGATGGGTAAAAAGGTGAGTTATTCTTTTCTCAAAACCTTTGGTTGTGAAGCATTTGAACATGTAGATTCTAAAAATAGAACCAAGTTGGAAGCCAAATCAAAGAAATGTATATTTGTTGGATATGTCATTGATGAATTTGGTTATAGCCTTTGGGAGTTTGAAAATTATAAAATTGTGAGAAGTAGGGATGTCATGTTCAATGAGAAAGTGTTGTACAAAGATCAATTGTAGCATCATAAGAAGAAATAAAATGATTATGTTGTGTTGGATGACACTCCAAACACTGATGTTCTAGTGGTTCCTCATGATTCACAACAGCAACAACAACAAATACCACAAACTAATGTGAATGTTAGATGATCTTCAAGGATAAGTAGACCTGCGAAAATATTTTCTCCCTCTTTGTATTCTATTTTATTAACTGATGCTGGTGAACCAGAATGTTATGATGAAGCTATGTAGGTGGATTCCAAGGTTCAGTGGGAGCATGGAATGGAAGAAGAAATGGAATCCTTGCTGAAAAATTAGACTTGGGAACTATGCAAGTTGCTTGCAAGTAAAAAGGATTTACCAAAAAAATGGGTTTATAGGCTAAAAGAGGAAGATGGAGGTAAGAAAATATTTAAAGCCAAGTTAGTTGTAAAGGGATTCATATAGAAAAAGTGCATTGTTTTTTATGAAATATTTTCTCTGGTTGTTAAAATGACTTCTATTCATATTGTTTTAAGTATTGTGGTTGTTGAAGATTTACATTTGGAACAACTTGATGTTAAAATAGACTTTCTCCATGGTGATTTGGAAGAGGAAATATATATGGAACAACCACAAGGATTTGAGGTCAAAGGTAAGGAGAAACTAGTGTGCAGATTGAAGAAAAGTTTATATGGCTTGTGTAGACACTCAAAAGTGGCTTGGGCCTGCGATTGCATTTTTCATCATCAATTCAAGATACCCACAAAATGATTAAATGATTTAATCTTTTAAGTATAACTTAACATCCTAATTCATCTAATTAATTAAATAGTTTTAGCCATTTAATTAATTCATTTCATTATTCTTCTAAAATTGGGTAATTAAGTAAATTCCATTAATTTACTTTAATTACGTCGCTAATTAATTCTCATATCTTCTTTTGATTAATTAAATAAGTTTCCTAAATTTATTTAATTACACATTTAAATTAAATCATATTCTCCCTACATCTAATTAATTCATATTCTCCCACATTTAAATAAATAAATGATTATTCATTTAATTAATTAATTATATCTTCTCATTTAAAGTGCTTCCTTAAATTGAATATTTCATTTTGATTGTGGAATCACATACACACAACTTCTTCCACAAAGAAATGAATTAATTTTATAATTAATTCTTCTATTTAAGCACATGTCTCCTACATTTTCAATCTAATATCTCATGCATAATTCTCTCCATTCCTGACTAACACTCTCTCTTAGTTCACTCACCTAACTAATTTGTCATCTCCTTTTGACTCGCGCTCTTTCAATTACATCTCTTGACTAATCAATCAAATTAGCTAACTATCCAATAAATCTAATCAATCAAATTAGCTAACTATCCAATCAATCTAATAAATAAAGTCACTTAACTATTCAATCAGATCCTCACACTCGACCTGGACCATTCAAACACAAATCAATCTTGACCGTTGAATTTGTGAAGTTTTTTTAAAAGAAGCTTTTTAATTATATTTTTGGTAATCACAATCTTCAAATTTTTTCTATCAAAATACTTATAGGCTAATATTGCACACTAACGATCTAAGGGAATTTAAGCATTTCAAAGAAAAGTTGAGAAGAATAATGGAGATGAGTCAAGCAAGCATGGGAATTAGGTGATATTGTTCTTGTTTATGGAATTATTTTGATGCATTGCACTGCATTATCGATTTGGGGATCTTAGCATGATCTATGCAATTTGCGATTGTTGTCATTGTTATGCTTTCTTTGTTCCTAGTTATTTTCCATTATCACATTTGGTGAACCTGATGTGAACTCATAGACTTCGAGAAAATTCATAGAAAATTTCATTTTTTTGTAGGAACACGTACAAAATGATGCATCTGACATCATGAACCACATCTGAAGAGGGAAACATCGCATATGACTTAAAATGACTCATCTGACTGGTGAAAATAATTTTTGAATTCTAAAATTCTGAGTTTTTATTTTAATATTTAAAGTTTTTTATTACTAATTTGATGTTGTACAGTGTGCGATCAGTTTTTGCAGGATGATTAACAGAAGACAAAATAAAAACTTTAAAACTTCTAACGTGTGGTTTTGTAGGATATTTGTTGAAGAATGGATTTTGAAACTGATTGTCTGTATAGCTTAGACCATATTTCGTTTGGTGCCTAAAATAAACAATTGCTTACTGTGCTTGGTGCTTTTGCACATTTATGTTTAGATTAGATCCCAATTTAATAACAAGAGAATCCTCTCCCCTTGTGCACTTGTGTGATCCTAGGTGTAAGAGAAATTGTTATTAACTCTAGAGGTCCTACCTTGGTGGGAAAAGTACTCACCCCAAGGGACATCCCAAACCGACAACAAGCTAAAGCCAAGCTACTCCCGACTAGTATATAAATGTGAATTCTACTCAAAAAATTAGCATTACAGGTGTAGATGTGTTATATAGACAAGTGATTCCCTTAGGACTCATGTGGTATGTTAAAACCTGTAGAGCATAACCTCTACAGGTTGGGAAACCTCCTTATCAGAGCTAATCTTGCCTTGTGTATAACCACCTGAACGGGTGTTCTAATAAAAAACCATTGTTTAGATTGCTAAAAACCTTCTATCTACTGGTGTATGAATAATCATTCCCAAGCCGACCCACGTTATACACACAGTCTAGTAGTAGAGATTAAAAAGTCCTTGTTCATGTGGGAATCTGCATCTTGGTAAGCCTGAGAAGTGAGTGCACTGTAAGGGGGATTTTGTGCTACCAAGATCCTAACTCATTCGCTCTAGATAGTGCAGTTGGAGGAAACTGTAAGTGGGAGTCTAGCAGATATTTTCCTTGCCAGCCTTAAGATTGTAATTGTGAGATAAGAGGGATTCACTACACATGGGTCTCTCCTTTCTTGAGAGATCACCAAGGAACAAAATACCCTTATACGCCTCGGAATAACAAATTAATAGAATGATAAAGAACTAAGATTCATTTATACTTCAAGAAAAACTAGGAGATTTATGTCTTAGAAGAGGGAGCCCTTGGCCAAAAGACGTCAACACAATTTTAGGACACCAACGTGGAGTGTTTTCATCTAAAGGATGCACTGGAATCCTAAGCAACAAAGAACTCAAGAACTCAAATGGACAAAAATAAAATTTACTTCTAATCTTAGGTGTAAGGTGTATTGAACTATATAACTAATCAGAAAACTAGAAACTAAAATGAGCACAAGGATGCTTGGAGAAAGCTTACCCTTCTCTAGACGTTTGAATCTTCACCCCAACTTCCTTTTCATGACCTACACACAAAAGAATGAGTGGAAAGTTGTTGGGTGGCTGTGTAGGGGCCTGCCTCAGTTAGACCCCATTTTGGTGTTCCCACCTTCACAGACAGGCAAGTTGGACAGGAGTGCTAAAGAAGTAAACAAAGTGTGTGGTGAAAAAAAAACCCACTTAGGTGTAGAACCCGCACCACAAGAAGCATGTGGTGAAAGAAAAACTCGCTTAAGAGTAGAAACCACAACACAAGATAGTAAAAGGACATGTGAAAGGAAAGTGAAAAAGAGAGAGAGTGTTACCCACCGGCCTAGACCCTCTCTGGAGCACACAGACGCACTATTGAGTGCTTGCTTGAGAACTGCTACTGCTGCTGGGAGGACCTCAGTCTGGCATGGCTTCACTTGTGAGAGTACTACCATCAAAGATGAGGAGATCTCAAAGTTGGAGAAAATAACAACAACGCTTGAGTGATGTCTAACAACCCCCAAGTGAGAGCTAAAAAGGGGGTTTTATTGCTTGCAAGGGTGGAAAAGAGTCATTACTATTGGAATGTAATTGCTAGGACACGTGTCTCTAGAGTTAGTATTCCAGATTCCACATTTTGAACTCAAGAATCTGCTAGGAGGCTAGTGTGTCATACAAACATTTGTGCGCCACGCATGCGTCCAAAGCCTAGATTCTCGGGGAACATGTCGCCAAGCTTCTATCACTCAGCCACAAGTCTGGATGGAGTTAGAATTGTAAAATTCTAACCCATGGGATTTTGTCATTAATGTTCCAAGGTGTCATAAATGCTAGGAAAACATGCCAAAATGTGGAATTGCCCCTAGGTGCAATTATGTGATATTACATTTTCCCCCCACTTTAGTGGGCTTGATTTTAAAGAAATCAGCCTCACTAAAGTAGAAAAGAAAAAAATTTATCCAAATTTTGAATTTTATAGATTTGTGTGCCAGTAGAGAGAGAGACCATAGAGGTCACTGAAGTCAAACTAACTGGTACTGAAGGTTCCCCCAAAATCTAAGCTCAATAAATAGCATCAGAACGGTCGTGAAAATTTTTTCAAAGTGTTACCCTACAAAACTCAAATTTTGGGTCAGCTTCGAAAAATCAGAAGAAAGCTATTACAGAGAGAGGAGTGATCAAGAAAAAAATTCATCAATTCTGAAGAAAAATATTATCAAGAGATGACCTTATGCTACCTCTTGATTTTTCCCCTAGCTTGGTGGGGCCAATTCAAGAGAAACCAGGGAGCCACAACCTCTAGGAAAAATGGGCTCCAAGGGGCCTATGCATACCCAAGTGGTCCCTCGAAGGGTCATTTTCACTATTCATTATGAGTAAATTGTTGACTTTTGTGAGAGAAAAGTTAGAAAAATGCTAAGAAAGAAGGTGTATGAGGTGCCAAGGTTGGAGCAGCTACGCCAGGACATCACTGAGGGCCATGAGGTGGACCAGGTAGGTCTCTAAACCTCGTTTTTCATGATTTTGAGCTTATTTTTAGCATATTCTACATCGGTAAGGTGCGCAGGTGTCTTATTTTTGCACTTGCATCCAACATCCGTGTTGAGCACTAGAGTCTCGACTTCGTGCTGGCATCTCAAAGATGTGTTATTTTCTTCCAAGCGGCTATGGTGGGCAAGGATGCATGCATAGCACGCAGACGTCTGTGTGGAGCGCATAAGTTTTATTTTTTTTTATTTTTTTTCATGCAAAATTTTGATTTTATGACTTATTTTTTTCTACTTTTTACAGGAGTACCCAAAGATTCAGGAGCATCTAGGAGGGAAAGAATTTCATCTCATTCATGAGGAGAGGGACCATCTATCAGAGGACAAGGTCACACTTCTAGAGTGGGTCAGTCTTTGGCACGTGTTTACCATGCTAGAGATGAGGTACCATGAGAGGATGCTGATAGCCCTTATGGAACGTTGGGATTCCACCACATCATCTTTCTAGCTTCCTTGTGGAGAGATGATCGTCACACTCGAGGACATTTATCGAATCCTCAGGATACCCATCCGTGGACGGCAGGTGGCTCTCGATGATACACGATCGACGCAAGAGTGGATGGAGGGCGTCCTCTATTGCACAGGGAGGACCAACGATGGAAATGGCATGTGTCATATTTATATGCACTAGTATGACCATGCAAGGACCACTACACCAGTGCTCTGCTGAGTCATGGTCATGACCAATGCCTTTTGGATCATGATTGATGAGCGAGGATCACACCTACACGGGGGCCTCGTCCACACTATCAGAGAGATGTTAGAGCATAGGACTATTTTTTCCTAGGAGCATAGCATGTTAGTGCACCTCTACTAGGAGATAGGTCGGTACGTTTATTATGAGTATCATAGCCTTACGACATGCACACTTTTGCAGGTGTGGGCCTTTGCCCACATCATGTGCACCCAGCAAGTCAGTTTTCCCCAGCAATGGCTATATCGGATTCCCATGGACAACTAGTATGACATGATGAGCCAGTGGAGATTCAGGGACTTACAATTTTGGTTGTTATAGTTTGATACTCTCATTATGGATGGGGTTCGGTGGAGACCCTACAAATTTTTCATATGGGTTGATGACAACAGGTACTTGAGGAACCTACATCGGGACCATTTTTTTGATTGGCCGAAGAGATTATATCATAGTACCCTACTACTGGATTCAGGTCATGTGGCAACATGGTCAACCTCAGACTATTCCAACAGACATGCCCACCTATACTAGGGCCCACAGGAGTGCAGTGAGGGTTGGGGATCACCCTCACCCCACTATTACTAATATCATCCCTACAGATGATGATGATCCCGATCATGATCAACCCCCCATAGCGGTAGCAGATAATGTCGGGGTAGCGGTTGATTTTTCACAGAGGTGGGAGAGGCATCGTCTTGCTTCTGTGTTCGGTGAGGGTGCCCCGAGAGGGGATCCCAGTCCACAGGGGGACTTTCCACCCTAGACCATCCGGAGAGGTTGGCAGCAGGTTGAGGAGGAGTAGGAGGAGGCTACACCACCGAGGCCAAGGTGGTGGAAGAGGTCAGATCCCCCACTAGCTACCCCCATCTATTTGGCACCATTAACTTATACTGTAGTTGCAGTAGCGCTAGTGTCACCAGGAGTGGCCATCAATGTTGGTGGTGTGGGTCCCAGTACTGACCCTCACCCTGACCCGACATGGCAACCAGGGGACCCAGGTATATGGGACATGTTGTTTATGTTTCCATACTTTCAAGTTTTTGTTTATAGTATATGTATCTATATTTATTCCATGTGATACTGATACCTCTTCTTTGTGGTTGTAGAGGATGCACAGGGATAGACTGGGCTTATAGCTTAGTGCATTTCAGAGGTTTCCCCTATCATGTCGATCCAGGGATTGGTCCTCGAAGCTTACCATTCAACATCTGTGGGATGGCATGCCCTCAATTTCAAGCCAGTTGTGCACCTAAGGACCACTTATGAGGAGTGGGGCATGGAGACTGTCCAACTTAGTGAGGAGTTGATGGATGTTCGAGGATAGCGTGACCAACTATCGGGGGAGCTACGGACAACACTCGCTGAGTGAGACATGATAGTGAGGAGGGTTGGTGTTGTCGATCAAGCGCATGATGCCCTCTAGAGTAATATCAATGACCTCAACGGGCAGCCGACAGTTGTGACCCTAATAGATGTTCAACGACTATGGGATGAGTTGAGGCAGGCAGAGCTGACGCTATCCTCTCTATAGGGGGAGATCAAGGGGCTATGGGCATCTTTTTCCATATGACACTCACACTGTTCATGCTCCATGACCATTGTTCAAGCCCTCCCGAGGGTTCCAAAGCATCCACCAGAGCCAGAGGGCTTCAGGAGCCATGCACCGTAGTGATTAGAGGCTCATCATCAGTTTTGTATATCATTTTTGTGGCGAGATACATATGCATTCATATATACTTGTAAATATTTTGTATAGACATATATTCAGTAGCCAATCATTTTTTATAATAGTGGTCCAATGCATGTACTTGACATTTGATGCATACATGCATATATATATATACATCAATTATGACCTCATGGCATTGTTCATTTGGATATGTAGGTTCTTTATTTTTCATGTATTTTTATGCTATGGATTTTATATGCTCATATGGACGTATATTCACATTAGATGCTAACATGATTTAATAAACACACATGGTTGTATGCTAATTAAATACAATGATGATCTAATCACCTTAAAAGATGTAATGTGATGCACAATCCCACACACACACATGTGTTCATATCATAACACAAGATTATCGTAATGTGCTAATGAATGCTATCAACATATGTAATGCTACTACCCTTCTATAGAGAGAGCATCACATAGATGACACATGGAACACTATGTGTAGTATCAATGAAGATGTGTTGCATTAACGGGCTCTTTTAAAGGTCTTCCATCCATAGATGATAATCCATATGCACTTGAACCATATACGAAGATCGCAATGTAAGGGCCTAACTAGTTAGGACTGAACTTTCCTCTTTGATCAGGTGTCATATTCGCATTTCTCTAGTTTTCACAGAGAACTAGATCTCCTATTTTAAAAGTCCTAGGAAGCACACTTTGATTGTACTGTCTAGATAACCATGGTTGATAAGCTTTAAGATGTTCAAGGGCTCATAAACAGTGCTCATTAAGTAGCTCCAACTGATGCAAATGGTTAACTCTATAGGTTTCATCATCAATTAACCCTTTAAGGGAAACCCGTAAAGACGAAATCTCCAACTCCAAAGGCATAATAGCTTTGGCACCATACATGAGGTTGTAAGGAATTGTTCCTATAGCTGTTCGAACACTCATACGATAGGCCCACAAAGTGCACGTTAGATGAATATTCCAATCTTTACCATGCTTATTAACTATTTTATGAAGAATAAGCTCAAGAGTTTTGTTAGACGCTTCTACTTGACCATTAGATTTTGGATAGTACGATGTGGAAAACCTATGTTGAATATGGAATTTCTCAAGGAACTGCTTCACTTGTTCTTGAAAGGTGTACCATTGCCAAAAACAAGCATAGCGGTTAATCCAAACCAAAAAATGAAGTTGTTCATGAGGAAACTATTGATAGCTTTAGCGTTCATGAATCAAAGTGGGATAGCTTCGACCCATTTCATGAAATAATCCATAGTATTAATGATAAAGGTATGCCCCTTGGAAGAAGGAGGTGATATTTTTCCAATAATATCCAACCCCCATTTGGCGAACGACCAAGGGAAGTTTGATTTTGTAATTCTTGGGCAGGTGCATGAATAAGACAACTATGTTGATATTGAGGACACTTCTTAAAAAAATTGAAGGAATCTTGTTCCATCGTTTTCCAATCGTACCCCATGTGTATCATTCCTCTTTCCAAGGATCTATCATCAAAGTGTCCACCCCTGGAGCCTACATGGGATTCCTTAAGGGCAAGGGGTATTTCCACTTTAGTGAGACAGCTGAGAAGCAAGCCATTATAGGATTTTCTATAAAGGACATCAGACAAAATAAAATAATGCATTGAAAGCTTTCTTATATGAGTGTGATCATTCTTTGTCGCATCATCGGGAAAGTTTTCAGTCTTTAGGTAGTTATAGATATCATAAAAGCATTCTCCAGAGTCCGCATGGGAATAGACAAGGGACTTGGCTTCGGGTTGGTTGAGAACCACAAGGGTCCGCAGGACCTGGACCATGAAGTGGTATTCTTTCGTATCTTCCTCTTAAGGTACCAAGGAAGAAGCGCTTGCCATGGCATCAAGATGTCTATTTTCTCCCCTAGGGACACTGTCTATCGTGAAAGAGGAGAACTGTTCAAGCAAGAACAAGGAAAGGTCATGATATCAAGACAACTTTTCTTGGCTTGATAGGTTCTCGTTACCTAGTTCACGATAAGTTCAAAATCACCTAGAATATGAAGACATTTGATTCTTAGTGCAATAGCGGCACGTAGGCCAACAATAAGGGCTTCGTACTTAGCGATGTTATTGGTACAAGGAAAATTTAGTCGAAAGGATAGAGGAACCAGTTTACCTTAAGGGGATATAAGAACCAAACCAGCTCTAGAACTAGTTTGACACCTAGATCTGTCAAAATACATTTTCCATTCAAGTTCATGATTAATTACAAAAATATTTTCACCAGGAAGCAAATCCAACCTTGGAAAGGAGCGAGATGAGGGACTGCCTGCCAGTTGATCCACAACCGCTTGACCCTTTATTTATTTTTAAGTAATGAACTTTATGTCAAACTTAAAAAGCACCATAACCCATTTCACTAATCTCCTAGCTAGGTCAACACTAGAGAACAAATGCTTTAAGAGATCCATTTTTACTATGAAATGTGTTTCAACATGGAGAAGATAGTGTCTCAACTTTTGCGTAGCGAAGATGAGAGAAAGGCATTACTTCTCCATGGAGGAATAATGGGTTTCATAGTCAACTAGAACATGGCTAATGTAATAGAACACTCACTCCTTGCCAATGTCATCATATTGAGCCAAAAGACCTATCAAAGCATATGGTGACACGGTAAGGTAAAGCAAAAAGGGTATGTCTTGCATAGTCGACATCAATACAGGATGATTGGCCAAGTAGGCTTTGATTGATTCAAAGGCTTTCTGACACTCTTCATCCCATATGAAGTGAATGTCCTTTTTTAATAGACAAGTGAAAGGAAGGGTATGATCAAACAACTAAGATATAAATCTACAAATTTCCTGAATCTTCCCCTATAAACTTTGCAACTCAGTGATATTCCTCGGTGGAGTCATGTTAACAATGGCATAAATCTTATTTGTATCAATCTCAATCCCACGGTGAGAAAATATAAACCCCAAAAGCTTGTCGGCGTCAACGCTGAAGACACACTTATGGGGATTTAGTCTCATTTTATAGAGTCAAAGCCTCTCAAAGATAAGATGAAGGTTCTTCGCATGATCTTGATGGGTTAATGATTTCACCAATAAATCATCAACGTAATCTTCTAAGATCTTATGGATAAAATTGTGAAATATTAGGGTCATCGCCCATTGGTAAGTAGCTCTCGCATTCTTTAATCCAAAGGGCATGACCACATAATAGAAATTACCTCATGAGGTAGTGAAGGCTGTCTTGTATTGATCATCTGGGTTAATACGAATCTGATTGCAACTATAGAAGCCATCCAAGAAAAGATAGTAATGCATGGCCGACAGTCAAGTCAAGAATCATATCTATATTAGGCAATGGAAAATTATCTTTAAGAGAAGCCTTATTAAGATCACAAAATTTGATACATATATGAATGCGACCATCAGGCTTACTAACAACTATATTCAAAATCTAGGGGGAATAGTTGATAGGATGGATAAAGCATGCTTTCAACAATTTCTCTATCTTGGTCTTGACCATCAATGCCACCTTGGGATTGATCTTCCAATTTTATTTTTTAACCAGCTTGTCATCAGGACATAGGATGATATTGTGAACCACTATAGACTCATCAATACAGGGCATATCATCGTATGTTCAAGTAAATATATCAGGATGAGAATGCAAGAGATTGGAGTGTTCGTTTGCTTCTTCGAAAGAGAGACACTTCTCAATTTTAATCACTTTTTCCAAGGATTTAGAATCCATAGAAATTTCAACAGTATCTCCTTTAAGAAGGGAAATGTGGTCTTCAAGATGAGATATCGTGACATCATCACCAATGTTAGATAGAGGTTCTTCCTCGTCAATACTCAAAACAAACTATCCAAAGTATGCTTGACTGTGCAAGTGATATGGGAATCATTTCTTGTGATGATAAGGAGGTAACAGGGAATAAGCACCTAGAAAATCCTCTAGCACTTCATGTAAAGAGAAGACATCTAGAGGGACCTTCTCAACCTGCCCCCTTTCCTCTATTAACTTAGGATGAACTAGGTTTAGCAGCTTGGCTAGAATCATATTAACACTCCACCAAGGATTTTTCTTGGATTGTTCTATAGAGAATCCAAAACCTAGGTAGCGTTGTCACAACTTGAACTAGATAGGGACCTGAATCCCTTGCTTGATACGCCCTAGGCCTTTGTGCCCATAGCTATATTGAGAAGAGATCTCATATCGGAACCCATAATGAGTTTACAAAACCTTAGGGGGCGGCAACTCCACATAGAGCATTTCATTCCACCAATGGATGTCAAATGTTTCTACGGGGGTACTCCCGCCTTCTTTACCAGGCTCACAAATTTTAATCTCCTTTGCAAGAGCAAGATTATTCTCCTTAGCACAAGGAGTGATCTCATTAACAGGATCACACTTCTCCTCCTCCATGGGAGTATCATCTGCCTTTGTGTCAAGGGCACCTAGAAGGTCTATGCAAGAGTGGTTTTCCTTGTATTCTACAATGAAGAATTTAGAGATATTCAATGAGCCCCAATCATCTCTAAGGAAAGCGTTCATTTGAGAAGCAAACAAGGGAGACTTAGGTTCTTTTTCTTTAGGTGATTCTTCATTTCCAACACTCACTCTGGGAATAACTTCCATAGAGGGTATTGATGAAGAACACGCCATAGCATCGATGGTCAAGGATGGAATACAATTTTTGAGAGTAGATACAACCGAAGCATGACTGATAGTGACTATTTCACATAGGTGAATGGTTTCTAGATCTGCTTTAACTATAACTACTCAATTATTTGCAATGAAATTCAAAGAATAGTGTAAAGTAGAAGTCACCGCACCCATAGCATGGATCCAAGGTCTCCCTAAGAGGAGGTTATACAGTAATGGGCCAGGCATCACATAAACTAATGTGGGTAAGGTAACATGACCTAGCTACAAAGGTAGTATTATCGTACCTAGAGCTTAGCGACCAGTGTTATCAAATCCATGAATGTACAAGGAGGAAGCCGCTAAAGAAGATGAATTGATCTTAATTTTAGGTAATAGGTCTATACCATAGACATTGAGAGTTGAACCGGTGTCAACGAGGGTATGCCTAATACCGATATTGTTAACATTGACTATAATCATCAAAGGCTCTACTTGATTCTACACATCTGGAGGCAGGAGTTCTTGCAGGCGGAACCTGATATTTGGAAAATCCGTGTGAATATGAGCCAATAATGCATTAACATCCATGGGCCTAGCAGAGGTAGGAAAGAGAATCTTTTGTAAATCTTCCTAATGTTGGCATATGGGTTTGGGAGATTTTTTTTTGGTTGCTAGTGTTTTCATTGATGACAACTGGAGTTAGTAGTGTGTTTCATAGTTTAGAAGTACCTCATACTAGTAGGAAAAGTAGAAGATTGTATTCTACCAGTAGAAAGCATGAAGAACAAAGTATTTGGTTGATAAGTTGGTCTGAATACTTCACTGGATCATTATTTTTTTTTGTGGATCCCTAGGGAATCTTGTAAAACATGTATGTTACTTGATTGGTAAGTTTTGTAATGTTGCATTGATCGGTGTACGGGTTTGGAGATTTAGTAGAATGACTTATTATTTATTTTCTCATTATGGTCGACCTGTTGTGTATAGTGTGTTATGGATGTATGCGGAATAGTTTTTTAACTATTTCTTATGTTGGGAATTTTGATTTGGGTCCCTACTATAGTCTAGCTGACTTGTATGGGTACACATTAATTCTAATTGGTGATTTGAGCTGACATGTGGAATAATATTATATTTTGCTTGAAGCTGACATATAGTAATAAAATCTGTTTAGCAGATATATATGTGAGATTGGTAAAATAATATTTAGTGTGTGGATCAAGAAGTGAAAAGGCATGTGATAAAAAAAGTGCATAGCAATAGTATGAGCTAATATCAAAATATATGTTGAAGTGAATTTTGTTTGTGCAGTAGAAGGGTTTTTGTGTAGGAAAGAAAAGTAGAAGTGCGAACTGGACGAAAGGTCCAAAATCTATTTTATGTGTCTCATTAGAATTGAATCCAGACATTTGTAGATGTTATATTCTTAGTTCAACATTTTGTTGTAATCTCAAATATTTTGTAAGGCAGTGAGCCTTCCCTATTTTGAGTAGTGAGCTCTAAGCAGTGTGCTTGAATGCAAGTGCATTACTTTTTTATCATACTTTTAACAGAGTATAATTTTTGGATTAATCTCCATCGTGGTTTTTCCCCTAACAGGGTTTCCACATAAAAAATTTGGTGTTATGGTGTTCACATTGTCTCTTTAATGAGTTTGCATGTTTCCTTTTGTTTGTATGTTGTGAATGCTATTAAAGGTTAAATATTTTTGTTGATATTTTAAGATCTAATTTGAAATTCAAATATTGTGCAACATTGATTCACCCCCCTCTCAGTGTTCCTAGTGTCCAACAATTGGTATCAAAGTGGGATCCTCTTCTGACTTTAACAACTTGAGGTGGATCTTGGATTACAATGGATGCAAGTGGTCTTCAACAATAGCTTATGGTGGCACTTGATGATCTTAATCATTCTAAAGTAGAGGTCATGGAACTAAAAGAAAATCTTGTGGCTACCAAAAAATCCATTCAATCACTAAAGGATAAATAAATGAGTCAAGGGAAAAGAGGAAGGAACTATGTGGTTAGTTGAAGCAAAAAGAAAGGAAAGGCCCGAAAGATGTTCATCTGAAACAAACCCTAAAAGAAATAATAGAAGAGTGTGAAAAGCTTGCTAAGGATAATGCTTCCCTAAAGCTTGAAATTTAATCTGTGGCGATGAAGCTAACTAAAGAGATTGAAGAAAGAAAGGAGAATGAGGAGAATCTGAAGAATGCAACAAAGTTAATAATGGATTCATTCAATTGGAGATTGAACTGCAATAATCCATAAATAATGAAAAAGAGCTTGAGAGATAGGTAGTTATTCTCAGAGATGAGCTTGCTACTGCAAATGAGTTTAAGGAGAAGTTCAAGATCAGTTTTGCTAGGCTTGGTGAGATAACTAAAGGTCAAAAGGATGAAAATGATAAGAAAGGTCTTGGCTATGTGAAGGATGAGAGCTCCGGATTTGAACAAAAGGACCCTAAAAAGAAAACTTAGAAGAAGAAAGGCATAAGATATTCGGTAAGGCAACCCAACACTCAAAAATTTAATGGATATTTCTTTGTTTGTAATAAATTTGGACATATGGCTTCTCAGTGTAGAAGTAAGATAAAATCTGGCATTCCATCTTTTTCTGATCAATGTTTTAAATGTAAGAAGTTTAGTCATAAGTCATTAGAATGTAGAAATATGTCTGTCAGTATAAGGAACATTAAATGCTATACCTATGGAAGATTTGGACATGTTGCTAATCAATGCAGATTAGGAGAAAATCAGTGGAATGGATGGTATAGATAGAAAATTTTGGTATGCTACAATTGTAACAAATTTGGTCACATTGCAAGATTCTGCAGGAACAAAAACATGGATAAGAGAGGTCTAGTTTATCCATGCAAAAATTCATAGAAAGGTGATAAGGGAAAAGGAAAAGCATCTATGGAAGAAATAAGAGATTATATGAAGAAAACATGGGTAAAGAAGAGTGGATCTGATGAAGGAAATAAGACTATATTGGAAGCTCCCTCTGGCAATTCATCCAACAATTGATTCTAGGCCATTAGCCTAGGGAAGATTTAATGAAAATATTTTGTCCCCCTATTTGTAGTTGGTATGGGATTGTAGGAAGTTGTCAGTGGCGTATTATTCATCCTCAAATGTATTGGTGATCACTTCTTGAAGGTCCAAAGATGGATTCTTCTCTTGCTATCTATGTAGAGTAACCAAAATCCTAGGGAAAAGAATTTAATGCGACAAAGAAGTTAGGTGTGCAAAGTTATAAAAGGGAATTTTGAACCCTCATTTGTCACCATGCATTGAAGGAGAATAGTTTGAGAACTTTTTCACCAAATTTTCAAAGGAGTAAAAGTCAATTTAGCAGCGAATTCTCCAAGTATTTCAGTTGCTTGTCAATTTCATACTTATTTGGTGATCGGTAGAACCCTGTTCCATATGAAAATGAAGAAAATAAAAGGAACAGTAACCCTAGATGAATATAGTAGCCAAAAGGTTAGGGATGTAAGAAATTTTTTATCTTTTGTCAAACTAAAGAAGCTTGGAGGAGCGAAACATAAGAACTTGGACATCTGGAATGAATTTCCTCATTTTGCCAATGTGGAGGTAGTTCAGTTTATCTTGAATAGATTGGATGGTGATATCCTTACTCTAGATAAACCCTATCAAATTTCTAAAGATGCAATAAAAAATCTAATAGGATTGTGCAATGTTGGTGTTGTTCAGAAAAAGAAGTCGATTCAGAATGTCAAAGTTGAAGCCCTAACCAGAATAATAGGAGGTCAAAGGGCTTTGGTAATCTAAACAATCAAAGATCCATTAACGAGGTATATTGCACATGGAATTTCATATAAAATTTTCTTCAAAAACAGAGAAGGATCAACCCCGGTAGGCATAGTGTATATCGCTCACAAGATGATAATAGAAAATGAAGGCTTTGATCTGTGTGGATTGCTAAAGGATCAATTGATGGAGAATGTGCAATTGAAAAAGGATATAGATTACTCTTTTAGTTTTGGTACACTAGCTATATGTTTTATGATGTATTTCCTAAATTGCTTGCCTTAGAATGACAATGTGGTATGGAAGGAAACTATGCCAATTTGCAAGCAAATTTTTGAGCACTTCAAAACTTTTGAAAATGATGAACAAGCTTATGAAAGCTTCTTTAGGAACTTGTTAGGAAAATTTGGTGTAAGTGATATTCCTCTCTCGATAAAAGTAGTTAAAGTTGGATCATCCTCTGGTAAGGAAAAGAAAAAGAAGAAGAGAGAAAGAGAGTTGGTTGGTGACACTCTTCCGACACCTAAGTTGAAAAAAGTTGAGGGAAAAGGTAAAGAGATGATGGTTGTGGATATAGTGGATGAAGATTTTGAGGAATATACACCAAGAGATGAACCAAAACCAATTGAACCGGATGTGATAATAGTAGAAGAAAGTGATGAAGAAGGTACTTTACTTAAAGCAAAGATATTGCATATTGTTCAGGAAGAAGATTGAATGAAAAAGATAACTGACATATGGATAAATGGGCCATCATATGAATAGGACTTCATTGATGACACTCTAGGAAGATACTTTATTGATAACAACATTGAACTAGAAAGTCTACAGAATGTACTTCCAGAAAAATTGATTGAATGTATCAGAGAGGATATGGACTCTGTGCCTCTGGAAAAAAAAGAGGATGAAATAATCTCACATCTAAAGATGCAATTTAGGCTATCTCTCACCAAACTAAAAAAGAAAATGAATGTGTAAAGACAATGCATTGACTCGGCAAATAAGATCTTCAATTACTGTCTTAGGTGGCCTCATGTGGTTGGTAAATGAAAGGACAAGTTGGAACAAATTGAGAATGAGCTTGTTAGAATCAAATAGGACTACAATAAGTTCTAGGACAAGGATGGACCAGTTAAGAAGAAGATTCATGAGCTACAAGTTGAGCTTGCAAAGGTTCACTTTGCCAGAAACACTCTTATGGATACTTTTTGGAAAGTGAAGGATCAAACTGAATGCAGATTAGAGAAAATGATTGAAGTTCTGAAGAAAGGAGAAAATTTGGAAGAATCCATTACCATTCCTAAATCCCTTGTCTAGGTCATCAACATGACATCAGAAAACAACAATATGATAATAGCTACTGGGATTGTAGTGGAATCTTGGAAGAAATTTCTTCTGGAGATGAAAGATAAGTATAAAATAATTTTCTGAATTTAGCAGCAGCTGCAACTTTTTTTGATAGATTGGAGGAGATAATGCAGTAAGAGAGAGTGTAGTAAAAATATTAAAGGGGAAGAGAAAGTAGTGGAATTTTTTGTCATTGATGTCAAAGGGGGAGAGAATGCAGTGAAAAATGCCTTGACATCCAAAGGGGGAGCAATGTTTTGTTGTGTTTTGAAGCTTTAAGTTTTGACACTTAGTCATTTTTGACTAAGTGTTGCCATCAATGCCAAAGGGGGAGATTGTTGGCATATGGATTTGGGAGAATTTTTTTGGTTGCTAGTGTTGTCATTGATGGCAACTAGAGTCAGTAGTGTGGTCTGTAGTTTAGAAGGAGCTCATACCAGCAAGAAAAGTAGAAGACTATATTCTACCGACAAAAAGCATGAAGAACAGAGTATCCAGTTGATAAGTTGGTTTGAATACTTCACTGGATCATTATTTTGTTGTGTGGATCCCCATGGAATATTTTCAAGCATCTATGTTACCTGATTGGAAATTTTTGTAATGTTGCATTGATTGGTGTACGGGTTTGGAGATTCGGTAGAATGACTTATTGTTTATTTTGTCATTATGGCTGGCCTATTGTGTATAGTGTGTCATGGATGTATGAGGAATAGTTGTTTAACTATTTCTTGTGTTGGGAATTTTGATTTGGGTCCCTACTATAGCCTAGCCAACTTGTATGGGTATAGATTAATCCTAATTGGTGATTTGAGCTTACATGTGGAAGAATATTAAATTTTGCTTAAAGTCAACATATAGTAATAAAATCTTGTTAGCGGATATATATGTGAGATCGGTAAAATCACTTTTAGTATGTGGATCAAGAAGTGAAAAGGTGTGAGAGAAAAAGTGCAGAGCAACTATATGAGCTAATAGTAGAAGATCTGTTGAAATGAATTTTTTTTGTGCAGCAGAAGGGTTTTTGTGTAGGAAAGCAAAGTAGAGTACAACAAAAGTGCAAATTGGACGAAAGGTCTAGAATTTGTTTTATGTGCCTAACTGAATCCAGGCATTTGTAGATGTTATATTCTTAGTTCAACATTTTTTTGTAATCTAAAATATTTTGTAAGATAGTGAGCCTTCCCTATTTTGAGTAGCGAGCTCTAGGCAGTGTGCCTGAATGCAAGTGTGTTCCCTTTTGATCATACTTTTAATAGAGTATACTTTGTGGATTAATCTCCACCATGGTTTTTCCCCTAACAGGGTTTCCACGTAAAAAAATTTGTGTTATGGTGTTCACATTGTCTCTTTAATGAGTTTGCATGTTTCCCTCTATTTATATGTTGTGAATGCTATTAAAGGTTAAATATTGTTCCTGATAGTTTAAGATCTAATTTGAAATTCAAATATTGTGGAACATTGATTCACCCCCCCTCTCAGTGTTCCTAGTTTCCAACACCTGAAGCATCTCCTGATAAACTGAAGCAGTTTGAAGCAAGTCCCAAAGTGAGATCTTATCCAAAGTAACATGAAGCTACTTGAAAAGATCATAATCGCATGGTGCTTTGATCACGAGTTTAGGTGTTGAAGGAAGGCTTTGTTGAGTAGGTGGTAAAGAAGTAGGAACAAATGGTTGTGATGTAGGAATGGAAGGTTTTTGATTCGGGTTTTGTTTATTACTCCTTGTAGGATATGTGTGTCTGACAATATTATAAGATGTAGAGTCTATAGCTTTCATGAACCTTGAGTATAAGTTCGATGAATCATTATGACATGAAATCCCATAGAACGAAGAGTCAGTCAGGGTCATGTAAATGATGAGTTTCTTAGGGCTTGGAGGAGCCACAAAGACCACTACCACATTTACTAATTCCTCATCCTGTTGAGAGGAGACTTGTTCGGGATATTTGTGGATAGGGGAGAGAACTTCTAAGAATTCATCTAGAGAATCTTCCAACATATCAAAATCTTCCTCAAAAAATTCATTATCATGAACATGCAACATTGCGAAGAAAGATCTGACATTCATGTTGGGTTCACCAAAATGTGATATAAGAGGGATTCGGTGCACACAGGTCTCTCCTTTCTTGAGAGATCACCATTGAATGAATTTCCCTCATACACCTCAGAATAACAGATTAATAGAATGATAAAGAACTAAGATTCATTTCTACTTCAAGAAAAACTACCAAAGACCCTGAGAGAGAAAAACTAGGAGATTTTTGTCTTAGAAGAGGGAACCCTCAGCCAAAAGATGTCAACACAGTTTCAGGATGCCAGCGCAACACCCTATCATCTAAAGGATGTGTTGGAATCCTAACAAAAAAGAACTTACGAACTCAAATAGATAGAAATAAAATTTACTTCTAAGCTCAGGTGTAAGGCGTACTGAACTATATAACTAATCAAAAAACTAAAAACTGAAATGAACACAAGGATGCTTGGAGAAAGCTTACCCTTATTTGGACGTCTAAATCTTCACTCCAAGTTATTTTTTGTGACCTACACACAAAATAATGAGAGAAATTTTTTTGGGTAGTTGTGTAGGGGCCTGCCTCAGTTAGACCCCATTTTGGTGTTCCCAAATCCACAGACAACCAAGTTGGAAAGAAGTGCTAAAGAAGTAAAGAAAGCGTGTGGTGAAAGAAAAACCCGGTCAAGAGTAAAAACCGCACCACAAGAAGCATGTGGTGAAAGAAAAACCCACTTAGGAGTAGAATTCACACCACAAGATAGTAAAAGGAAAAATGTGAAAGGAAAGTGAAAAAGAGAGATAGTGTTACCCATGGGCCTAGACCCTCTCCGGAGCACATGGACACACCATTGAGTGCTTGCTTGATATTTTTTGCTACTGTTGTGAGGACCTTAGTTTGGTATGGCTTCGCTTGTGAGAGCACTCCTATCAAAGATGAGGAGTTCTCAAAGTTGGAGCAAATAACAAGAAGGATTGAGTGATGTCCTCCAACCCTGAAATGAGATCCAAAAAGGGGTTTTTAATGCTTGCAAGGGCGGAAAAGAGCCATTAATTTTGGAATGTAACTACTAGGACACGTGTATCTAGAGTTAGTATTCCAGATTCCATGTTTTGAACTCGGGAATCCTCCAGGACGCTCGCACGCTGTGCAAATGTCTGCATGTTGCGCATGCATCCAAAGCCTATATTCTAGGGGAATGTGTCACCAGGCTTCTGTTGTTCAGCCACAAGTCTACATGGAGTCAAAATCAAAAAATTATGACCCATGGGATTTTGTCATTAATGTTCCAAGGTGTCATAAATGCTAGGTAAAGATGCCAAAATGTGGAATTGCCCTTAGGTGCAATTCTGTGATATTATAGTAATTATCTATTTATTTATTTCAAACACTCTACTTGGTGTGTCTTATGTGTGTGTTCAATCAGATCTGATAAAAAAAAACACCCCAGAGTCAATCTTAAACAAATCAAAAATTTGCCAAAACTTAGAACCAATTCACTATTCAACGCATTTGTTACATAGAAACCAACATTTGATATTCTAAGCCACAACTGTTTCAACAAAAAATTCTTATGACATTCTGAGTCAAAATTACTAAAACTTGCAATGCATCTAACAACATGAGCTGCAATTGTTGTAGTATGAAACACGTCTGATACCGTAAACCACATCTGTGAGCTTCTATGATGCACCTGATCTTCTAAACCGCATTTGCAGTTTGAAATGATGCATCTGCCTATCATAAAAAAAAATACAGTTAACAAATTAGAAACTCAGAAGATTTACTATAGGATTTATTAGTAGGTGTATGATTAATCCCAGAGTTGAGCATTAGAATGTGGTAAAATGGATTCTTAGGTAGCTGAGAGGTACATCCATTAAATTTTTATGTTTTGGGGGCTCTGATATTGATTTAAAAGGCTATGTTGACTCAGATTTGGCAGGGGAAATTGATACTAGGTAGAGTACCACTGGTTATGTATTTACAGTTGGTGGGACAATAGTGAGTTGGATTTCTCAGTTGCAAAAGGAATTTGATTTATCCACCATAGAGGCAGAGTATGTAGCTACAATAAAGGAAAACAAAGAGATGATATGTCTGCAACATTTCTTGGAAGAGTTGGGAAAACAACAAGCTAAAAGTTCTTTACGAAAAGTTAGAGTGTTATACATCTTGCAAAGAATTCTACCTTGCACTCGAAAACAAAATACATACAACTGAGATATCATCTTATTCGGTTGGTCTTGGAGGATGGACAAGTAAGGCTGAAAAAGATTCATACATATGACAATACAACAAATATGTTTACGAATGTGGTAACAAGGAAGAAGCTGAGCTCCTCTTCAGCTTTAGATGGCCTTCAAGGTTGAATTTATCTAAAATAGAACAATAGGGTCCAAGGTTCTTATTTCCAGTGGGAGTTGTAGGGGCAGCAGTGTTATGATAAGTCTCCAAGTGGGAGATTGTTGTGTTATGGAGACCAATCAGACTCGGATAAAATCTTCAACATTATGTTATTAACTAATTTTTTTCACATGATAAATATTTTGCTACACTTGTATTTAAAATATCAATTACAAAATTTATTAAATGTTGGAAATAATCAGTTACAATATTTATTTAAAGATAGCTTTAAATAGTTATTGTAACTACCTAAAAGAAAACGTGTCATTGGGTGCATGAGACAAAACCAATGGCCACACTTCAATTGTAATTAATGGGACATGCATGGGAACATATTCCAATACTCAGATTAGAGTTTGGAGGGAATCAGGTCATGAAAAACATTAGAAAAAAATTATAATTATGTGGATGGAAAAATGTAGGAAGTTCCATGAGTAAACGCAACAAAAGATGTGTAAAAAAAGTAGTAGAAAATGTGGAGAAAAATGTTAAATAGGTGTAGGACAACTGAGAGGGGGGGTGGTGAATCAATTTTCACACAAATTCAAACTTAAAACTTTATCACTTATCAATTCTTCAACCACACTATTCTATTATTAAATATGAGCATGAAACACAAATAAAAAAAAGTAAATCAACACAAAGAACACTAGATTTTTATGTGGAAAACCCAATAAGGGAAAAACCATGGTGAGGGTTAACTCACACTATATAGTATTTTCAAAAGAGGCTCACTTCCAAAAGAAGGACTCACTATCCAAGTACAAAGGCTCACTGCCTACAAAAAGGACTCACTCTCCAACAAGGAGGCTCAATTCCTACACAAGATTATACAAAATAGAATAAGGTTTTATAGCCCAAAATGAACTAGAAAGATGCACCTATCATGTGTTGATACAATTCTAGAGATGCTCAGTATTTAGACTTTACACCCTTCATTCTTTGCTCATTTTTACATCAACTATTTCCGTTTTGATCACACCTTTACATTCACTACTTGCTCACTATTTCTTCTATCTCTTCTCTGCTATCTACACATTTTCTCTCAAAAATTGTTCACCATATATATATATATATTTGATCTCCATTACAAGCATCAATTAGGTTAGCCTAATTAGATGCAATTCATTCATAAAAGATATCAAATGTCAGCTCTAATAGATCACAAAATATTTTCAAAATGTAATTTAAGCGTTAGCATATTACACTATGTCGGCTCGGACCAAGAAATAGATCACACATAAGTTTTCATATCATATCAAAATTAACTTAACAAGGTGGCCAGGAATAGTCTTCAATGCAACCAGAATAATGTCACTTCATCGTACAAGCACCAAAACATGAAATAACCTGATCATGCATGCCTTTAACATCCATAAGTAATTTCTCAAAACCATAATAAAAAATTGTCAACTACAAAGAAATGAAGACTAGAATACTGGAGAGGCACCAAAAATATTGGATCAGCCACCGGAGAAGATAAGTCAGTTATATGCACTAGTTTTAGAGTACCAGACCAAGATACCAACATGGTGACATCAATGACAACATATAGATAACCTACTCATTCTTCCAACAATATCCCCCTTTGTCATTGATGGCAACATGTAAACAAAATTCTCCTCCTTTCCTAAAAAAACTTTTAAATTTCTCCACTATCTCCAACACTCTCCCACTTTGACATCAATGGAAAAGGGTGCCAAAAATGAGTGTAAACATGGTGACATCAAGATTTCAAAATATTTCCAAAAAAATCAAAAACTTCCAATAATCCAGAACTTTTAAGCAACCAAAAATTAAGTGAAGATGACATTCTTCACCTGGAATACCTTCTTATACCTTTCCTTGAGAACTGGATACAACTTCTTCCAGTTGAATACAACAGATTATATTTTTGTGCATGTACTTTCCAATACTCCCAACAGAGTAAAAGAGGGTGACCAAGCTACAATGGAACATTGTTTCTCAACATCTTCTACATCAATAAGAATTTGGGAAAGATTCTCTAATCAGACTTCAACAACTTCTTTAAGAAGCCAGAAGCTCTTCATCACATCATCTCTCTATCTTTGTGTAATGATTAGTTCAGCCTGTAGTTCACTAACTCTTATTCTTTGCTTCCCTTCTTTATCTTCAAATATATCAAAAAAATTCCAATGTTGTTCACTTCAACTTCAATCACTTCAATTCTACTTCTGAAATTATCTACAGCTATAGGCCACCGAAGACAATACTTGTAAACATCTGAAACCTCTTTAATACACTTCTTTGTTTCCACAATCAATCTAGACAATTTCTGCTTAGCTTTTTCACATCTTCTTTCAACCAAGATTCACATCTTACATCCTTCCAGACCTTCAAGCAACATCCTTTCCTCAACAATCTCAATCATATTTTTTGGGAAAAAATCAAAAACAAAATATATTCAATGCCTTTCCAAAGAAGATAATCTACTAGAGCATCATCAATTTTCAATTTGTCAATAGGCTAGGAAACATTCCATAGTTCACCAATCTTCTTCATTTTTCCTTCAAATGTCATAGATTAGATGTCATTAGGATTAGGGGATTTAGTTCCAGTCAAAGATTCTTTCTCCTTCTCATCCGATATTTCAATGATGTCTTCAGTTATCTCTTTTCTCCTTTTTGATTTTGGAGGGGAATCATTGATAACTCCCTCCAATTCTCTTTTTCCAGAGGAAGAGCCCACTTCAAATCGACTTGATGTAGATATACCAGAGCAAGGGTTTTCTTTCAATGATGAGAAATATGATTTGCACATGTTTAAATTATCTTCCAAAGACTCTAGATATCTGTAAATTTACTTTCCAATAGGTATACCATATTCCCACATCACATTATCTTTTACCAGTAGAGAATTTAGAAATTAAAAAACCAGACACACCAGCAAGGATCCAAAATGAAAGGGATAATTCTCAACCAATGACATTCAAACATTTTCAAGAAAATTCTCAAGTAACAAGCTACATAAATCAAAATCTCTATTCTCCTTAACCATCATGTGGGAAATATGTACGACAATCCCCGAAGTTGAACTTTCACAATTTCTAAAATAAATTTTGTATGTAATACCATACATGACATACCTAACAACCAAATCAACAAATGTATCAATCAATAGTGCTCTAAGATCTCTACCGATGCCAGTCAGCTCCTCCACATCTTTATACTTTACAGTTTTCTTTCCAAGGAGTTCTCCAATGCTACATAATCCAATGATCACTTTGATTGCTTCCTTCGAGATCAAATAGGGTTTGTCCAAAACAATGCTTCCGTCCTTGAAATGATTCAACAAGAACAAGACCTCTTTATTTTTAATCCATGAAAATTCACTCCATAAATCCATCCCTAGGGTTTTTATGTTCTTTAATTCAACTTCACTCAACCCTAGTTCAATTCCTTTCATTTTCCTATGATCATATTCTTCTAATTTGATGCTTTTCAACTTTAGAGGGGTAACACCACACAATCCACTATCCATTGCGATGATTTCTTGAAATTCAATGAAAATTCTTCAATTTTCTTCTTTCCTTTTGCAATCAGAGAAAAGGTTTCTAGATTACCTGATATAATCTCTTCGAATTCCTTTCAGAAATGCTCCAGAATCGCTCCAAGATCATTCTAGGCTTCCGTTCAAGCTTTTCAAAAACAAAATTTAACCCAAAAAAAACTTGCAAAATTCATCTTATACACTATCAAACTTACTTTAAAACACATTAAATATGGTAAACACCAAAAAAGCTATTAAAAAAAATACTTCTTATCACATAAAGCTCTTATTTGGTCCGCAAATCCTCATACCAACATATTTTCCTCCGATTCTTTTTCCAACAACTCTGAATAATCATTCTTCACATTCCAACCACGTGCTAGCCTCTGACATGCCATTCTTCTAGGGGGTTTTATAATCTTCTGATAATACTCCACCTAAGAACATGCTAGGTCTAAATTCTGAATAAGTCATATGTACCAGATGAGGGAATAGACACATCAGGAGTCTCAGGTTTTTCTTCTTCTTCTTTCTTCTTCCATACCTTATCCATCTCTTGCTTCATCTCTTCTTTGTCAATCTTCTTTACCGGTTCACTCTTCTCTTATGAAGCAGAATTATTTCCTTTCTTACTCTTGCAAACTTTAGATACATGTCCAGGTTTGTTGCAGTTATAACAGACCACACTTTTCTAATTAAACTATCCTCCATTATTCCTCAATCTACATTGATTTTCCCTATGTTCAAATTTATTACAAGTATAGTAGTAGCCATTAAAGAATTGATTCATTATGCCTTCATTAAACATGTTCCTCATTATCTGACTGGCCACTCTCACTTGAGACTTGTATTCTATAGCCTTATGTCCAATCTTCCCACATTTAAAACATTTTTTGACAAGGGAACCAAAAAACTGGTTCATCCTGCTCCTGTATTCAGTTACTCTATGACCATATTTTTTACAAGAAAAACAAACATCATCAAAAGAGGGGCACCTCTGTGCATTAAACTATCTCACAAGTGGTCTTCTTGCAAAATTCATTCTCTGCTTCCTCTTGCCTTGATTCTTCTTCACATCTTTAGAACTTTCACCAATATCAACTCCCAAGCCACCTTTGTATTTATATGGTTTTTGTCTTGCAAGCAGTTCTTCAAGTTTGCTGGAGCTAGATCTAAAATTATTTTCACAGAGTTTAGCCTTCTCTAGTTCCATTCTTAAGTTTACTATCTCCTGCTCGAGTCTAGAACATTCATCAAACTTGTGTTGAACCATTGTATTTAGACATTCTATAATCCTCTTCTTCTCTTCTACTATCACTTTCATTCCAATTATCTCTTGTTTCAATTGTTCACTTACTTCTTTGTGTCTTTCCTTAAATTTATTCAACTGTTCCTTTAGTTTCTGAACACATTCATTTGCTTCATCAAGATTCTCTTTCAAATCTCTATTTTCTCTTTCCACTTTATCAAGATCTTCAAGAGTAGTCCAAAGCTCTCCTTTATCATTCATTCAACTAGCCTTTAGGATCCTCCTCAAGTGGTTAAGCTCTTCACCAAGGAACTAAAAGATTTGATACCAATTGTTAAACATGTGCAGGACAACTGAGAGGGGGGGTGAATCAGTTGCCACACAAATTCAAACTTAAAACTTTATCACTTATCAATTCTTCAACCACACTATTATGTTATTAAATATGAACATGAAACACAAATAACATAAAGTAATGCAACACAAAGAACACCATATTTTTACATGGAAAACCCAATAAGGGAAAACTCATGGTGAGGGTTAACTCACACTATATAGTATTTTCAAAAGAGGCTCACTTCCAAAAGGACTCATTGTCCAAGTACAAAGGCTCACTGCCTACAAAAAGGACTCACTCTCCAACAAGGAGGATCACTACCTACACAAGATTATACAAAATAGAATAAGGCTTTACAACCCAAAATGAATTGGAAAGATGCACCTATCATGTGTTGATACAGTTCCGGAGATGCTCAATATTCAGATTTTACACCCTTCATTCTTCACTCATTTTTACATCAACTACTGCCTTTTTTATCACACCTTTACATTCACTACTTCAACACTATTTCTTCTATCTCTTCTCTGTTGTCTACACATTTTCTCTCAAAAATTATTTGCCATATATATTTATATATATCTGATCTCCATCGCAAGCTTCAATTAGGTTGGCCTAATTAGATGCAATTCATTTATAAAAGATATCAACTATCGGCTCCAATAGATCACAAAATATTTTCAAAATGCAATTTAACCATTAGCATGTTATATTATGTTGGCTCAAACCAAGAAATAGATCACACATAAGTTTTCATATCATATCAAAATTAACTTAAAAAGTCAGCTAGGAATAGTCTTCAATGCAACCAAAATAATGTCACTTCGATGTAAAAGCACCAAAACACAAAATAACCTGATCATGCATGCCTTTAACATCCATAAGTAATTTCCCAAAAACATAATTAGAAATTGTCAACTTCAAAGAAATGTGGACTAGAATACCGGAGAGGCACCAAAAATACCAGATCAATCACCGAAGAAGATAAGTCAATTATACACATCAGTTTTAGAGTATTGTACCAAGCTACCAACATGGTGACATCAATGACAAAATATAGATAACGTACTCATTCTTCCAAAAAGAAAACATTGTTGTAGGTGACAGTAGTTTTTGCATGCTTTGTAAGAGTTATTTACTGGAAGTTTAATATATATTGGACCCTCTTGTTGGTGGAAGTAGCTTGGTTTTGGTGAACCATGCTAAATCTTGGTGTTCTTCTTTTGCTGTCCTTTTTTTGGGGTTTTCTATTTCTCTATTTTATTATTCAAATCTTCATTTAACTAATAGAAATTTTCCTTCTAAACCCTATCAATATTGTGAAGGCTAACATGCATTGTTGATCCTAAAGCATCGAAGAATTTCAAGTGTCCAAATCCATCAAGCAAGGAAAGATTGGATTCCTTGGAGTCATGTGTTTGTCTTCAGTCCTCTAAGGGAAGCCATTGAAGGGTTGGTGAGCTATAAAAAGCATTGTTTAATCATCATTTCCTTCTCCTTTGTCATTTATCTTTCTATCAAGGTTTAATTACTGAACATGGGGTTGGACTAAGACAAATCCCCATTCAAAAAAAAAAAATCTCTTTGTGTATGTGCATATTATAGGTTGAAGAAAGATTGAAGAGATCTTGAAGATAAATTTTGCATTATTACACAAGTTGTCATCATTGTTGTCAAGCATTATAAATTAAATTACAAACTTTATTTCTGACTTTAGGATAGAGGGCACTACATCAAACATAAGCCATGATCCAACATCAAAGTATTGTCAAAATAATTTTTTAGAAGCCCTAACTAGGACCCATTCGCCTAGTGGTGAACCAATACTTCAGTGGGTATCAAAACACATTTTTAGTGACATGTAGATGTGTCTAGACCCTTGTCAAATCTTCCTACAAACTATCATTTCATTTTATGTACTTTTAGGAATTTTCATTTTATATATTGGGTCTTGTTGTTCAATTAGTTTGAGTGATTCAAATCATGTCAATTTAATTCTAAACCTTTCCTATTGTCCTAAGGACTGAGATCGAGGTTTGAATGACTCACCATTGCGGTTGAAAGTCAATCTTTATACCTTGTGATCTCTTTCCTAATAAAATGCTCTAGGTAAAGAAATCTATTAAGATCCCTATATGTTCTATTAAAAAAATAAAACCTCTATTGTTGGGGATCCTCTTTTCTACCTTTTCATTTTGGTGAACCCGACATTCTTACATCCTAATTTTTGGATTTGGAGATCCTTAAAACCCTAGATCTAGGTTTTCCATCATATTATTTTGTATTACATTTAGGGTTATATATTGCATATTTGCATCACTTAAACTTAAAAATCTAAAATAATTGCATACATTTTGCATAATAGCTTGCATTAAAGTGTTTTTCAGTCATTGAGATTAGCATTACATTCAAACCTCTTCCTTAGATAGAAGCAAATGAGTAGATACATCAATGTGAATATTTTTCCTTGGAGCCACTATTTGCTATATAAAGGTGGTTAGTTGTATAACTTGTGGATTGGTCTCCTTCTTCGTAGTCTGATCCTTGTCCACAACTGAGGTGGTGATGTGAACAGTACGAGATCTTGAGGAAACCTTGGTGACGTGGGATATATTTTTGGCCTTCTTCTTCTCCTTTGGATTCTACCCCGCACATGCTAAGATCACCTCAAAACTTGTCTTTGAGTCTATAATAATAGGAGCTTTAGCCTTCAACTGATGTTCAAACCATGAAGGGGCAACTTCTTGTGATGAAGAGGATGTGACAATAGCCTCTTGATGTTTTGTGTGTGGCTCCTATTCCTTATTTTCTTGTTTCTCTTCCATCTTTTCAATCTTCTATTCTTCAACAAGTTTCTCAATATTTTCTTCCCTTTTCCTCTCTTCTTGAGTAGTGTTAATATCTACTTCCTTTCCCTTCATATCCTCTCCTTTCTCTTCCTTATGGAAATATTCTATTTTATCTTCTTTTATATCTTTCTCTTCTTTATCTTCTTCCATGTCATCACCCTTGTTAGGACTAAAAAAATCCCACATATTTTCATCATCCTCTACCCATTTATCTTCTAGTCCTTATAAAATTCACCATACTCAATTTTATGATTTAGACAAATTGTTGAGGTTTGTGTAAAAAAATTTCATTTTGTAACCAACATACCCAAATAATCACATTCATAAAATCCTTTTAATACCCTTTGACATCATTGAACTAACAATACTCTGTCAGTGAAACTCTCATAACCACCCCACTGATTGCCCGATAAGGGCAATTCATATCCTTACATCGACATAACATCTTTCCATCGAGCTATCTTCCAAGGTAATCTCCCCAATGGGATGATAGAGACAACAAAGATTATCACATGACTACAACTCTAGTGCATCAGCATAATGAATGATGAAGGTCCCCTAATAGCCCGATATAATCATGGAGTATCAAAGTTTAACACTTATTGGTGAAGTTGGGATGCATCGGGGTGGGATTGTTTGATGTCCTACTGATAGACCAAAAGAAAGATGCTCATCGGTGGAGAAGGTGGCCATCGGTGGGAAACAAACCAAGGTCCCAATGATATAGCGATGAATGATTTTTACTAGTTGATGTGACATCCAAGAGAATCATCAAGATATTTAACATAAATGCTCTCCCTGATGATAACACTGAAACAAGTGGTATATTAATGATCCAAAACATAAGTGAATTGCACCATGAATTAATCATACGATTGCAAAAACTAGAAAGGCTACGCTAAGGGCAGAGGTAGAAAGGAAAAAAATCGAAGCTCTTACGCAATAAAATTAGGGGAAGTGAAAATTCACGTAAGTACTTTACTCAGCTAGAAAGTTTCATTTTTTTTTAGAGATTACAATGGAAGAACATGTGGAAAAACCTAAGGCAAAGAAATAGAAAATTGAAAAGAGAAAATTAAACCAAGATTTGATAGATCAGTGTCCGGGTTCGGGGCTGAGGCCCAAGAGAAGTGTTCAAATAAGTAAATTATTAGACAAACATAGGGGTCTGGGGGATGTTTGGATGCCACACCAGGGTTATGAGATTTTTATGTATCACTATAGAAAGCAATTCAGATTTCTACCAATCTGCAACTTGTGGAGACTGAACTTAGGAAGACATGTGGTGCCAAACTTTTTTGTCAAATAGAATTAATGAAAGCTCTAGCCAGTAGGTATAACACCAAGAAGAGAACTATCGAGTCACCAAATGGGGATGATATGCTTGTTATCTCCCAATCCTGATCTCTAATGTATTTCAGTTAGAAGGTCCCATGAACTTACCATTCACCATTAGATATTTTTTGATAGAATACTGTTGCATGGATACTAGCTACAAGAGATGGAAGCTACCTTTGTGCAAACCTAAGAATAAGCAAGTTCAACTTAGGAGATTTTTGAGCAATGAAAAGCCTACTTCTCATATAGATTTGTTTGAAGACTACTTCCAATATACCTATTACTCAGCTGGTCAAGTCTTGGGAATTGAGGTTCCACCACTTATGTCTATTGCACTGATAGTTGTAGCAGTTGATATACAAAGCAAAGATGCTAGGTCATTTGACAATGTAAACTATTTGGTGAATTCCCTAAATCAAGGGCTTGAAAGGATCAAACATAATAGTGACTGCATAGATTTCAAACACTATTCCTTGTTAATGCATTTACTTTTATAAGAGGGAGATGCCAGAAATGTGTGGAGTAAAGAACTGAGGATTAGAGATTCAGATGAAAATGGAAACTTTAGGCCTGTATAGATGTGGCATCACTATGGGATAGTCGATGTGATAGGTCTCATTACTTATATTTTGAAGAATTTTTTGTTAAAACACTAATGAAGCTACTTGGATATTCATATGAGCACAATTTTTCCCCTGAGGTGCAAAGATTTATGAGACCAAAGGAGAATGACCCAAAAAGTAAAGTAAATCATAATTGGGGAGACTGGTATTATTTCTTCGATTGTGCAGTAATACGAGTTTATGGATTTGAAGGGGTTCCAAATTTTCTACCCCAGGTGGTTCCTAACAGAGTTGCTTATTTGGAGATTGTACAACAATTAGCAAAGTCTGATGCCAAACACCTCAAGGGTCATAATAAAAAATCACTCATGCCCATCATGCTTTGTTTTGGAGATTTCATAGTATGTGCCATTGAAGGATATGAAGAAATTGGGGTGAAATTATCCCATTACAACCTTCCCCTTGGGTATGAAAGAGAGAAATTTGATGCAGATGGATTTATTCATCAAGCAAGATTAACTCAAGGGTTGTCAAGGTATGAGCATTGGTTTTCTCTTGATGATGTGATAAGGAATCGAGATGAAGCTTCTACTAGTGAAAGAATGGCCTCATATAATAAAGTTATGCTTGAAGAGGAATGGAAGAGAAAGAATGTCCCATCATATAGAGAAGCATTTTCTGATATACAGGATCCCCTAGCTAGGATTGAGCAACTTATTGTTCATATGAATGAAATAGTAAAATATGTGCCCTCATACGTTTTTGATACATCTCATACGAATTAAACAAGAGTACATGCTAAGGATTTGGAACCTTTAGATCACATACCCTTGCAGCCCACTCATAATATGTGTTTTTCCATTGACAACAGTGAAGAGGAGGAAAGTAATGAAGAAAGTGATGAAAAGAGTAATGAGGAGGAACAACTAGTGGAATAGATAAATGCCCCTATGATTACACAATATGAGCCACCTCAGGAATTTGTAAAATTTGAGACATTAGATGAGTTATCTGATGACATTAGGATCAAGGCTAGTCATGAATTCATCTATGATAATGATTTTGTTAAAACTCCTAAATTTAAATCATTTGTCTGAGTATAAGGGGAAGAAAATAAGACAAAATGAGAAAGATATTACTCTTGAAAAGGAATTTTCTTCTTTAGAGGAATTGAAAAGGTAAGTTGACAGGGAAATGAAATCCATCACCCCTAACAAAGGTAGAGAATTACTTCAAGAGGTTGGGGTATTACTTCTACCAAGATGGGACATAAGCTTTTTGATTGTGTTCGATAGCTTCAAAAAAAGAGGGGATACAACAATGAACCTAACAGAGGATGCTAGTGACAAGATATATTCGAGGTCTAGATACAATCCATATGAGGCTACTTTGCTTATTTGGTCCCTATACCCTCATGAGAAGAGGCCGACAGTGATTGAAAATCCAAATCAGGTATTTGGAAACCTTTTGGTCCAAAGAGTTGGGGACACTAATCCCTTATAAACCACACAATTGACTGTCAATGTGGAAAAATTCACTAGAGAACAAATTGAAAAGTTGGTCAAAGAAAATGAAAAATTGAAAAGGAAATTATCACATCAAATGGAGAAGTCATCTTCCTCTTGTGCTCCAAAACTATACTCGCCAGGGCTTGAAAAGTATAAGAGAGTGTTAGATGCATTGGTTGATTCATCTTATTGGAAAAAATTTCATTTAAAGGCCCAGGAAAATTGTAAGGTACTAGAAAAGGAAATGAAAGATATCAAGTACAATATTGTGTCTGAGATAATCAAGGAAAGATTTAATAAGATGATGAAACAAGATAATGATTATTGGAGAGTGTTCAAACAAGTTTAGTTAGCAACAAAAGAGAATATCTAATTGCAAAGAAGGATGATTGATAAGAAGAAGGAACTAATGGATAAACAAATTCTGAAGGAGCAGTTATTGTAGAGATATAATAGTTTGTTGGAGTATCATAACCGATATCATAGTAAGCTCAAAGAGGACTTTGGTTGCTTTAATTTGGTTCCTGCACTTCATGATGATACATGGAATCTTTGAGAAAGGGATGATTTGAAAGTAGAATTTATAGAGTTTCTAACAATTGCATTATGGGAAATCAACAATGAGGATATGGTCTTGCAAAATACTCATAAAAAATTTGAGAAATTCATGCACATAGAGTATGATATGAAAGAAGTCATATCGAATACAGACACTCATGCTGAATAGGATATATAAATCAGCTCTCGGCTTTCACTTTGTTTATCAATCGGGTAGTGGATAATCCAGGCACAACTAAGCAACAATCAAAATCGGTCGATGGTAATGATGTGGACCCTATCATACAGTGAAAGCTTTGAACAAGTCTTAGATGACTACATGCTTTTATTCGGAGATTAATAGATTGGTGCATGTTTCTATGGTTGTGTTAGTTTCAAAATCATGTTTTTTTTATCAAAAGTCATGTTTTTCGGTTTGATGCTTGTTTCCTCTCATATATATAAGAGAGACCAGGACCTAAAGAATGATATAGGAGTAGACAGTTGATGAGAACCAATTATTTCCTATTCTATACCACCTTTTATCCTTTTTCACATACCTTCATATTCATTCCCATATTCCATTTCCGTACCATTTTCACATCATTTTATCATTTCTCATTGCATATGATTCATTATACATAAGTGATATTTAATTTAGTTTCTAGATAAAATATCTGAATAAATAATATCAGATTGTATTTATTAATATATCTTCCATTATGTCAAGAGAATAAATCTTTCAACATGCAGCTTTAAGGTGAAGATATTCCTATCACCATTTATGCAGGAGCCTGGATTGTTATCATTCTACCATTTTATTTGGTTATTAGATGAGACATACAACATCACCATCTTTGTGTATGAAGAGCATTCCATGGTGGAATTTCATGATTGTAGTTGTCAACTTCTATTTGAACCATGTTAATTCCTTGCCATATAATATTTACATTATTCATATGAATTTAATCTCTTTTCTAGCTTCCATCTTAATTCTTGACTTCTACAAGTGGACAGGCTGATTGGGAATGTAAACCAAATGGAGGAAATAAGCATGTGCCAATTATTTGGAAGAAACCAAAATCTGCTTGTTGTTGTAACTAAACCATTTTCAATATGCACCCACTTTAGAATAGTCAGTTTTTTGTTGCAATTTGTGCGCATATGAGGATAGACCTAAAAAATTAAAGACATGGGTTTTTTCCAGAATGGGCCCAATTAAGTTTCCGCATGGCAGAATCCTCAAAAAATGAAGGAGCTAAAAGATACGAGTGGTTTTCTAAAGGAAAATTTTCCTGATTTGCTGTTACAGTTAGTTGTCACATTTTCCTCAAATTACAAAACCATATTCGACCCATGGAATCAAATAAGGAGAGAAGTTCCTGGTGGAAATGCATTGACTAAACACGTAAAGGAGGAAAGAATATAAATTTTCTCAATTTCTATCTGTTGTTATAACAAAACTTTTATTAATTAGTGGTTGGCAGCATAGGATTTACATGAGCCATTCTACTATGTAGTTTGTTGGCTAAAAACACTCTATTTTTTATGCATTTGTTATATGATTGCATTTATATAAGTAGCATGATATAAGCTATAGGGAAGCAGACTTTAGTGTGAAGTAGACTGTATACAAATTATTGTACACAAAATTTTGTATCTCATTTTCTGAATAATAAAAATAGTGCTTCTTCTAATTATGACAACGTAGAAAGGTTTTTGTTCCATCCACCATGCAAACTTGGAGCAAGGGTCCACTCCTTGGGAAGCAAGGGCCTACTCCTTGGGAAGCATGGTGAAGTTTTATTTTCTACATTTTGAATGCCTTCATCTTGGTTTGGTTTTGTTTTAGTATAAATTTCAATTATTTCAGTATTGTCATTCAACTTCAATAGCCACGTGATTTAAATCTCAACATTTTAATTAAGGTTTGGTTTGATATAAGAGTTTGTGATTGAAGTTTGGAACGTGATATTTTATTGAAAGTTTGATTTCAGAATTTTAATTTGATGAAGTGTGTTTTATTCTCTTGTTGTTGTTACTTTTATAGTTTGTGCATATTGTTGTAGGTCATGCCACCAAGAAGTGACAGTTCTTGTCGCAAGAGTTGTTTTGATTTGTTGTAGGTTTCTTTTCATAGCTGCATTCATAACCACTCATCTCACAACTTTCACCCCTTCGAATGGCATATAGCCATGACACCTCTCACAATTTTACGCCCCCGGATTGACACATATAGACCAAACTGAAACTCATTATAAAGTGTTAAATATTTCTTATTATTTGTACCCAGTGTTGGCCTATCATTTTGGCATCGTTGCTGGGGAGAGGTGTCAAAGGTAGGTTAGTTCAGTGAGTTGAGTTAGGACCATTGTGCCTTGGTGAAAATCTATGCTATCGTCAACCTTGTTTACATGATTAACCTTGGTTTTCTTTGTTTAAATCATATAGATGCAATTTTTGCTTTTGTAGGTAGATTTTAGAAGATAGTTCACCATTTATATATAATTACCATTTGAGTAAATTGAAAGGTAAGAATTAATTTTGAAGAAATAACACAAAAACATAAAAATCTTGCATTTTCAAGGTAATTCAAATACATCAATTTTCAAAGAAAAATACTTCAAAAATAAAGAAATTGGTGGGGAAATCATGTTGACACAAGGTGATGTTTTTATACCCCCTTTATCTAATGAATGCAACATATATTATCTTGATCTTCCATTGTCACAAACATCTACAAATGTTATTTCCATAGTTGACAAAGAACAAATAATTAATGAATTTTTAGGACAATGGAATTTTGAAAATGACGATTTAACCATGTTTTGTTTTGATTGTTGCAAGGAGGAAGCTAAGTGCACATGCCAAGCTATTCAAGAGGACATGGAGACAGAGATAGATGCTATGAGCGAGCCTCAACATGAGAACAGTGAAAGTGCACAAGTCTTCATTATAACTCAAGGACAAGTTCACATGTCAAATTGGGACGATCAAGGTATGCATAATAATTTTGAAATGTCTTATAATTCTATGGGATTGGAAAAACAATATGTTTCTTCACATGTTACTTCTTCACCTAGTATGCATGGTGAATGGAATAGTGAATTCTCACAACAACCACAATACCCATCATCCCACCCACTTTATATCCACAAGAATTATTACCATTTTCATTATCACATTCATATCACCAACTATCCACTTCCACATACCCACTAAGGGCAGCCATCCTGCCTAATAAAACATTATGTAATAATGTGGTTCAAACTACATGTAATAATGAAATTTCATGGATCACTTTACATTCTGATAATGTGCTTGAAATTGGTCAATCACAATTAAAATATATTGATGCAATTAAGGGATGTGATTTTGATTTGCTTGAATTAGAAGAACACTATGATCAATTGAATGATATTCAACTTAGTTCTTCTTATTTACTTAATAAATCACAACCTTTAGAGGCCATTCACACACATGAGGAAACACTTCAATATGAGTTTAATTTTATTATGGAACTCATAAATGTGTGCTGAAATTAATATTGTGATTAGATATGTTGAACTATGTGCATTAGTGATTCAAGAATTGTGTGGAATGAAAAATGAATGCCTACAAGATCTATCTTTTAATATTTTTATACTCAAACATATGGATCTTTGGAGGCCTATAGTAAAAATGCGTATTCCTCACATACTTGTCGATTTAGGCTAACTGATAATTGATTAAGCACAATTAAATGGGTTTAATTGCATTAATGACCATACTACACAATGGTGATTGTTCATTAACAAGAATCAAGGTTTTAATATATACATATCTTTGTCATTCTTGATTCTTTGGAATATCTTAAGATGACCATTCATTGACAAGGCTCAAGGTGTTATAATATCTTTGTATTTCTTGATTCTTTGGATTATCCTAACACCCTGATGCTTTTGTAGTATGAAATTAAGTTGGGGGGAAAAGAAAATACCTTGAATTTTGTAAGTCATTGGTTAACTCTTGATAATGTCTTCATTGACTATTTCGTTGGGATTTTTAATAAACCCACACGTGTAAGCTTTGGACTAAATCACGGTACACATTCTTGTGTTGATTAGAATTTCATTTATATTATGTTTACACAAGAATTAATTGTCATTCATCCATTTTACTATTATTAAATATTTATTCATATATATAACTCTACCATTTAGTTTTTCAATCAACAAATTAGTTATAATGTTGAAGTTATTAAATGGATAATATTGCAGTACTATACTTGATATGCTTGGTCTTGAGAACATGGTTACAGGTTTCTTATTGTGGTTATTCAACAATTTTGCACCAATACCAGTTGATGATGTTTCTCTACGTGGGCATCCATAGACACACTTTCTTGGACATACTAACTACATGGTTAAGAGAAAGTTTCTTTTGTGATTGTCTCTTGGAGATCACAAGAGGATTATTGGGAAAAATGTGAACAAAATTTATGGGTAGAGATTCTCCTGATGCCAGACCATGTGGAAGATAGTATGTAACTTGGTGTATGAGATCCACATATCTTGCAGTACCATGTTCCTGGATAATTATTCACAAGCCACACATCCAAATACAACTTGAAGACTTGTGGAGGTCCTAAAAGGAGCTTGAGCATATTCTACTATAGACCATTGCACCTCATCATAAGGATTGTTTCCTATCTGATAGCTATATGGATCTGTTGAGAGACTACTATTGGTCTTTCACTACATTGCCCTATCTTTGGAATATTTCTTCTCTTGTTAGTAGTTCTTTCAACCAAGAAATTGGACATGTATTCCAAACTTCTATAGTCAGCTTTCATATATGGTGGTATGTGCTAAATGGGATCATATTATGCAATCCTGTTATGGACATATGCATTATCACTCTTGCTGAGGTATATTTCTTACCATTGGTCATCATTTCAAGCTCTGCATCATGTAACTAGTCTCAATAGTAACATTGATTGAAGGGATTCTTACAGAACTCTATGCTTTGGAAGGTATGATTTTCATTATCCATATAAGGGTTTCTTTTTCTTTGGTCATTATATGCAGTTATTCAAAAATGAAAAAAATGAAAAAAAAAAAAAAGGAAAAAAGAGAAATAAAAGAAATAAAAGATCCAACAATGAAAACCTTCAGGTGTTGTTGGCCAGTTAATGTCTGAAAACTGGATTCTGGTGGATACTAACTGCACAATAAACTTAGGGGTGAAAACCAATTTTTCAGCGCTTCTAGGCGGTGGCAGGTTGAACACCGGGATACCAGCGACCTATTGTTGTTATCAAAATTAGAAAAAAAAAAGAAGAAGAAAAAAAGAAAATGAAAATCAATGCAATAATTTGTTCAACTACCAGCAATATGTTCTATAGGCTTGAGTGAGCTGGAGACCTTCAGTGGTGTTGCAATTCTTGGTGCAATGTTTGGTTCCTTGTTGCAAGTTTCATAGCTGGAGAGTTACTTTTGCTACCATATGTTGGCATAGATGGACATGTGAGTTGGTAAAACAATCTGTCTTATTTTTCATTGTTTTATCTCTAAAATTTATTAATATTTCTTATTATATTGATCATTTTTGCAACATCCCTACCTATCCTCTCTTTGTTTCCCGAGTATGGTCAACCCTTTAAGTTGAGGGGAGGTATACCATCCTTATTATGTATCTTTTCATCCATTATCCTTAATCATCCCATCATACTATATGTTATTTCCACCTTGCATAATCATTTATATTGCCTAGAATTTTTCCCATTTCAGATAGCTCATGATTATCAAGTCAAAAATTTGTGATACCACATATATAGGATTTCAAAAATTCCATGCTATAGAGAGCTGAAAAAAGAAAAACAAGAAAAAAGAAAAAAGAGAAAAAATGAAAAGTTGAAGGAAGTATCAATATTGAAAAAAGAAAATTGAAACAAACAAAGCAATAAAGCTTGTCATGAGAAGCTAAGAAAAATAAAGGGAATTGTGGTTATGCATGAGCTATAATAGATAAGGGTGAAGAAGAAGGCCAAAGCCACAAATCTAAAAGGCTACTAGTTCAAATCAAATACCTATTGATCATATTGATTGCATGAGGATGTGCAATATGTTAAGTTGGGGGGAATGATGAGAACCAATTATGTCCTATTCTATACCACCTTTTATCCTTTTTCACATACCTTCATATCCATTCCCATATTCCATTTCCGTACAATTTTCATATCATTTTATCATTTCTTGTTGTATATGATTTAATATACATAAGTGATATTTAATTTAGTTTTTAGATAAATATGAGAATAAATAATATCAAATTGTATTTATTAATATATCTTCCATTATGTCAAGAGAATAAATCTTTTAGCATGCGGCTTTGAGGTGAAGATCTTCCCATCACCATTTATGCAAGATCCTAGACTGTTATCATTCTACCATTTTATTTGATTATTAGATCAGACATACAACATCACCATCTTTGTGTATGAAGAGCATTCCATGGTGGACTTTCATGATTGCAGTTTTCAACTTCTATTTCAACCACGTTAATTCCTTGCCATATAATATTTGCATTATTCCTATGAATTTAATCTCTTTTCTAGCTTCCATCTTAATTAGTGACTTCTACAAGTGGACACACTGATTGGGAATGTAGACAAAATGGAGGAAATAAGCATGTGCCAGTTGTTTGGAAGAAACCAAAATCTTCTTGTTGTTTTAACTGAATGGTTTTCAATATGCACCCACTTTAGAATAGTTAGTTTTGCATTGCAATTTGTGCGCATATGAGGATATATCTCAAAAATTCAAGACATAGGTTTTGTCCAGAATGGGCCCAATTAAGTTTTCATGTGGAAAAATCCTCAAAAAATGAAGGAGCTAAAAGATACAAGTGGTTTTCTAAAGGAAAAGTTTCCTTATTTGTTGTTACGACTAGTTGTCACATTTTCCTCAAATTACAAACCATATTTGACCCATGGAACCAAATAAGGAGAGAAGTTATTGGTAGAAATGCATTGAATAAACACATACATGAGGAAAGAATAGAAATTTTCTCAATTTCTATCTGTTGTTATAATAGAACTTTTATTAATTAGTGGCTGGTAGCATAGGATTTACATGAGCCATTCTACTATGTAGTTTGTTTGTTGCAAACACTCTATTTTTGTATGCATTTTTTATATGATTGCATATATATAAGTAGCATGATATAAGCTACAGGGAAACAAACTTTAGTGTGAAGTAGATTGTATACAAACTATTGTATGTAGAATTTTGTATATCATTTTCTGAATAATAAAAATAGTGCTTCTTCTTATTACGAAAATGTAGAAAGGTTTTTGTTCCATCCACTGTGCGAACTTGGAGCAAGGGCCCACTCCTTGGGAAGCACAGTGACGTTTTATTTTCTGCATTTTGTTTGCATTCATTTTGGTTTGGTTTTGTTTTAGTATAAATTTCAATTATTTCAGTATTTCCATTTAGCTTCGATAGCGACGTGATTTAAATCTCAACATTTTAATTAAGGTTTGGTTTGATATAAGAGTTTATGATTTAAGTTTGGAACGTGATATTTCATTGAAAGTTTGATTTCAATATTTTAATTTGATGATTTTTTTTATTCTCTTGTTATTGTTACTATTATAGTTTGTGCAGATTGTTGTAGTTCTTGTCACAAGGAAGTGACACTTCTTGTCGCCAAAGTTTTTTTGATTTGTTGTAGGTTTCTTTTCATAGCTGCATTCATAACCACTCATCTCACGACTTTTACCCCTTCGATTGGCATATAGCCATGATACCTCTCACAAGTTTACACCCCCGGATTGACATGTATAGACCAAACTAAAACTCATTATAAAGTGTTGAATATTTCTTATTATTTGTACCCAGTGTTGACCTATCAATAGTAGTAGAATAGGGGTAATAAATAGATAGCAGAAGAGTTCCATAATGTTTACATTTTGAAAGACTATGTTGCAAGAATAATTTTGAGGAAGTCAATGGAAGGTCTTTGATTTTGTGGCTTCATATTGGTATCAATTGTTTGTTGAGGTTATACAATTATTTGGTTGTCTCTAATTTAATATTTCCTTATTATTTAGATTGGTGTATCAAGGATATATTTAGTTTATCAAGTCACATTTTTTGTTCTTGTGTGGTGTGCTTAATTGGTTTCTTTAAAAGAATTAAAACCCTTTTAGTCAATCACAGTAATCTAGAAATGTTATTTGGATCAGTAAGAAGAGACATATAATTAGGATTTCCATTTTGTCTCCAATTTGATATCATCTATTGTTCTTGTGTAATTTATTCAATTGGTTCCTTCAATGAAGGATTAAAATACTTTTGATAAATCATAAGTAACCTGGTTTTTTCATTTGGATCAATAAGTAGGGTTTATCAATCACTTACTTGCATGTTTATACAAGATATAAACCAACATAAGTGTTCCAAACAGCTTGATTTACAACCAATACAATTCATACATTCTAGATCTTCATTTGACTCCATTTACCCAACAAGGCATTGGTCTTATCCATTTCATCATTTAGTTTTATCAAATTGTTTTTCAAACCTTACATCTATTAATTGAACATATTAATAAACTTCACCTTGATATTTCTTATGTACAATTTATAACAAATTAGGTTTGCATCTCTCCACTCCCAATTTCCATTGTGGATAAATTTCTCAAGTAGGAAACACATAGTTTAAGTTTTCTTCATTCGCATAGGTACACCCACCTAGGTCTGGAAAAGCCTGAAGAGAAGAAGGTTCAAATACACCAATTGGCCTTGTTCATTAGCCTAAGATGTACAAAGAGCTTGGAAACCTCTTGAGGTTTTCCAACCAATTTTTTTGAGAACTAACAGATTGGTGACTTTGTTGGGGAACCAATTCTGAGCCCAAGCCTTCTATCATAGAGTCACTCCAGAGTTAAAAGACTCAGCTAGGAACAAACTCAATCATTTTCCTACTATTAGAAAGTAGGTGGTGACTCTAAAGAAATTTTATGATAGATAAATTAAGCATCAGATCTGAGAGAATATATGACAAACATTAGAGATACATTATATCATCTAGAATGAATGAAAGAAGATCCTTATACCAAGATAGTCTAGAGAAGAATAATGTGAGATGGATTGACATACATGGATCTCCTCCCACAAAAAAAAACACAAACAAGAACAAGTCTAAGGTGGCACCTAGCCAAGTAGATATCATAACTGAAGGGAATTCATCAGAACAAGTCTTTGATGTACATAATAGCTTCGACCTCTTGCATGGGTCAGAAGGCCACAATAATGATCCATGTGGAGATCCCCATAATCCATTTTAACAAGGAAACAATGATCATCCCATTTATCATTTTGAAATGGACCAAGATAAGATGTAGGAGTTCCAAGCCCAAAGAGATGATGAATGAAGATAGAGGTAGGAGGAGTATGATCATGAAAAGGCTCATAGAAAAGAAGAAGGAAACCACTGTGGGCCCATGGATAAATCAAATTTTGTTGAAGATTTTGAGCACATGACTAATCAATAATTAGAAATACAAATGCAATGGAAGGAATAGGAGCTTGAAATAAGATAGTGGATGATAAAAAGAAACATAGAGTTGATTCAACAACTATCTCAACTAAATATTAATACAAACCACCTAAGTATGTCCCTCCACATAAACAAGGTGGTAATATTAATACACAAGGAGCATCTCAAAACAAAAGAGCACCACACAATGTAAACCAAAGACAAAACAACAAAAAAGATAAAAATGCTACATTTGGTAGCATCAATGACAAAATAGGAAAAGCCATAATTCGTCAAGTTCTTTGAAGAGAGACATATCAACTTTGCTTGGTCTTACTCTGATATGTCAGGGCTAGATCCAGATCTTTTGATGCATCATCTATCTTTCCCATCCAGAATCAAACTAGTCAAACAAAAACTAAGAAAAATGCATCCCCACATCGCATTGATGGTAAAAGCTAAGCTGAAAAAGTTGTTGGATGCAAGGTTCATCAGATCCATCGATTATGCTGAGTGGATTTCAAATATTGTACCTATATCAAAACTAGACAACAATATCAGAATATGCACAGATTTCAGAGATCTAAATAAGGCATGTCCAAAGAATGATTTTCCTTTACCAAACATTGACATTATTGCCTATTTAACAGCAGTACATGCCATGTTGTCGCTAATGGATGGCTTCTCAAGATATAACCAAATAAAGATAGCACCCAAAGATCAAGAAAAGACAACATTCACATGTCCTTGGGGCACATTCTATTGGAACGTCATGCCCTTTGGGTTGAAAAATGTAGGTGCAACATATCAGCATGCAATGACCACTATTTTCCATGACATGATGCATACTTTTATGAAAGATTACATTGATGATATATTAGAAAAATCATACACCAGGGAAGGACATCTAGAGATTCTAGGCAAAATATTTACAAGATTGGAAAAATTTAATGTTAGATTAAATCCAAAGAAGTGTGTGTTTGTGGTTACATTGACAAAGCTCCTCGGATACATAGTTTTAGAAAAATACATAGAAGTGGATCCAACTAACGTCAAAGCAATAATGGAAATGCCACTATCCAGGAATATCAGTCAGCTATGGTCTCTACAGGGTAGGTTACAATCAATCAGGAGATTTATCTCCCAATTGGCAGATAAGAGTCATCCATTCAATCATCTACTACATAAGAATGTCTCTTTCAAGTGGGATGAAGGATGTGAAACAAATTTTACTCAAATAAATAAATATCTGATGTCGCCTCCCATACTCATGCCACCTATAGAAGAGAGTCCATTTTTATTGTACATAGCAACAACAAATATTTATTTAGGAGCACAAGAAGATCCTAAAGGGAGGGAACATGCTATATACTATATTAGCAGGACTCTGAATGGTTATGAAATAAACTACACCTTCATTGAGAAAGCATGTTTGGTAGTGGTATTTTCTACCCAATAGTTGAGGCATTACATGTTGACCCATACAATTAAGCTCATTGCAAATATTGATTTGTTAAAATAATTATTCAGCAAGGCTACTTTAACAGGGAGATTAGCAAAATGGGTCATAATCTTAAGTGAATTTGATATCCATTATGTGGATAGGAAAGCCATCAAAGCTCAAGTGATTTCTGATCAATTAGCTAAAGCTCCATTATCTAATGACCATCCAATGAACATTGAGTTTCCTGATGCAAATATTCTAACTATGAAAACACAACCATGGAGCCTTTATTTTGACGAGTCATACACACAACGTGGGTCTGGTGAGACCATCCTTTTTGTCACACCTCAAGGACATACAATCCCAAGGTCTTATAGACTCATGTTTTCATGCACAAATAATGTAGCTGAGTATGAGGCTTTGATTATTGGTATCAAAGTGGCAATTGAATGGAATATCAGAGAACTACAAGTATATGGTGATTCACAGCTAGTCATTTATCAGGTAAATAACAAATATTAGACAAAGGATGAAAATTTGATGCCATATAAGAAGATGATAGATGAGCTCAAAAATTACTTTGTAGATATCAAGTTTGAATAGATTCCCAGGGCAGAAAACAAAGTTGCAAATGCTATGCCTAAAATTTTTTCTCTTTTACAATTGCTAGAAAAATGAGTTCATTATGAGTTTATGGTAGAAGAAGTGTCTACTCCCCCCTATGATAGCCTAAAATCTTAGACCATATGCCATTTAGTTGACATTGAATCCTCCATTTATGGAAATCCCTATGCTTAGCTAAAAGATAATATCCTTCCTCTTGATCTTTCTAGAAACAAAAAACGTAACTTCATCTACCAATCTGCACGACATACATTAATTGGCTGACATACATTACCATAGAGGTCTAGATGGTACTCTTCTTTGGTTTCTTGAACATGACGAGTTTGAGACAGCTTTACATGAGTTTCATGAAGGTATATGTGGAACTCATTCAAGTGGACCAACCCTAACAAAGAAACTCCTCCATTTGGGGTATTACTAGCCGAATATTGAGGAGTCTTATCAGTTTGTTAAGAAATGCCAAAAATTTCAGATCCATGGTAACTTAATTCATGCACCAACACAAGAATTGCATCTGTTTACATCAACATGGCCCTTTTGTTAGTGGGGACTGAACTTGGTAGGAAAGATAAATCCATCTTCATCCAATGGGCACAAATTTATAATCACAGCAATAGAGTACTTTACAAAATGGATAGAAATGGTTCCTTTAACAACAATCATAGGAAAATAGATCTTGTCTTTCATACTAAACTACCTCATTTGTAGATATGGAATTCCCCAATCCATTGTAACAGACAATGGGAGACCTTTTAAGAAACATGATGTCTAGGAATTGTGTGAAAGATTTCATATCCAACATTGTTTCTCAACACCATACTACCCTCAAGGAAATGGCCAAACAGAGGCCTCAAACAAAACAATTCTAAAAATTCTAAATAAAATGGTTAACGATGTTGGATGTGATTGGCATGTTTAGTTAAATCATGCTCCTTGGGCATATCGAACTAGCATCAGAACACCTACAGGAGCTACTCCATATGCATTGGTATATGGATAAGAAGCTATACTACCCATCGAGGTTGAGATTCCATCACTTTGTGTATCATTGAAAGGTATCATTCTAGATGAGGATTATAGGGTCTCTAGACTGCAAGAGTTGGAACTATTGGATGTACGTCATCAACAAGTTGTGAACCATTTGATGGCATATCAATAGAGGATTCTAGAAGCTACAATTAAAGGGTAAAGCCTAGAGTCTTTCAGGTTGGATACTCCATCCTAAAGGAAATCCCCAGCAATCAACAAGATAGAGAAAAGAAAGGGAAGCTTGAACCTAACTAGATAGGTCCCTTTGTCATCATATCAGTTTATGAATCTAGGGCCTATCAAGTATCTACACCTAAATGGGATCTGTTCGATGAACCTATCAACAATATCCATCTTAGAAATTTCTACACCTGAATCACCTAGTTCATGGTTCAATGGATACCTTGATGAAAACCTAGCAAACAAGTGTCTTGGTGACAGAAAAATATAAAAAAATAAAAATAAATACAAAGATACAAAAAAATAAAAAAGACCAAAAAAGTGCAATAAAAACATGTAGTGAAAATATCGAAATAGGTGTTATTTGTGATTTAAACTAGCTTTTCTATCTATTGGACGCATTTCATGGTCCTTACTTCCACCATCATTTTACATCCATTATCATTTCATTGCAATGTGGTCGTGTCCCGCCCTAGCTTGGGGAAAAAATATGAACCTCACTGGGGGCAATAAACTTGAGCTTAATCAAATGGACAAATAGCAGTATGACAACGCAACAAAAACAATGATAGAAACACAACCAAACATGAAACATCAATCACCATCAAAAACAAATTGGACATCCATATCACAACAAAAAATCCAAAACACAAGTCAAAAAGTTAGTCTTGAAAAGTAAAAAATGGAGTATGTGTTAGTCGAACTACGTGGTCTCTACGTGTATAACATATGCAAGGCTAGTCTTTGATCAACCCCCAAGACCCCTAGGATAGGTCTTTAGGTTAGGTTTTTGGTCAAAATCTTGAAAATCACAAAAACATCATAAAATCAACATGGATGATCTAAACTGAATAATGGTTGAACTACTTTTAGCAAAGGTTGGGCATGTTGTACTTTGATCTTTGTTATCATTTCTTTGGAGCAACTCGATGATGTATTGAACTAGAGAAGCTAGGAAGGAGAATGATATTTTCTTTGTCTACTATCTATGAGTTAATCATTATTATTATGTGAATTGTCGCAAGACGTGCTCTAAAAAGTATCACTGATGATATTCAGAATTCACATAGGAAAGTGATTGATTCTTGTCTCTTTACGCAAGAAATTCTCAGGTCATCTCAGTTTAATTATACCTAGATGCTTGTGTTCACTTGCAATATCAAAAATCATGGAAGTAGTATTCAGGTCATCATGGTCTAAATTATACCATCGATGCTTGTACTCACTTTCAACATTTTTAAAGCTCTATGATGATACAAAGCACAATAAAAGTACTATTAAGATGCCAATGTTTGCATATAGATTTTCATTCATAATAGTTTTACATCTACAAAATATTTGTTACATAGAAGGGTAACCAATTGCAAACAAAGATATATTTTTCTCATAATGGATTGAGTATACTTGACATTAAAAAAAACATCATAATTACCATGTAGTTGCATCATCATTTTCATTGCATACATATATAAAGCATTTATTTTATCATTTCATCATTCAAACATTTAAATCGAATAATTTGCATTGATCATATCATATTTTTCATATCACACATAATAAAATTGCATAAGAAATTCTCAAAAATAAATCGCTATAGTTTCATTTCATTCATCCATTAAATCATATCATATAACATGTGTTCTGAAAAATCCCATTATATTCATCATTTTTCAATCACTTATTACATCATATATTTGCATTTATCACAAGAATAAAAGTGAACACATCCCATTTACATCACACATCATATGTCATTAAAACCATCATATCCATTGTCATGCATATAGGCACATTATAATATAATTAAGAATTGCACATCATCATATAACTATTTCATCCATATAAATAACTGCATACATCAAGCATACATACATCACGCTTATAAATTGCATACATAGATAAAAAATCCATACAACAACATTATGCACATCATAAATCATAGCATATCATCATGATTATAAAACTACATCCATAACATCATAATATAAAGATCATCACATGGCATATAGAACATAGAAAATAAATGCATCCATCATGGAATATGTTGGGACTGTAAATTTATGCCTGATTTCACAAATTTCATCCCCCTAAGTCCCTTATGAGTCCTTATCGTAAGCCCATCTTCCCTTCCATCATAGCATTCGGCTTACATTTTGCATACTTTATCCCATGTCTTCATCGTGGCATGCATTTTTCACATTCTGGTCTATATCGATGTGACAGCATCAAGGTCTCCCTGGTCTGCTCTTCTGCTTCTAAACGTCTGAGTTGCCTATCGGCAAGACGTTTCCTGTGTCCTAGCGAATTGATTTTACTTGCTAGCAATTATCGACATAGCACCCATGTTGTTTTGGCGACAGTGAATACATCATATCGGCAAGAGTTTGGGCGTTAGTGTAGTGTTGTAACGATCTTGTTTTGTCTTACCAATTTGCTTGTATGGGTCTACTTCGGCCAGACTCATAGTTATCGACATCATGTCATAATGATATCTTCTTGTCTTGCCAACCCGCGTGTTGAGGATTCTCTTCAGCCTAGCACATTACCTTCAATGGAAGGTCATAGCGATCTTCCTTTGTCTTGCCAACTGCTGACAATGGATATACTCTTCGGTAAGACTCATGTGCATCGGGGTATGGTCACAGCGAAGGGGTCAGGTCTTGCCGACAAAGTTCAATATGTGGATTTCGGCGAGAGTTCTAAATTCTCTTGGCAAACAGGTGTGCTTAGGGAGCCTTCAGTGAAACACTATGTAGTCTACATAAGGTCTCCCTGACTAATGGAAGCTATAGCGATATACATGATGGGATTTCATCGATAGGAGATACATAATGTTACTGCGACACTCAAGGGTGGTTATGAGCATTTGGTATAACTTGGGCACTCTATGTAGCCTCTCCCCGACATTGTATTGTCTTGGCGATATAAAGTAATCCTGGGGCTTTCGGTATAACTTGGCATGCTCTGTGGGACTTCTCCATGACTCTGGTGGTCACAGCAAAGGTAGATAACACAGGAAATAGGGGAGCATGAGCAGCAGGGATCAACATTAATATTGCCTTCAGCATACCCGCAGGGTTGTCTGGGTGATTGCCTCTGTAGATGATTAATTAAGATTTATACAATGTGGGCCAACATATGAAGATTTTTAAATGTTGTTGAGGTCGACTTGATTTTGAAGCTCGATTTCTATGGAGGGCCGACTTGTTTTTTTAGTATATTTTATTTTCTTATGCTGGGTATAAATATGCCCCTGGATTGTAATTGAACATCATTAGATTTTTAGATCATAGATAGAATAGGCATGGCTACAGTAGGATAATTTTCTCTTATCAAAGACTATGTGCATGTTTTCAAATGGTGGTTTCAATGAAATTCAGTTGTGTGGTAGTTTTTTTTTGGTATCAATTGTGTGTCAAGTTTATTGAAAAGCATTGTTGAAGTTGTCTCCATGTTGATCCTTTTTGGTTGTTTAAATTGATGTAACAAGTTTACTTTCAGTTTATCAATGCACATTTGATGTATTTGTGTGATTAATTGACTGGTTCTCTCAAGTAGAGATTAAATCCTTTTCGTTGATCATGGTAATCAAGAAGATTCATCTGGATTATTAAAGAAGAGCTCAGTAGTCATAGTCTTGCATTGTTTATACAAGTTATGAACAGATCATATGCCTACAATTTGATTTTCTGCCAACATAAGTTGCCCACTTCTGTTTCATTTGACTCCACATACCCAACAAGGCACTGGTCTCTGCAATTCCATTATTTGAATTCACTCAATTTCTTTGCATCTTCTTATTGATCATTTTAAGAGTTAGATTAGAAAACTGCTTTTACTATTACTATCAAGTTTGGTTTCGTTTGTTCACTATCATCTACCATTGTGAACAAAGTACTTCAGATGGATAATCATAAGATAAGCTTGCTCAATTCAAAAGGTACACCCACCTGGGTTTAGCAGCACCTAAAGAGTAGAAGGTTGAGTTTTCTTGACCTTGTTCTATTACCCTAAAGCGTATCAAGAGATTGTCAGCCTCTTGAGGCATTCAGCCTGCATTTTTGAGAGCTAACAAATTGGTGACTCCGCTGGGGAATAACTTGAGAAAATATGGTGGCAGACAGCCTTGCCTTATAGAGTCATACAAATTTTTAAATCAGGTCTTCAAATAGAGATTCATAATTGTTTAGTTTGTAGCTCCCCATCCGAGTCACACAACTAACAAATTGGCGACTCCGCTGGGGACTATATCAGAAAATTTGGTTGAAGACCATATTATAGTCATTGGAGGAAAATTTGTAATTTGAAAAATTTTAGAGAGGGTGATTTTGCTGGGAAAGGATCAGAAATAATGATTTTCCTACTTTTGGAAAAGTAGGTGGCGACTCTAAAAGATTTTTTGCAATTTTTTAAACATGAATGGAGGAGGATTTTAGTTCAGGGGAGGTCATGCTGGAGCTCCTCATGGTTAGTTGTATATGCCATATCATCACACATAGCACTATGGTTCGATGTACCAACATCCGTACCCACCTAGTGCCCCACTCATCAGCATACAACAATGATCAGGCAGTTTGATTTGTCAGGGATTCAATTATCCCCTTATCCAATGGATGGTAGTTGGAGAGGTATTGTTGCAAAGTTTACAGGGTGTGATGCAATCACTGCTAAAGATCATTTAAAAAGTTTCGGTGCTTTTATCCAAGATTTGGATGTTCCCTATGAAGATTTACGCATGAAGCTATTTATGATATCACTAGTTGAAGATGCTAGGGATTAGTTCAACAGCCTACCAGCTATCTCTATTGTTTCTCTCCAAGGATTTCAAGATCAATTCCTTGGTCAGTTTGGGAATCTAAGTGTACAAGATTATGCTCTTCGTGAATTATTGCACATTTAGAAAGATCAAAGTGATACAATTTATGATTTCAATCAGAGATTCAATAAGTTGCAGAATAAGATACCTCTTGGATCAAAGCTACTAGATTTTGTAGCACTGAGTATTTATTTGAATGCTTTGATCCTAAGATAGGGTATGAGCTGGGAAATAAATTCCCAAGAAGTTTGGCTGAGGCACAGAAGATGGCGCAAACAATTGAAAACAATAGGAAGGTAGCTGGGATAATCAGTAAAAAAGATATTCCTAAGGTTTCTCAGCAAAGCAACACATACAGGAACGAAAGGCCAAGGTTGCATGACATGCCTTATAATATAGAATGGAAGGACAACAAACCTATAACAGCTAGGCCTAGAAGTGAGGGAGCTTCTGATCCATTGAGCAAGAAAGGAACCTATATGGTAAGTAAAAATTACTTTTATGATTTTTGTGATAAGCCACATTCCCTAGATCATTGTGTTGTAGCCCAAAGAATACAGGAGGAGGGAATGCAGATGGAAAACAATGAAGAAGATCACACAGTATATCTGGCTTCAGATACTTTGCATCAGGTTGACGAGGATGAGGGTGCAGGGCTTATCTCTTGCACAACAGATTGTCACAGAGAGAGCAGTGTTTGTTATGAATACTCTGATGCTGATGATGAACCTGAGGATTTTAATCTGTAGTCAAGGGATTCTTCTACTCCTTATGAGGATCTGGATGAAGAGGCAATGGGAGATAATGATTCATCAGATAGTAAGTATATAATACCTCTGGCTACAGTTGAAAGTTATGAAGATACATTTGATCATGATGAGGTTTGTACATTTGAAAATGATTTCCATTTTTTTTCAAACTCGTTGTATGATGAAGAGTTAAATGAAGATCAGATGATTTTTTGCCAAGGTGTGTCAATGAGTAAGTTTCATATATTTTCAAATCCATTCTATAAAAAGGAGGAAATAATTCCAGACAAGTAGAATGATGGAATAAATAACTGCACTAATGATGTTTCTGATTTCCCATTCTCTGATGGTATTGGATTTCTGTTTGATGTTGACAAAAGTGAGGAGTATGACTGTAGTGATGAAAATATAGAGGATTGTTCACTTAGTTGTGAACAGATTGTAGATTTTTTTACTTCTGAATACCAAGGATGTGCAAATGAAGATGATCTTGAAGTTTTGTCTCTAGCTTACTTTTGTTTTGACAGTGAAAAATCTTTGTGTAAAGATTCTTATGACTCCCTGTGTATTTCTTGGAATGATGGTGATACTTTTGGTGTTTATCAAATGTTTGTGTTTATTCAGAATGAGGTATGTGATTTTGAAATTTCTAATCCATGTGAAGAAGAAGTTTGTTTGCATGCTAAGGATGATAGAGGTCTAGATTCGAGTAATTCATATATGCTTGATATTGAAAATATAAGTCATGATCCAGTGTTGTTCCCAAATGACAATATCAAAATGGTGCAAAAGGTTTTGGATTTTTGTGTTTTAGATAGTGTTGATATGACAGAGTTTTGTATTTCTCAAGTGAAGCACTTTGATGATGAATTTCCAATACAGCTGAGTGAGTGTTTTATATTACACAACGGTTGGAAGGAAAATGAGGAATTTTGCATTGAATATGCATATATTTTGTATGTTGAAGATAATAGAGTTTTATCTAATGATAGAGAATATAAACTGCTAAATACAGTTGGGAAGTTGTTCCAAGCTGAGCATGATGATTTTCTAAAAACTTGCAATAATAGTGACAGGAAGGATTGCATCTGTGTCTTCAAGAAGAATCTAATGAATTCAAGACAAAACCAGGTGTTTGACAAGGGAAAATGGTTTGAGTTTCAGATTGTAATAGCTCGAACAGGAGAAATTAAAACATAGAGGATTGAGGGTTGCCAGTGCATGGACAACTCTTGCTTATTCTTTTTAAAATTATTTTCCATGCACAATAGGTTTAGGGTTTTGGTTCATCTCCATCTTGCATTCATTTTGCATTCATTCCATCTTGCTTCCGGTCCATTTCCATTCTACTCATTTTGTGTTTGGTCTGGTCTGCTCACCCATAGATTCTGGATCCTTGCAATGATCTTACTATCATTCATCCCCAGATGGAGCCACTATTGGGACTGTAAATTTCTTCCTAATTTCACATATTTTCATCCCCCTAAGTCCCTTATGAGTCCTTATCATAAGCCCATCTTCCCTTCCATCATAGCATTTGGCTTACATTTTGCATACTTTATCCTGTGTCTTCATCGTGGCATGCATTTTTCACGTTCTGGTCTGTATCGATGTGACAGCATCAAGGTCTCCCTGGTCCACTCTTCTGCTTCTAAACATCTGAGTTACCTATCGGCAAGATGTTTCATGTGTCCTAGCAAATTGATTTTACTTGCTGGCAGTTATCGGCATAGCACCCATGTTGTTTTGGTGATAGTGAATACATCATATCGGCAAGAGTTTGGACGTCGGTGTAGTGTTGTAATGATCTTGTTTTGTCTTACTGATTTGCTCGTATGGGTCTACTTTAGTTAGACTCATAGTTATCGGCATCGTGTTATAATGATATCTTCTTGTCTTGTCGACCCGTTTGTTGAAGATTCTCTTCAGCCTAGCACATTACCTTCGATGGAAGGTCATAGCGATCTTCCTTTTTCTTGCTGACTGCTAACAATGGATATACTCTTCGGTAAGACTCATGTGCATTGAGGTATGGTCACAGCAAAGGGGTCGGGTCTTTCTGACAAAGTTCAATATGTGGCTTTGGGCGAGAGTTCTAAATTCTCTTGGTGAACAAGTGTGCTTAGGGAGCCTTCGGTGAAACACTATGTAGTCTACATAAGGTCTCCCCGACTGATGGAAGCTACAGCGATATACATGATGGGCTTTCATCGATAGGAGATACATAATGTTACTGTGACACTCAAGGTTGGTTATGAGCATTCAATATAACTTGGGCACTCTATGTAGCCTCTCCCTGGCATTGTATTGTCTTGGCAATATAAAATAATCCTGGGGCTTTTGGTGTAACTCGGCGTGCTCTGTGGGACTTCTCCATGACTCTAGTGGTCACAGTGAAGGCAGATAACACAGGCAGGGGAGCACGGGCAGCAGCGATCAGCGTTAATATTGCCTTTGGCATACCTACAGGGTTGTCTGGGCGATTGCCTCTGTAGATGATTAATTAAGATTTATACAATGTGGGCCGACATATGAAGATTTCTAAATGCTATTGAGGCCAACTTTATTTTGAAGCTCGATTTCTATGGAGGGCCGACTTGTTTTTTTAGTATATTTTATTTTCTTGTGCTGGGTATAAATATGCCCCTGGATTGTAATTGAACATCATTAGATTTTTAGATCATAGATAGAATAGGCATGGCTATAGTAGGATAATTTTCTCTTATCAGAGACTATGTGCATGTTTTCAAATGGTGGTTTCAATGAAATTCAGTTGTGTGGCAGTTTTGTTTTGGTATCAATTGTGTGTCAAGTTTATTGAAAAGCATTGTTGAAGCTGTCTCCATGTTGATCCTTTCTGGTTGTTTCAATTGATGTAACAAGTTTACTTTCGGTTTATCAATGCACATTTGCTATATTTGTGTGATTAATTGACTAGTTCTCTCAAGTAGAGATTAAATCTTTTTCGTTGATCACGGTAATTAGGAAGATTCATCTGGATTATTAAAGAAGAGCTCAGTAGTCATAGTCTTGCATTGTTTATACAAGTTATGAATAGATCATATGCCTGCAATTTGATTTTTTGCCAAAATAAGTTGCCCACTTCTGTTTCATTTGGCTCTGCATACCCAACAAGGCACTGGTCTCTGCAATTCCATTATTTGAATTCACTCAATTTCTTTACATCTGCTTATTGATCATTTTAAGAGTTAGATTAGAAAACTGCTTTTACTATTGCTATCAATTTTGGTTTCGTTTGTTCACTGTCATCTGCCATTGTGAACAAAGTACTTCAGAGGGATAATCATAAGATAAGCCTGCTCAATTCAAAAGGTACACCCACTTGGGTTTAGCAGCACCTAAAGAGTAGAAGGTTGAGTTCTCTTGACCTTGTTTTGTTACCCTAAAGCGTATCAAGAGATTGGCAGCCTCTTGAGGCATTCAACCTACATTTTTGAGAGCTAACAGAATCATATAGAACACATAATAAATTGATAAAGTCCACTGCATATCATATAGATCTCAAAATCGTAATGTCAAGTATACAATGATGTATGAAATGAAGAGAGATATATCATCAAAAATGACTGTAATTGGAGTATACATCACATCTCAAAATACAACAGAAGGTACAATCATGAAACTATGTGTTGCTAGATCCAGATAATGCAAACATCTCAAGACCAGTCGCTCCACCACCAGATGTACCAAGATCTCTCGGGTCTCTCTGGAGAGGCGGTGTCACACCCGCATTGATAGTCCTAGTACGAGTCCTACCTGATCAAGACTATTCATAGCTCACTCTCTGCTCTGAAGGAACATGATCATAGTATTTACCTCTATAATACTCTACCTCCCGACCAACACAAACAACCTCTCACATATAATTTTCTACAGTGGTACCATCTACAAATCTATGTAATCTATCAATTGTAGCCTGAGCCCCCTCTACAGTAAATCTAGTGGCATCCCTCTCGACTGTTAATGTTGTAATCTATGTCTGAGCTAGGACCAACTGAGCCTGTACCTATGCTAGGGCCTATGTGTGAGCTTGAGACTGTGCTTGCATCTGTTCCTATGTTTGTGTCAATAAACCTTGGGCCTGAGTCAGTTGACCCTGTAAAGTTTATACCTATACCTATAGCCTCGCTATCTAGGTCTATTGCCGCTACATACATTGCTCTGAAGGGGCTACCACTATTTTCCTCTTATGATGCATCATATACTCCTATAAAGTTGGACCTAACCCACTTGCACCTGATCCTCCTGATCCATCTCTACCATTGTCATACCCCTCCTCCTCTCCACTACTCTCATCACTGCCACCCTCCTCATCCCCACTACCCTCCTCATCCCTACTGCCCTCCACATCACCACTACTCTCGACCTCCTCCACCACCACCTCCTCATCACCAATCTCCTCTCTCCTCTATCAATGACGGTGTGCAACGACAACCTCCTCCTTAGCAGGTAATGGTGCTAGCTCATCAGGAATGGTAATACGTGGAAATGGATGTAGCACTAGAAACTCAGCATAATCAGTTGTAACCTGTGGCTCAACAATATATGGATGAATCTCCCAAAAATAAGGTTGTAGAGCCTAGAACTCTTGCACAATAGCATCATATGACAGACCAAGCCTCCAATCTATAGAAACTATCTATCGATGAGCATAATGGGCAACACCCTAGGGAATTCCTTGAACAATACCATACTGATGGAGCACTTGTCTAAGCAAAAATCTCTCCAAAATCCAATGAGTCTGACCAATCAGAATAAATGACTGACAAAAAATGGCAATTGAACATCATCATCATCCCAGTGCTCACAATCTAAATATGGATGCCATGTCATAATCTCCATATCATCCAATACTCTATGCCAATGATCCAACTTACCTAGTCTAGGCTGAGTAAGTCTACCTACGTATATATGAACATAAGGTTGCTTGGCGGGTCGCTACCTCACCATCATTGGACATGTGACAACAATATGCTCCCTCACCCACACCTGTAGTAGAGTAAATCCAGCTGATAAACTCTGACCTCCAGTGTAAGAAATTGAATGTAAATCATGATACATATGGGCAAGCATACACATGCCCCAAGCATATCTAATCCTATGCACAGTCATGCTCTCCAACACATGGCCCCAACCAACAAAAAATCCCTTTGACCTGCGATCAAGACAAAGGAACCCTCCAATGAAGCCAACAAGTACTATAGGAAAAGTGGCATAAGCATCGACCATCTCACACCACAAAATCCAATATCTAGCAATGGTATCATCTTGAAACACTCTCTAAAGAGCATCAGTCCCGCCCTGCTTTGATGAATCATAAAAAACAATATCACCAACAACAAGTATCCAAAGAAACCACCAGACATCCTCAGGGGTGACTATAATCTTGCCAGTAGGTAGGTGGAAGGTATTATGCTCGCTATGCCACCTCTCTGTTAGGGCTGTCAGGAGACCCCGATTAATCCTAATATGGGGCATATCTAATAAGGAGGATAATCCACAATGAACAATAACTGTCGTCTCAGGCTGAGCTAGCTATGGTATGAAATCAAAAGTCTAAGGAAATCGCTCTCTAATCTGGAGGTTCGTCAAAGCCTCCTATCATCATGTAATATTCAAAGTCAGTAATTTTTGTCAAAACATCAAACATCAATTTTCCTATCGAACCTAATCAGCTCTTGGTGAGACTTTTGATTAAATCTCAGGAGCGAACATCATTGAACCTCACCTATCATGAGTTCAATACATCAAATCAACCTCGCCTATCATGAGGTTCATTAATCAAACTATAATTATTCCTTGCCTATCATGAGGATAATTATCATCAATCAAACATCAAAGCTCGCCTATCATGAGGTTGAACATCATCTCCTTGATTAAGATCATCAAAAATATCAAACCAACAGCTGATACGATCGAATTCAATAAAATCAAGGACAAATTTAACAAACTACATCAATCTGACTTGGATGTGCTAAAATAGTGTTTCTATGTGCCATAATATCATAAATGCCATTAAAACACTTAAAAGCACTAAAACAGACACTCAAAGTGCTAAATCATCAAAAGTGTTATTTCAGGAAACAAATGCGCTAAATCAGGTGGTCAAAACAACATTTCAGTAAATGCGCTATTTCAGGAGATGAATGCGCTAATCTACGGGGAAAACGTGCTAAAATAGTTAAAGTGCTAAAACAAAGAGTGAAAGCACTAAAATTCCTATCCTAGGCGCTAAAACATTGAAAGTGCTAAACAAATCTACCTAAGCGCTACAAAATTCAACCTAATTAATACATCGGCCTTCAAAAGCACTAAAAGAAATGCAAAATTTAAAAACCAAAAAAATGCACGAAAAACAAAAATGCACTAATAACGAGGAGATTAACGAGTACGTACCAGAGGTCCATAGGCGGTCGAGCGGTTGTGTTGTCTCACGCACTCAAACTGATGAGTGTGGTAAGGGATTGGCATCTTGCTCAATTTTCTCTCTCACAAATTTTACAAACTCAAATTGCACAAATGAGTTTGAAAATGACCTTTTTGACCTTTTATAGGTTATTTAAGATGGGATTTTTGTGGGATTAATTAAAAATTTTTTCAAGGGAGATTAATTCAAATTTATCACAAGGGCAATTTCTACATTCTTTATTGGGAGATAAATTATTTCAACATCAAATCTTCATCAAATCATCAAAAATCATCACAAAATCACAAAAAAAATTGAAAAAAATTCTAAAAAATCATAAAAATCATAAAATTCATCAATTTATCTCTCGAGGGGGCATATGTCTATCATCAGCTAAATTCAACGTATGGGGCAAGTCTAGGGCATACTGAAAAAAAATCGTCATACTACGAACAACAACAAAATTTTCTTTGAAGCAATGAGTAAACACATCACTTCAAAGAGAGGCAAAATGTATACACCTAAAAATGGTCTAGATAATCTAATTAATTAAATACAATTTATTTGATTAATTAACCTTAAATTCCTCTACTATTAAATAAACATAAATATTTATTTATATAGTTCACTTTTAATTCTTCTATTTTTATCATATTATTTCCTCTTAATTAAATAAAAAAAATTAAATACTTTGTTTTATTTAATTATTATGATTATTATTTCTTCTATATTTATTCATTTATTCTATCTTAATTAAATAAGCAACTTCAATAGTTTGTATTATTTAATTATCTAATCATGTTTCCTCTTAATTAAATAAAGATATCCTAAAGTTTTTATTTAATTATCATATCCCTTTTTATTAAATAAGCAAATGTTAAATATTTGTTTCATTTAATTAAATATCTTCTTTTTGCTAAATTTGAATAAATCCAAAAATTTAAATGAAGGCATAAAGGCAATTTCCTCTATTCACTCACCAATAAAATTAGATATTTCATATCTAATTAATTCAACTGATATTCATGACAAAATTTAGAGACAAACTTGCAAGCAATCCTCTTCAATCTCCTTCCTCTGATTCTTCCTATCATCTGGCCTGATATTTTCATGGGGAGAAACCATTCCCATGATCAACTCAAGCTTCTTCATCTCTCACCATTCAATCCTCTAAATCAAATCCAAGCCTTTGTTGTGCTGCCCCTTTGCAAATGTACTGTCGTAAATCTATAAATACAACCTTCTTAAATAGGATCTGGATCCCAACTTTGTTCAAACTTACTCGGCAGAAATAGTAATCAAGCAATCATAGCAATAGAAATATCATTTAGCAATAGCAATCATAGCATCAGTAGAATAAATATCATGGCTACATCATAGTTTATTGTACCTTCCTTTTATCATATTCATGTTAGCATAGATTATAGTAGCTTCATCATATCATCTAGAAATCATCATACAGGATTAGATTATTGCATTTAGCAACATCTCATTCTCTAGATTGGAATTTTAATAGTCACAATGCTTACCAAATTTGAGAGTCTTGTGACTTAATAAATCTTTAGAGATAGAGAACAATATGACGCTTTCAGTAGATTTGTGCTTTTAAATTAGTTTAATTGCTTTTAAATCTTTGCAATAATGTCTTATTAAGAAGTGTTTTCAGTTATTTACTATTTACTTATTCCACACTTACACTAACAAATCAACAAGTTTTTCTTGCCCTTGAGCGTGTTATTGCAGATTTACAGGTTGAAGATCAAGTTGAGAAATATTTGGAGCAAAGTTGTCAAAGTTGTAAAGTTGAAAAAGTTGTCATTCAAAGTTCAAGATCACATTAAGAGCTCTACAAAATTGCATACAGGCTTCCAAAACTAGATAACCATGATTTCAAGAGTGCAAACATCAAGGTACGAGATCTTGAAATCAATTTTTTGAAACCCTAAAAGGACCCATTTGCCACTGAAGGCGAATGATTGCTGCATAGCTCAAAAGCAACAAATTTTTGGCTAGGTACACAATTTTTTATGCTCTAAAAATATCCCCCATAGTTTCTATAATAGTTAGGGTCATTTTCTAATTGTTATTTACATCATATTTTACACATAATTGAGTGAAACACCTCTTAGAAAAACAGTGATTCATCATTCTCTTTTTGGTGAATCCATTTTTCGATGCTTCATTTTTGGTGAACCTGACTCATTCAACATTGCAATATTATGATTTTTGGAGTTTTTCATTGCATCTTAAGTTAAAATATTGCATTCATTGCATTTAGATTTTCATTGACTTAGGATTTCTTCTTTTGCATTGAAATATTGCATATCATATAAGGTTTAGATTTGCATTGTTTTGCAATTCTTAAATCTGAAAATTACAAAAAAAAATAGTCATTTTGCATTTCATTTAGATCTAATTCAATTACATTTGAAAATAAAAACAAAATTGCATTTCAAACTAGGTCTTGCATTTCATCTTTCCATTGCATTTTTTAATTCAATTTCTAGAAAATCTAAAGCTGCATTTCACTGCCTACAACCTGGAACTGAAAGGTATATCTAAGAACTTGAAAATCATAAAAATATAGTTTAAAATACCTAGCTAGGACCCATTCAACTTTACTGGAGAATTACTTGATCAAGTTTGATCTGTACCTTCTGGAATTTGAAGAGGAATCAAAATTCAGTCTGAAACTCACAAAAAAATTCCAAAATCACCTAACCAGAACCCATTCGCCCTTACTGGAAAATGAGTCCCAGTTAGCTATATATCTGCAATTTTAGGACATTAAAATCTCAGTTTTTAGCTTCTATTTGGTGCATTCATATTGTTGATTCAGTTTTCTAATTTGTTGTTTCATCAATTTCTTTGCATTTAGCTTAAATTGCTTCATTTCAGTGAATTGTTAAAAGTTTCAAATCGCATCAAAGTATTTCATTATTAGTTTATTGCATTGTTGAATCAATAAATTGCATTTCTTAGAATGTGGAAATTGCATTTCATTCTAGGTTATTGCATTGCCATTCTAGGGTTTTCACACTAGGTTTTTAAAACTTGTATGAGCTTTACAACTTGGTGTCCTATTCACAATACTATTATAAGATGTAGCTTGAGGCTCATGTCATCCAACGATCTCTCACTTGTCATGGATCTTAGGTGCTCTAAGTCTCTTTTTGGTAGTGTTGAGAATCAACCCTCCATGGCTCATAGTTTGCATACTTCATTACCCATGACTTCACCTTCTACAACCAATGTACTTAACATTACCAACACCATCCCTACTATTACCACTTCCACTCAAGCTTTGGGGTCTACTCAAAGTCAAGGTGGAATTCTAATGCCATCCCTACATACACTAGCAGACAACCTACAACTACATTCCAACCTACAAAATAAATCCAACCTACAACAACTTTTCAACCCACAACTACCATTCAACCAACCACAATAGTCATACCTACTAGTACCATATACAATTCCATAGGTATTCTTGCAAGAATTCCTTCCACCTTTGTGCCTTCAAATACAATAATTCCACAACAATCCAACTCCACCAACCTTCAATTCACTAGCCCTCTACATGCATACACTACACCACCTTATTTCCCTCAACCCTATAACATAAATGACCCTCTCATTAACTCACTTTTTCAGACCATGGCATCCCTTCAACAACAAGTGGCAACATTACAATAGAACAATAATGGTCAACCTTTGCAATACATCAAGTCCACCCCATTTTCCCTTGCCATATTAAGAGCACAAATTCCACAAGTAATAGAGGTCCCTCTATTTGAGAAATATGGTGGGAAAGGAGATCCCATAAGCCACATTTCTACCTTCACAGCCTTGTGTGTGATTTCATCTTTGAGGATAAACTGTTAGCTAAGTTATTCCCTAGATCCTTGAAGGAAACTTCTCTAGAGTGGTTTTCATCTTTATTGAACAATTCACTTGGTTCATTCAATGAACTTATTGATGCCTTTTATAACCACTTCCATATTCACATGGGTCCAAGATGACCCAAGTGCTGATTTAATGACATGCAAACAAAAAGAGGATGAGAAAGTGACTGATTTCATAGGAAGATATAAAACACTTTATTCGCAAGTGAACATTAAGATTCCTGATGTTGGCCTTAAAATAATGTTCATTTCCAACTCACATTATAAACTCTAAAGAAAACTTGAAATGTTAAGGTTTCCATCCTTCGCATAGTTATGTACAACCCCTCATGACCATCAAAACTCGACTAGTGACCGTGATGTGAAAAATCCCCCTAGTCATCCTGAAAATTCAGAATCCATAATTCAAAACAATTATCAACCATTCAAGAAACAAACTAAGGGATTTTTACAATTAAATCCTCCTCAAACAAGTAAAGAAAACAACAATCAAGTGGCTTCTATAAAAATGACAACTCCTTTCGGGGATAGGGAGAGAGAATTCACCCCTTTACCTGATACCCTTCACAATATCATGTTGTAGCTTATAGTAAAAAACATGCTTACCTTACCTCCTATTAGAGAACGTGATCCTACTACACCATTTCCCAAAGGTTTTCAAAAAAATGTGTATTGTCATTACCATCAAACAAATGGACATAGTATAGAATATTGTAGGCATCTTAAACATATTGTGCAAGACCTTATTGATTCTAATCATTTACCAGTCAAAGGTGTGAATGATCAAGGTAATAAGTTTGTATCTCCTCCTAATCAAAATTTGAAAATATTTACAAATCCCATGCCTAAGCACCATATTTCATTTGTCAAAGCTAGTGAAACAAAGACTGATGTGATGAATGTTGACACGAATGATGGCAATATGAATACCATTGAACAACATCCCACAAATGATGTGATAGTATTTATCAAAGCTAAACCTTGTAAGGGCTTGACTAAGCAACCTATTTAAATTTATTTCTCACAAAATGGAATACCTAAACGTGCACTTGATGGTCCTCTTTACATAGCTAGCCGAATCAATAATAAACCCACTAATGGGATATTGATTAGTCTCATTTGTGGAGAGAATGTGATCACAGAAGAATAGTTATATGTGCATGAGCTATATCAAGAAACATATGAAAACCCAAAAGCATGGATCAAGACACAATGGATTTTCTTGCCCTATGATAGGCTTGATTGATCTCCCTTTAAAAGTGAGACCAAAAACATTAACAGTCTCATTCTCCATCATCTCACAATTGGACCAATTTTGTGTGAAGCTAGGCTATCCATGGCTTCACTCCATGAATATTGCCCCTTTGATTGTGTATAAATGTCTAAAGTTTCTATTTGGAAATGACATCTTCACTGTGCATCATAGTGGATTACAAAAGGGGATTTTTCACTAGATTACTTTTGGCCCGAGCCTATGGAACCTATCAAGCTTGGTGAAGATTTATTTTTCAAATTATATAAAAAATTCAAAGCAAAGAAAATAGCAGAACTATCCCTTTGCAACATGAATCAACATATGATCGAACCAACCATCCTTGACAAGACAATGATTGAACCAAAAACACTTTTGAACATACAAGAACAACCTATAGAACAACCCCCTGTTTTCATACAAGAGGCTACAAGATAACACAAACAATCCTGTTGTCCCTCTTAGAGTCAAACAAGTCTAAAAAGTCAAAGAGAAAGTAGTTGAGAAACCTATTGTTGTTTCTTCTAGTCCTCCCAATGAAAAGAAGGAACCTATGATTGAAAAACCCACTCTTACACAAAAAAAATTGACAATAAACTGAAAAGAAATCAAAATGCTAGAGTATAGAAGTAGATGTCGTGCTATCACTCGTAGATTGAAAAAGAAAGAAAATAATAATAACATAGAAAATAAAAATCCAAACCTACCTGAAGCAATGTGTGATGAAACTCAACCCTCTCTGCAACATAAACATGAACATTGCTTGGACATAGTTATTTGACCTCCTGTGGTGATTAATTTAGATGATGACATTGACATTGCAAAAATTGATGAACAAGTGCATGATGAGTTGAATACACTATTTTCTTCTTTTATGATCTTAGATGACAAATCTCCTAATAAGAGTGTTGAATTTGGTGCATGTACTAGTTTGACACTCGATGTTGTCCCTTTGTCTAGTTTCTTGACTTCTATTTATACCGATCAAGATTGGGAGGTGGACGACCTGCTTTAGGTTGACTCACCTATGCCTTGCTAGTCTTTTTCATTTTTCTTTGTGATTTCATGTGTGTAATGTGATCACTTGTGATGTTTTGTTTGATGTTCCTCTATCTTTTGTACATTCTTCTATATGTACCTTCATTCTTCTCTATGTCATAATTATCATTTCATTTCTCTTGTGTTTTCCTATTGGGGATGATGCAAGGCATCGAGATATTTGTCTCTTCCATCTTGACCTAAAAGATTTTCCTTTTTTCCTTTTTATTTTTTATTTGTCTTGTGTTTTCCTTTTGGGGATAATGCAAGGCATCGAGACATTCATGTTTCTTCCATGTTGACCTGAAAGGTTTTTTTTTTTCTCTTTCTTTGTGTCATTCTTCTAGTTCTATGTGTATTTGTGGAATGATGACAATTCCATGCTCTATGATAACATTGTAGCATAGGCATACTGACCCCAAATCCATAGATCCCTTATGCGTATGAGGGGGAAACCCTTCCTTACTATTTCATGACACAACTTGCTTCAAAAATATATGACTTGGCATAGGGTTTTCCAAGGAAAGCTCTTATGTCTTAGGATCACATCATTTGGCTACTTTAAAGAAATTGATCATAATGATGGTGTAGCAACCGCTTTAAAGTGGGGACATACATTGATAACATAATTTTCCAAATTTCACAGTGTGATTTTCCTTTTTTCTTGTGATTTTTCCTCTTCTTGGTGGTTTCATTAGGTTTTATGTCATCCAAGAGTGTACAATCTACTGACATGGACTAATGAGAATGAGGCATCCCATGGGCTACGATCTAACACTTTTAACTTGTCCTCTCTTGGAGACATTAGGCATAATGTTCTCTAAGAGGAAGACCATTACAGGAACAAAGAAAAATCCCCTTTAGCAAAATTTTTACATGACATTCAAAGTAGTTACAAAATCATGTTCATTGTGGTTCCTTATAGAAGTTGTCAAGAGGATAACTTTGGTATGGTATGAGAGGCTAATATGATTCTCTCATTTTCCACCTCATTGGGATAACTCACCTCGTGGGAAAATTGATGTTCCACTACCCCAAAGTGAGCATACATATTTTGGGACAACTCACCTAGTGGATAGACTGAGGTTCCACTACCCCAAAGTGAGCAATGCATGTTATGGACAAACCACCACCGCCTCACATTGCGTTGTATCGGTTGTACTTGATCCTTTATTTTTGTTTATTTTTCTTGGCCTTTGATAGGGTATGATCATGTATATTTTTTATTGCTACATACTTAAGTGTCTTGGATGTCTACTTTAGTGTGAGTTGGACATGGGGTCATCCTCTCACTAAATTGGGGGCAAAATGTAGTAACAAAAAAAGTACCCTTTTCCTTGCTTGCTTGAATAATTGACATTAAAGTTGAATTAATGATGTCTTGGAATGGTGTTGTAATATGTTGTACACATTCACACTATTGTAGGACCTTTATTTAACTAAAGCATGCCTTAATTGGTCCTTTGTAAAGGTGTTGTAAAGTGTTGTAACACACTTTCACACTTTTCTATGACTTATTTACTTAAATGGGCCCATTTTCAATAAAAATGTACATAATGTGTACCTTATTTAAGTGTTGTAAAGTGTTTTAAAGCACTTTCACATTTATCTAGGTGGTGTTAACTTATTGTGGTTAATTGGAGTTATTAACCCCCTTTTTAGGCCTTAATTTTGACACCTCTTGAGGATCTTTCCCTACAATCATAAATTAAATATCAAATTATTTCATTGGGAAAAGTTTGGTCCTGGTAAGTTGAGCTAGGACCCATTCACCCTTAATGGCGAATGGGTCCTCCCTTATCAAGACCCCCCTTTCTCAGTTGATCTGGAATGGGTTCTTGGCCTTCTTTCAACTCCTCGAAGCTTGGTCTTGGAAACTTATCTAGGACCCATTCAACTTTGGTGGTGAATGGGTCCTCCCTTGATGAGACACTAATTTTTAAATTTCATTCTAGCAGGAATTTAATTATCTTTCTTTGCAGATCTAGTGTCGGCCTTAATTCTTTGAATTTCAAGGTTAATCTCCCAATTTAGTATAAATAAGGGGTTAATTCACATTGTTTCTCCTAGCAAGCTTATGAAGCAATCCTAATTCTTTCGAGCATTCAAGAATTCAATTTATCAAGAATTTTAGAGCATTTCAAAGGCATTCATAAGGAATTTCAAGCCAAATTTCAAGTCTTTATTGCAGAAATTCAAGATCATATCATCATTTCAAGGGTTTGATGATGCATTCATGTTGTTAAGCTAAAGAGGTGGATGTAGCATTGAAGATCTACTTGCAACTATTGTTTACCTAATTCTCAAGGATCCTAGATCTACATTATTCATGGCCACTACATGATAGTTTATAGATTTGCTTCACAAGATATAATCCAAGGTGACATCATTTACATCATTTCACATTCATGCTTCATTTCCTTCATTTCATCATTTGGTTTAATTACCTACAAGGGGTTTGACTGAGGAAAACCCCCATTCACTAACAAATCAACAAGTTTTTCTTTCCCTTCAATGTGTTATTGTACATTTACAGGTTGAAGATCAAGTTGAGAAAGATTTGGAGCAAAGTTGTCAAAGTGGAAAAGTTCCAAAAGTTGTCATTCAAAGTGCAAGATCATGGAAAGAGCTATTAAAAATTTCATACAAGCTTCTAGAACTTGATAATTGGGATTTCACGAGTGCAAACATCAAGGTACAAGATCTTGAAACTAGTTTTTTGAAACCCTAAAAGGACCCATTCAATACTAAAGGCAAATGAGTCCCATAAAAACAACTTTCTAGGTAGGTACATAGCTTTTTATGCTCTACAAACATCCCCCATAGTTGTTATAATAGTTAGGGTCATTTTTTTATTGTTATTTACATCATATTTTACACATAATTGAGTGAAACACCACTTAGAAAAATAATGATTCATCATTCTTGTTTTGGTGAATCCATTTTTTGGTGTTTCAATTTTCAACCCTTTACAAATGAGAGGAGGTTTCCTTTTATTAAAAAGTTCTACAAAATCAATGGTAGAGATTTTCTAGAAACCATTGGCTAAGATTTGATTTACACTTAGGGTTTGGGGTACATTAAATACATTTACAATTATCCCAAATTTTAAAATAGGGTCACATGTGAACCTAGGAGAATTTTAAATATCCTAATATATTTTATATTTTAAATATCCTACAAAATCCCATAAAAGTTGGGTGCACACACTTTGAGGTAACCGCTTTACAGTTGGCTAGAAAATAAAAATGTTTTCATCAATTATAGAATTTCCATCTTCCTTTTCTTTTACAATATATTTAACAAAATTAGACAAATCTTTTCTCAGCTACTCATGTGGCAGAGGTTGTGTCGTTTGGACTTTGTAGCTAATGACTTTATATTCTTCTAAAATTTCTCCATGTAAATTTTCACATGCCCTCCTCTTCTTAATAATTTCATCTCATCTATAAAATGCCTTGGAAGCATCCTCCAAGAAGTCTCCATCCAAATTATCTATGGACCTAATCTAAATTTTCTTTTGCCATGCTTATCTGAGTACCACTTCATCTTTTTTTTTTCTATAGTGATTGTAACTCCAACCATGCTTCCCAAAAATAGATCATAGTTTGATAGAAGATCATTGATCACTATTAGATATTGTCATCAACTTCACCAAAACCTACAAAATTATTTCCTTGCAGAAATCAAGCACATACAACCACAATGTAGGATCTCCTATCTTATCCTTAGCCAAAATTTTCTCTTTCTCCAAAATCGCTACAAAAAGTGTTCAAACTAGTTGTAGCTTTGGACATGTCAACTTATGGTTTCTTAAAAAGGAAGCACAACCCTAAATTTCATTATCAAATACTTCCTTTAGAATTAGATAGTTTTTATACATCTCACTCATGACATCAATTGCCTTATCCCCCTTGGAAACAATACACTCAATTCAGTATGTGGTGGCCTGGGTCTGATTATTCATCCATTCCATTTTGCAAACCTCTTCCTTAGATAGAAGTGCATGAGTAGAAACATCAATGATAATATTCTACCTCAGAGCTACTATTTTTTGTATAAAGTTGGTTAGCTCAACAACCTATTCCTTGATCTCCTTTTCCATAGCCTGATCCTTATCCAATCTTTGCAAAATGGTGGATACTAACCCTTGAAATTCATCAATTTACTGAGCTTTGTCCATAGGTTTTATGTCCATAGAAGTTACTTTGTATTTGGAGGGTAGAATAGAGGTTGATTCCTTATCCATAGCTAGGGTGGTGATGTGAATAGTACAAGATCTTGAGGCATCCTTGGTGATGTGGGATCTAATTTTGGTCTTCTTCTTCTCCTTTGGCTACTGCCCAACACATGTTAGGGTTACCTCAAAACTTTCCTTTGGGTCTCTAATAATAGGATCTTTTTCCTTCAACTAATGTTCCAACCATGAAGGGGTGGCTACTTGTGATGAAGAGGATGTGACAAAAACCTCTTGTTATTCTATGCATGGATCCTCTTCCTTCTTTTCTTGTCGCTCTTCCATCTTTTCAATCTTCTATTCTTCAACAAGTTTCTCAATATTTTCTTCCCTTGTCCTCTCTTCTTGAGCAACTTTAATAATTGCTTCTTTTTCCTTCATCTCCTCTCCTTTCTCTTCCTTATGTACATATTTTTTTCATCTTCTTTTATAGCCTTCTCTTCTTTATCATCTTCCATATCATCACCCTCAGTTTTGAAAACCTTGAGACCCTCACCTAACTCCTTAGCATACTCATTGTGTCTGAGTGCCATAGACTTTTCCTTAGGATGATGAAGACTCCATCATTATGGGAGAGGTGGATGGAAAGATCAATGGTAGGTGGTGAGGAGATGATAGGTAGAAGAGTGGGAGTGCATAAAGAAAGTGGTGGAGGAGAATTTTGAGTGGATGGATACAAATGAATGAGAGATAATGGAGCATGCAAGTCCTTGGGTGGAGACAACCCCTCCTTGATTGCTTCCATCACCATAGTAATAGTTTTATTTTCTTTCTTCGAGGTGGGTTTGCTTCCCTCTATACCTTTTCTCTTGTAAATCTGTGGCTTCTCTATGGGACATATTCCTTGTATCTCTTTTATCTTTTCTCCTTGGTGTTTGGAGGAGATGGAGCACCATTTCTTTGAGGAACTTGTTTTTGATGCTTCACCCTCATGTCCTTCATCATTAGTCTTTTATTCATCTTCAATTTGTTGGGCCTTCTCCTTATCTAACTCACCATAGATGAGCTCAACACCTTGTTTCTCCAAGTGAGCAACTTGCATTTCAACCCTCTTCCTCATCCTTCTTAGTATATCTCATGTGATTACATCAATATTTTTCTCTTCATCTTTAGTCCAATCCAATAATGGAAGAAGTAATTTGGCTACTTTTTGATGGGCCTCTTCATTAAAGATGTTTTCATCTTCAATTTATTAGTCACTATGAATAAATTGAGAGTTTGAATGAACTTGAGAGACACTCATATACATTATTTTCCTCACTTCATGTTCATTCTCACATTTTTCCCAAAAATCCTTAATGTGTAAATGGTGGACATGTTGCTTCCCAACCTATTTCTCCATTTTACCTAGGGGATCCACAAATCCTAGTACACTTTGAGTTAGAAGCCCATACTCCTAGATTTCTTTATCAAAACTCTCTATAGAGGGGGCTGAAGGGCAAGCATACAACACCCTCCCCAAAGTCATGGGATACGAGACCCCAACCCTATTCTTTGGTTGTAGAAATTGGTGTGAAGCACCTAGCTATCTAGTTCACTCAAGTAGCACTATCTTGTCTGAAGGGTACCTTGAAAGCCTGTATGGAGCACTAGAGAATCGCTCAATCCCAAAATATATGAACTTTTGAAACTGGATGAACTAATTTCCAAACCTCTTTACTATTCGCTTTGATGAATATGACATTCTTGTACTAAAATCTCCTTACAGTGATTTTACAATATGCGTGATGAAGGTATCATTTACCCCTTTGTAATTGTGATTGAAAATTTTGTCTTGAAAGTATAGATAAAACTCATAGATGATGTAATCATTAAGGCCTATCCCCATATTCCCCTTGTAAGTAAAATCTCTATATGGGAAGCTTTCCACCAAGAGGTAGATGACATATGAAGTCATGTGAAATTTAGAAGTCTTCTTCAATATAGAGTACTATTCATGAATGTTGCCACTAATCATCTTGGCATAATCAAATTTGATTTCATCCCTTGAGATCTCCTCAATGAAGAAATACATCCATTCCTTGAATGTGGAGGCAATGGGTAAACCAACAATCCTGCTCAACAAAGTGACCAAGGCATTGACCTCCTCGATGAAATCACTCCTATACAACTTATTTTGTAATTTTCTTATGCTTTCTTAGGGAGTGTGCATCTATTTCTTGTTGATAATTTGCAGGAAACTACCAACACCCTCCTCATAGAACTTAGTTGCATATGCCTTGCTAATCACCTCCATCTCAAGAAATGAAGAGATCCCAAATACTCTAGCAATGGATGGAGTTGAAAAATATGCTACCTCCCTTCATTTTATTGTAATCATTCTTCGATAATTCTTGTGATATAATTATTTGCACCCATGGACTAGATCGAGGCTAATCATGGAAGGCAGAAAGCCTTCTACTTGAACAATTTCACTTTGTTTGATCCTTCTAGAGAGTTCTATCTTTAGAGCATTGAGGGTTCACTCTATTGTGCATTTTGCACACATGCCCCGCTAAAAGTAGAGATCCCCTCTTTTTACTTTTCCCTCTCTAACTGCTCACTTCTACTTTGGGTTCAGTCATATTTGGTTCTTGTCAGGTTTGCATGAGTTTTCCCTTTGGATAGTCATTATGTTTTGCATTTTGGGTTTTAGGGTCATTTTCCTTGTTTGCGTGATGATTTTCCAATGAATTTAACTTATAATCCTTTAGCCTTGGACTTTTCCTAATGGTTTCTCTGCATGCTAATTCAATTTTCATAAAAAGCCTAAGTGTTAAAGCTTTGTGAAAATTTTGTGTGGGTATGACATCGACCGATGTCACAACCTTCAGCTTTCACATTGCTCTAGCCCACAAACCTCGGACTTCCATAGTCACATTTTTTACAGTTCTTGAAATGGGAAAAATCATCAAGAAATAGGTCTAGGCACCCTTCCTACCCATTTTCCCATGTCCTTGAATTGAAAAATCCAAAATTTACTAAGTGTTAAGGCTTTGTACAAATTTTGTGTGGGTATGTCATCGATTGATGCAATAGCCTCTGACTTCTACATTGCTCTGGCCCTCAAACATCCAACTTCTACAGTCACATTTTTTGCATTTCTTGAAATGGGAAGATCATCAAGTATTAGGTTTAGGCCCTATTCCCATGCATTTTCCCATGTTCCAAAATGGATAAACTCAAAATTTGTTAAGTATTTGGGATTTGAGGGAATTATGTGCAAGTATGTCATCGATCGATATTGTAACCTCCGGCTTCTACATTGCTCTAGCTTGCAAACCTCCAGTTTTCGCAGTCAGGTTTTCCACAACTCAAGAAATGGGTGAAACTTTAAGTATTGAACATTTAGTGCCTTTAACATCCAAGTCTCCACGTGCCTAAATAAGTTGGATCCAAAAAGACAAAGTTTTGTGGAATTGTGGAAAGTTGGCTACGAAAAGCTGGGTGCAGGATGTTATTCTATCCATGTCATTTTTATGGTGCAGACTTGTCCGACTTCTGCATTGCTCCGACCCACAGTGGTCCAATTCCCTCAAAAGTGGAAATTTAACTCACCGACGCTAAACCATTTGCCTTCCACATTGCTTCGGCCTCAAAAGTTAGATCCCCTCAAAAGTCCATTTCCCGAAATGGAAAATTTCCCAAAAAGGAAAGTTCCCCAAAATGGAAACTTTCTTGAAAAGGAAATTCTCTAGAAAAATAAGTTGTCCTGAAATGGAATAAATTCTAAAATAGAAATTTTTCTTGAAATAATTTTTTCCCAAAATGAAATTTTTTCATGAAATGCAAATTTTCCCAAAATAGAAAAAATTCTTGAAATGGAAAGTTTCCTAAAATGCAAATTTTTTTTTGAAAAATGAAAATTTCTTAATAGACTACAAATTGATAAATTTTAAAATTTAAGAAAGGGAAATTTATCATTTCTAGAGGTTTAAATTGGGATATTTTATGACATAGGTGCTTCTCAATATGATTGGAGGGATAAAGGATCAATTCATTAGAGGAATGACATATGAAATCATGCTATGTATTGGAGGGACCTATAATTTAATTAAATGGTCAAGATGAATATGCATATGGATTTGTGCAAGGCCTTATTCACTAGCAAGGAGATTTTAAACTAAAATTAAATGGCAAGTATCAATATTTAATACAAATCTAAATGAGAATTTATCCATACCAACTAGAAAAGTAGCTTAAAGGGGACAACCAAGGAGGTTGGTTTTATTCCTTCAATGAGGTTTGTTCATCAAAATCAAGGAGGATATGTGTTTCTCTTTGGACAAATTTGTAACAAAATTACCTACTTGGATGTCAATGAGGCATGTATTTCCAAAATTCAATGTACTTCAAATATTAAATACTAATGTAATATGGGCCCTTGAATTAGGTTCAATCCTGACCCTTGATTGGAAATGTAATATCTATAAAAATCTAGTGCTTGCTCACTTGTAAGAGAGAATTTTAGGAGTTGTAGAGGTAGTTAGTGAGCCAATAGGAGTTAGTTTAGGAGAGGAAGAACTGGAGATTTTTAATCATATGCTGGAAAAATTAATGTAGATAGGTCATTGATTTGGTGATTTTTTGTGTTAATTTTGAAATTGTTATGGTTTCCTTTTCTGATTCTCAAATGTTAGTTTCAATTCTTTCATAATAATGGTGAAATGTTAATGATGTTTAGATGAATATGATCCTCATACCTTTTGTAATTTTTTGATTGTAAGTTACTTTATAAGGTTAGTCTGAGCCAAAAATTGTATCAAGTTCAATTGTGGATATTTGTTCCTGTCATGCTAGTAATCAGGTATATGTATGAATGTTCATAGTATGAAAATCATTTAGCTTCCTTTGAAGATTGAATCATTTTTTGTAATTGTAGGCTTATCCTTGATCAAGTAGGAATTGGTTTCATAGGGATTTGTTTGTTTGCAACATCAAACATCATTACAATTGACCTTAGGGGTTAGATTAGGATCTCTCTCATAACCCTTTATCTTTTTCTCTGTCTTTGGATTGATTTATAATCGAAAATCATCACTACATTTCCACATTTGATGATGTCATTTTCACATCTTTGATCTGGAAATTACAGTTGAGGTCTATACACATTTTTAGATTTCACAAAACCCTCATCTGAGTTTAACACCTCCAACCTCTTTGAATTGTATGTCCCCTTGTGATTACCAACAAATCACATCACTACTAATTTGTTTCTTGCATTGTCAAGACTTGACTTTATAAAGCTTGGGGTTTTGTTTTGAAGTTTGTCTGAGGAAAGTCACCTTTCAAGAGAGATAGAAAAGTATTGTTTTATCTGTGTTGTGCAATGCTAAAACACCCATCAATAGAATTGGTGCTAGAAGGAGGATTGAGCATAAGTGACAAAGCATGAAGTTGAATGAGCCTTCATGTACAAATTCAAGATATCATAGATCTCTTTATATTTAGAAAATCTAAATTAGAAAATTTGAAAAACAAAATTTGAGCTGAGATGGCAGGGCAACAATTTCATATTGATATTTCTCAACTTCATGAGTCTTAGAATTAGTGATTACATCACAATATTTTGCATCAACTTGCATTATTTGACAAATATAGAATTCATAATACTTATAGGCACAATGAGCTGGAATGTTTGAATTTTATAGATAGAATGGAAATGACTTTGTAGGGGAAAATATTCTTCTGGGATGTGCATAAACCATTAGCTCCTATAGATTTGGATAAAGAACTTGCTCATACTACAATGGAAGACTTCAGGGGGCTGGTCAAAGATCAACTAAGTAGTGAGAGTGGATCGTGCTTGGAAGACATACTATTGTTTGAATGGTGTAGGGTGCATAATGCACCTCATTCAGAACTCACTTGCTCTTCATGTGTGAATATTATCAATCAAGTTAAAATCTATTTGGACTTGATGGAGTAGTTGACCACCAACAATGAGGAATTTTCTACAACAAAATGTGTGTACATTGAAGCAGGAGAACAATTGGCAGCTGAAGGGGAACATAAAGAGGTTGAATTAGAAAAATTTGCAGCAATAAGGGATAAAGTAGCTACTAATAATGTTGAAGACAAGGAGGAAGAAGCTAAATCAATTAAGATAGTAGAAAATGATGACAAATGTTCAAAAAAAAATGAACATGAAGATGTTGTCTTGATGAAAGAAGATAATCAACCACCTGAAATAGAACATTCAAATGACTCACAAGGGAACAAGGTTTTTAATCAGGTTTCTTTTACAAGTGTTGATGAAGATTTAGTATTGGAGGGACATGATGAACTCATTCCAAGACTCATGAAGGACTAGTCAAGTTTCCAATATAGGATAAATTTGGAAGAGTTGTTACCAAGTTGGTGTTGGGTACATAATTTAGCAAACTTGGAATTTTCATATTCAATTTTCCAAGAAATAATCAAGAAAATTAGAGAAAAAGTAGAGAACCCCAATATACAGTCTTTGGTCGTTGCTTCAAAAGGTGTGTCAGAAGTTGATGAACTTAAACCAAGTAGTTGCTCAGTTAAGTACAACTCACACAAAAATTTTGGGATAGCAATAGAGAAGGCACAATGCAATTTGAAGGATGAAATAGAAGATGCATCACAAAGCAAAGATGTCATGATTGAATCATCAATCAAAAAACAAGAGCTTCCTCCTTCGAATGCCTTGCAAGAAAAAAATCTTGCTGAATTCCCAAGACGATATTGCTAGCTAGAAATAAAGGAGTTCAATCCTCTAGACATGGGGGAGGCATTTTTTGACTTCTTTGCATTTGGGGTTAATCTACAAAATTATGACTACACAAGGCGAGCAGATACTTCCACACTTATGAGTAGTGAAGATACATCTAAACCATTGGATGATGAGGTAGTTGAAGTCATAGATAAGGGAAAGGATACCATTTTAGTATGCAACGATAAAAGACATACATAAATAGAATCAATGTATGGGTATTCTAATGAGCAACAATACGAGTCTTACTAGTTGTTCATGCTTGAACTACAAGAAGTCTTGGAAGATGCCATAACTATCGATGTATCGTGCCAACTATAGGCTGCAACAAGGAGTTTTTCCACATTATTTGATTCTAATTTTTCTTTACATTCAAATCAATTGAGCATAATAGATTCATGAATGTCATATTTTTATACAGAAACTCATCAAAATAAAGTTGATGTGCAGAAAATTAAAGGGGACAACATGATGCCTTTTGAGGATAGTGATCTAGTAGATGTTCAGAATACAAGAAATCAACATATCATCATGGGATTTCTTGAAGGATAGGTAGTTAACATCGCTGACCACGAAGATACTCTCGAGGAAATACTTGTAGACTCGTATTATCAAGCTCTTACACATTTTGAATTAGGTAAAACATTCCATGAATTTGAAAATTCTAATCTTTCACATGGTATACTGCCTAATGATTATGGTTGTAAGTTGTAGATCTGGAATGCAAGGGGTATGCTATGTCATGAGATACACCCATTGAGGTTGATGATGCAAGGTCAGATGCTACCATACATGTTCTAAATATCCAAGTATTGCTGCCCACACAAGAGGATATTTGGGTTGTATCTTTTCATGTTCCTATGAATATTGACACTTATTATTTTGATTATGGAAATGTAAGGACTAGAAATTTCTTATGGATCGATCACAAGCCTCATGAATACCCTCAATTGTTTTTTTTTCCTAACTATGTTGTTGAATTTGAGGGTTGTGATATTGAAATTCATTTTCCTAAATATAAGGATGAATTTCCATGGCTTAGAACTATAACCATTTCCTAATTACTTATGCAAGCATTAAGAAATAATATATGGGTGTGTGTTGGTTCTCCTTGTCTAATCTTGGTTTATCTTGAGTATCCTTTGTATATAGCCTAGTTTGAATAAGTGTAGTTCTCTTTTGCTTTCAATTCCTTGCTTTGGTTAGTGTATGTTTGATCTTTTCTTTTCTTCTATTGAATGTTTGTAAGTATGACAATGCTTTCATTATCTAGGATTGTTCTGAGTGTTCTTTTGAGAAATTATAATCATGTTTTTGAAATGGGCGCTGAAGGTCCTATATTAGTTTCAAGTGGTTTGTATGTTTGATTCAAAGAGGATGAGTCATTGGTTTGATATTGTTCTAACGTATTCTAAAATCGTATACATTTTCACATCTTAAGAATCCTAAGTTTGTTGTAGGTTCCTTTGTGAAGACATGTTAAGTGAAAAATCTTAAATTCTACTTTAGTGCCATTGTGATTCTCATCCCTAAGTGTGAGCTTCACTACTTATGGGTTGAAAATAAAAGAAGAGATAATAGTGAATATCAAAATAAATTCACCTTTCAAGAGGATTCGACTAACTCTACTAGGGCTATGGATGCCCAACTGGCAGTAGAGCTATGTTCGAGAGAATCACAGTGACAACCTTGTTGGAGCTATAGATGCTTGACTTGCAACAAGGAAATTCCCAAGTTGCTTTTGGAGTAGAATCATTCACGTAGCTTAACATGATGGAGCATAGGTTCCTTTAGTTGCTTAAGGAAAAAAATGAATACATGTGCACACACTTGGATTTTCAATATACAAAGGGCTAGATTAACCAGTGGTTTTAATCTTTTGGTCAGGTGTTTTAGTTTGTTTGGCCTAATACAAATGTAAGAACTAGAGATTCTGGGTTTGTGATTCTTGTTTGTCATCAAAATTCTTTGGAGCATTTTCCCTAGAAGACTCACTAGTTGTTGTACACTTTGTACACACACCCCGCTAAAAGTAGGGACACCCATTTTTCTTTGCCCTCTCTGGTTGCTCACTTCTACTTTGGGTTTGGTCACATTTGGTGCTTGTTGGGTTTGCATGAGTTTTCCCTTTAGATAGTCATTATGTTTTGTATTTTGAGTTTCAGGGTCATTTTCCTTGTTTGTGTGATGATTTTATAGTGAATTTAACTTATAATCATTTAGCCTTGGACTTTTCCTAATGGTTTCTCCACATGCTAAGTCAATTTACTCTAAAATTCTAAGTGTTAAGGCTTTGCAGAAATTTTATAAAAGTATGTCATCGATTGGTGTTGCAGCCTTCGACTTTCGCATTACTCTAGCCAATAAACCTCTGGTTTCCATAGTCGCATTTTCTACAGTTCTTGAAATGGGAAAAATCATCAAGAAATAAGTCTAGGCACTCTTCCTGCCCCTTTTCCCATATTCTTGAATTGAAAAATAAAAAATTTGCTAAGCGTTAAGGCTTTACATGGAAATTTTGTGTGAATATATCGTCAACCAATGTCACAACCTTCAACTTCTACATTCCTTCAGCCTGCAAACCTCCAACTTTCATAGTTCTTGAAATGGGAAAAATCATCAAGAAATAGAAAACCCTAGGCTGAGGGCTCCATTTTCATGTTGTTTCTTCACAAAAATCAACAAAATATCAACTCTAACTCCCTTATTTCTCGTCCACTCCCCTAGCCATACAACCTACTCTCTATTCAAACTCCCTAGGGCCCATTACACTAGTTACAGTTGATACATTTAGTGTAAGGGCCCTTTAAAACATGTTTTAAGTTGCAAAACCCTCAAACAAGGGTCTTCGGTCTGCTTGCAAGAAAATAGAGATATCTAACATAAAACACAATCAAATTCCCTCAAACTTGATGCAAAATGAAGTTAACACAGTCCTTTTACAAAATGTAAATGATTTCATGGCACAATCTAGTTGTATGGGTCCGTACAGATTTGCAAATGTGAAACAAACTTAGAAAAATGTATGAAAACTCATAAATTACTTATTGCCAATTCTTCAAACTTCGAACCAACATTACAAATGGTGTTCTCCTACCTTTTTAAAGGTTTCTTCATCTCTACCCAATGACCAAATTCCTTGTAACCAATTTTTAAATCCCTAATGACTATTGGAGGTCATAAATACACCTTTTACATGTTTTGTTAACAACACACTTCCATACATTGTAATATTTATACTTTTTGACCCCCTTAAGCACCTAATTGACCTATAAGACATAAATCACCCTCAAATACCTATCACATGGTATTTTAGACCTTATTCATGACCTTATACATAAAAAAAAAAAGAAACCATGGTTTTTTACCCACCTTGACAAGGGTTGACAACTTTTTACGCTTTTCATCATTAAACATATTTTTACAACTTCCTTGTTGCTTATTGATTAAAAGACTTTCAAATAAATCCATGATCCCTTCAAGACTCATTTTTTTTCACCATAAGGTGTAGGTTCCCATACACCATACACCCCCCATAGAAAAGTCTCTTGTCCCAAGAGTTGTAGTATGCTCCATGCCTCAATACTACTGCTCCATGCATTTTCAGACCTGTGGTCAGTTTCCTCTTTACCCCTGGATCAAAATTTGGTCTCAGACTTGCAAAAAAAACAACATTAGCAATAGACAATGCTACCTTTTCTTTTGTTTCACCTATATACTTAGAACTCCCCTTCATTCGTTGCACACCCTGCCTTGTGATCATACCTTATCCCTTTGTTGACATTGTCTTTCTCTTATTGTCATTAGACCCTGCACACTACTACCATGCACCATAGGACCATCAAACATCACACCCATTGTCTGACCTATACCTGCATTATCCTCTATCACATCGGCTCTTTGTCACTTGTACCATCAGATTTTCCTTGTCTTTCACCTCTTGATTGTCCTTGTATGATGCTCCTTGTTATAGGACACTTAACTATTCCTATCATGATACAATCACTTGTCACATGCCTTGTCAAAGGCTCTTCATCCTCACCCTAAATTTTACCAGTCTAAGACACAATGTGTTCCACTTTCTTTTCCCACATAATCACCTCCTTCCTTCCAACCTTTGACTGAAAACCATTCTCATGCACTCTTCCTATTGTCTTGGCATTATTTGTTTGTGCCTTAGCATCATGAACTTACTCCCTACTTGCAAATACACCAATCTCACTATCCCCAATCCTTAAAGGCTTCTTATTTCCAAAAATTACCACCTTGGACTTACCTTTATCCTTCTATTTTCCCTGCAAAGGAGTTAGTTTAAAACTTTAATCATCCTTCCAAATTGTGTAGGTGTTTTCCCAACCATCATACATGGACCTTCTATCAAATTTACATGGCCTTCCCAAGAGAAGATGGCAACAATTCATTAGCAATATATCACATAAGACTCTATCCTTGTACTCCCCAATCTAGAAATCCACATAGACTTGCTCATTCACCCAAGAAACTTTGTAGGGTGCTACATGAGGTATCTTTTCTAAATTCAAATTTTCTACCATTTCCCTAGACACCATATTATCTTGAGAACCTAAATCAATAACAACTTGGAAAACTTTACCTTTGCATTTGCATGAGGTTCTAAATAGGCTCCTTATTTGGTTCATGTCTTCCTCCTTAGGTGCTTGCAACAATGTTCTTATCATCATGAGTGCTTCTCCTACCTTTGGATTTGCACGTTTGTTTGAACTTTAAAACTTTTCCTCTTGAATCAATTGTGATCCCCTCTCACTCCTTCAATCACCACTCGAAGTTGATCCTTGATTTTGAGGGCACTTGAAATATTGGTGTCCAAATTCATTGCACCTATAACACCTACCTGCAACTCATTGAAATATCTCCTTTTTTCTGAAATTAGTTCTTCCACCTCTCCATCCTCCTCTTGCTTCAAGAGCTTGTTCTTTATTCTTCTCATCATCTTCATGGTCTTCCTATGTTGGTGTGGAGCCTGATAAATCTCCAAGTGGGAGATTGTTGGTATGTGGTGACTGATCATGCTATATTGTATAGCCCATGGTATACTGTACACCCCAACATGTATCCTTGTCAGGGTCTGGGGGCAGGTTGGGCCCTGGGTGGGGGTTTGGGGGTGGCAGCCCCCAAAAAGCAGGGGTTCGGGGGTGACAACCCTCAAGAAAAAACTTCCTCCTACTTTTTCACGTCATCACCGAAAAAAGGGAAAAATCAACAAAAAAAGAAAAATCCAATTTTGTAGAACCCAAAATATGGAAGCTTCTAAGCTTGATAAATGGGTGTTATAGGATAATGAAAAACATGATTATTCGCAAGATTGTAATAGGTTTTTCATTGGATGGCTATGGTTTGGTGGATGTAGCCCAGATTGGGTGAACCACATTAAATTCTCTATGTTATAATTTATTCTGTGTGTTTTTAGTTTCTCTGTTTATTACTTATATCTACATTTAATTGTTAGATATTTGCCTTGATGTTGTAGTTGTGCCTCTACCCCTAGAAGTGATGCCTCTTCCTCTTGCTGCCTTCTCTTGTCTCTTGATTTTTCCTTCTACTCTCATTGCCATTTGAAAGCATTGTTCAATTGATTTAGGTGCCAACAAGTTGATCTCATCCTGAATGTTATACCTCAAACCATTCAAGTACCTAACAACCATTTATTCCTCATCTTCTTCATATTTAGTTATTATGTTTAACTTATAAAATTCTTCAGTATATGATTGCACGTCTAAATACTTTTGTCTAAGATTTTGCAACTTCTTAAGAAATTGAACATTATAATCACAAGGAAGGAATTTACCTTTCAGTTTTTTCTTCATTCTTCCCCAAGAAGTGATCTTGTTCTTTCCTTGTCCCTCCCTTTCCTCTTGCAAAAAATTCCACCATACCAAAGCATGTCCCTTCAATCTTGTTTTGGCCTTCTTCACCTTGTGTGCTTCATCAACATCTTCACTATCAAACTAGTTTTCCAAAGCCCCTATCCAATACAAGAGCTCTTCACTATCAAGTTTTCCTTCATACATAGGCACATCTATTTTCCCATGTCCATCCTTCTTCATAGCCTTCAAAAGCTTCAATGTTCTCACATCATCTGGATCCATCTCTTCCTCTTCACTGGAAGTCTCCTCTTCTTCAATTTCACTTTCATCCAAAAGAACCCTACCTTTAGCTTTCATCATAGCCATTTCTCATTTCAAGGTTTCTATTTCCTTGTCATGATTTTCAATCTTTCTTGCAACATCATTCACCTTAGGAGGCATTTTCACAATCCTCTCTTCACCTACCTACAAAACCAATTCAAAACACCAACACAAGATCTACTACTAAGCTCTAATACCACTTTGATGTAGACCCAAGAGGCTGAAACTCAATAAAATTGACAACCTTCCTTCAAGAGGAATCTAACAAGATTAAAATGACCTATTTGAGAAATTCAAACAACCTTGCAAGTTAGAACACAATCAGAAGCACCATTTCTCAATTTCACTCATGAATCCTAGTAGTAGTGCAAACTCATTTTTTGACCCTTAACTCCAATACTCTCCAAAACACCTAACAAAAATATGATGGATTCAAACACCCATTTCAGAGTTGTAACACATATCCCAAATTCATATATAAGTCTTTTGGACCAATATCCTAAAATTGCCCCTTCTACAATGACTTAATTGGGTTGATTAGGCCTAATTTACAAAGCAACCTCCCTTTAAACTTGACACAGACCCCTGAATCCTTGAGGCTTTATTTCCTATGCCCTAAAACCTCTAAAACCACAATCAACACCCAAGGTTGACACCTCCAACATAGCCAAAACCTTTGTTTCCTAGCCAAATCAAGAGGGTTTATTAAAAGTCACACTTGTACAACCTTCCAGACCTTGCCACCAACTCAAACATGTGTGTTTTAACCCTAGTATACTCAAAAGTTGAAAAAAAACTCCACACTTTCATTGACTTTCACAAACCCTAGGTTGAGGGCTCCATTTTCATGTGTTTTCTTCACAAAAATCAACAAAACAACTCTAACTCCCTTATTTCTCCTCCACTACCCTAGACATACAAACTAATCTCTATTTAGACTCCCTAGGTCCCATTAAACTAGTTATAGTTGATACAGTTGGTGTAAGGGCCCTTTAAAACATGTTTTAAGTTACAAAACCCTCAAATAGGGGTCTTCAGTCTGCTTACAAGAAAATAGAGATATCTACCACAAAACACAATCAAATTCCCTCAAACTTGATGCAAAATGAATTTAACAAAGACCTTTACAAAATGTAAATGATTACATGGAACAATATGGTTGTACGGGTCCATATAGATATGCAAATGTGAAAGAAACTTAGAAAAATGTATGAAAACTCATAAATTACTTATTGCCAATTCTTCAAACTTCAAACCAATATTACAAATGGTGTTCTCCTGCCTTTTTAAAGGTTTCTTCATCTCTACCCAATGACCAACTTCCTTGTAACCAATTTTGAAATCCCTAATAACTGTTGGAGATCATAAATGCACCTTTTACATGTTTTGTTAACAACACACTTCCATACATTGTAATGTTCATACTTTTTGACCCCCTTAAGCACCTAATTGACCTCTAAGACATAAATCACCCTCAAATACCTATCATATGGTATTTTAGACCTTATTCATGACCTTATACATAAAACAACAAGAAACCTTGGTTTTTAACCCACCTTGACAAGGGTTGACAACTTTTTACACTTTTCATCATTCAACATATTTTTGCAACTTCCTTATTGCTTACTGATTGAAAGACTTTTAAATCAACCCATGATCCCTTCAAGACTCATTTGTTTTCACCATAAGGTGTAGGTGTCCTTACGCCACAAACCTCCAGCTTCCGTAGTCACATTTTTTGCATTTTTGGAAATGGAAAGAATCATCAAGTATTAGGTTTAGGCACTCTTCCTATGCATTTTCCCACATGCGAAAATGGATAAACTCAAAATTTGTCAAGTATTTTGGCTTTGAGGGAATTCTATGTGGGTATTTCATCAACCCACGCTACAACCTCTAGCTTCTGCATTACTCTAGCCTACAAACCTCCAGCTTTCGCAGTCAGGTTTTTTGTAACTCAAGAAATGGGTGAAAACTTTAAGTATTGAACATTTAGTGGCTTTAATATCCAAGTCTCCAAATGCCTAAATAAGTTATATCCAAAAAGACTAAGTTTTGAGGCATTGTAAAAATTTGGTTGCAGAAAGTCGGGTGCAGGATGTCATTTCATCCACACTATTTTTATGGTGCAGACTTGTTCAAATTCCACATTGCTTCGGCCCGTAGTGGTCCAATTCCCTCGAAAGTGGAAATTTCTCTTACCAACACTGAACCCTTTAGCTTTTGCATTGCTCTGGCCCTCAAAAGTTTGTTTCCCAAAATGGAAAACTTCTTGAAAAGGAAAGTTTCTTGAAATGAAAACTTTCCTAAAAAGGAAATTGTCTTGAAATGGAAAACTTTCCAAAAATGGAAATTTTCCTATAATGAAAATTTTTCCTAAAATATTTTTTCCCAAAATGTAAATTTTCATGAAATGCAAATTTTCCCAAAATTTAATTTTTTTCCCCAAAATAGAAAAAATTCTCGAAATGGAAAATTACCTAAAATGGAAAGAAATTTTGAAAAATGAAACTTTCTTGATAAACTATAAATTTTAATATTTTAATATTTTAAAAAAGGGAAATTTATCATTTTTGGAGGTTTAAATTGGGATATTTTATGACAGGTGCTTCTTAGGATGCTTGGAGGGATAATGAATCAATTCATTAATGGACCGACATATGAAATCGTGTTATGTATTGGAGGGAGCTATAATTTAATTAATTGGTCAAGAAGAATATGCATATGGATTAGTGCAAGGCCTTATTCACTAGCAAGGAGATTTTAAACTGAAATCAAATGGAAAATATCAATAATTTAATGTAAATTTGCATGAGACTTTGTGCCTACCAATTGGAAAAGTAGTTAAATGGGACAACCAAGGAGGTTGTTTTTATTCCTCCAATGAGGGGTGTTCATCAAAATTGAGAAGAAGGATATTTGTTTCTCCTTGGATCAAATTTATAAAAAAATTACTTGATTGGATGTAAATGAGGCATGTATTGCCAAAATTCAATGTACTTCAAATATTAAATACTGATGTAATTTGGGCCCTTGAATCAAGTTCAATCCTGGCCCTTGATTTGAAATGAAATATCTATAAAAGGTTGGGGCCTACTCACTTGTAAGAGATAATTTTAGGAGTTGTAGAGGTAGTTATTGAGCAAGTAGGAGTTAGTTTAGGAGAGGAAGAACTAGAGATTGTTAAGCATATGCTAGAAAAATTAATGCAGATAGATCATTGATTTGGTGAATTTTTGTGTTAAGTTTTAAAGTGTTATGGTTTCCTTTTCTGATTCTCAAATGTTAGTTTTAGTTCTTTCATAATAATGGTGAAATGTTGATGATGTTTAGATGAATTTTTTGCTCATACCTTTGGTAATTTATTGATTGTAAGGTTAGTCTAAGCCAAAAATTGCATCAAGTAAAACTATGGATGTTTGTTCATGTCACACCAGTAATTGGGTATATGTATGAATGTTCATAGTTTAAAAATCCTTCAGTTTCCTTTGAAGATTACACCATTTCTATGTAATTGTAGGCTTGTCCTTGATCAAGTAGGAATTGGTTTCATGGGGATTTTTCCATTTGTAGCATCAACCATAATTATGATTGTCCTTGGGGATTAGATGAGGAACTCTCTCTTAACCTTTTATTTTTTTTCTCTTTCTTTGGATTAGTTTATAATTAAAAAGCATCATACATTGCCACATTTGATGATAAGTGATTTTTAGATATTTGATCTAGAAATTACAGTTGTGTTCTGTGCACATTTTCAGATTTCACAAAACCCTCATATGAGTTTAACACTTCTAGCCTCGTTGAATCATAAGTCCCCTTGTGATTACCAACAAATCACATCACTATTGAGTTATTTCCCGCATTTTCAAGATTCGACATTATAAACCTTGAGGTTAATTTTGGAAGTTTTTCTAAGGAAAGTCACCTTTCAAGAGAGATATAACATTCTTGTTTTATCTTTGTTGTGCAGTGCTAAAACACCCATCAACACACTCCCTAAATAATTAAATGTCTATCTAGTCGAGGTCGATGTCGGAGATCTTGTCTCAAGTGGATAAAATATTGGATATCACTTCAATGTTGTGGAACTCATACTTCATTTAAACTTTCTTTTCTATCTTCTTTTCCTTTTTTATATTTTTGTACTTTTTACATGAAATTTGCAAGATGACACGTAATGAATAATCTTGACCAAGTAGATAAAAAAGTTTAATCCATGTAAAAATGATGCATATTCATGACCAAATCATCATTAAGAATATTGAATTCCAAAAATAAATCATTAAATTTAGAAATTTAGGGAAACTTCTAAAATTTTGTGGGTTTTATACCATTGCGGGGATTTGGTATGCAGAAGCTAGGCAATTATGGGAATGTGGGTTGTAGGATTTGGATAGTCTAGTGACGGTTGGCAAAAAGCCTACCAACAGAAGTCCATAAGGTGGATTTCACATGATGGAATCCCATCATGGAAGGTCTAAAGGGTGGTTCCCCAAAGAGATTAATGCTTAGAGATTTTAATTCATGTGAAGATGATGTTCACAAAAACCAAATAAGTTTGATCCAATAACTTGGGCATTCCAGTCATGGAATTTTGCAATAGAAACTCCACATGGAGATTCCTACAAAGTGATTGATACTTAGTGGTTTTTTGTTTAGTTGGCTTGTGTGTGTGGAAATATGATCTATTAAAGTCAAAGGTGACTGTGTGAAACTGCTTGGAAAAGTTTGAATGAAACCCCACAAGGGGATTCCCGTAGGTAAACTCCTACAAAGGGAAGATGAAAATTTTTTAAAGTCATTTAAGTTTGAGTTTTCAAAAATCCATGATTAAGGTTTTGTAGGCTAAGGATTTAAGGAACCTTGGCTCCTACAAGGTTTTTTTCTTGATAAGATAAAATGCTAGCATGATGAGCACGAAATCTTTTAGGGAAAAGCTTGCATAGTAGAGTGGACATGGGGAAGTTTCATAGTGATTATGAAGTTCAATGTTTAGAAGGTGAAAACCTTAAAAGAGTCCCCTCAAACGTTTGTTGAAACAAATGATTATGATAATAATTTTCATTCAAGAGTTAATGAAAAATCATGAATGCATGATGATGGAACCCCTTACCTCAGTGAATGGTGAGGAAGTGGGAAACCAAATCTAGTAGATAAACCAAGAATTGAGATCTCCAACATGCCACAAATCCATAGGCTTTGAGTTTCTGATGAATTAAGGGTGAAAATGAACTCAAATGCTTCCCTTATTTATAGGTACTATGTAATTAATGGTGTAATAAATGCACTTACAACCTTTCGGATCATGCCTAAACCCTAATGTAGAAACCTGAATATCACAAGGATACAAAAATTTGCAACACAGAATCCAAATGACTATGGGACCATCAAATATAGAAGCCAAGCGTTAGTGGGCTAAGAAGATTTCCACAAAGGAAAATAGGCGACCATAATTTGTGGGATGGAAACCTGTATAATGGAACCTGCACTATGGAACCCCACAAAGGGAATTCTACAGTGCAAAACCTCCAAAAGCAAACTTAGTCAAATATTCAAGATTTTTAAAGGGGCTCAATTTTTTTGAAAGAAACCTAAGAAAAGCACCAAAAATTGAAGGAAAGAGTACAACAAAAACAATGCAAGAAAAAGTGAAAAGAGGGGCATCCTCATTTCATGGGGCATATGTGAAAAATACACCATAAATTTTGAATATGCTAGGGAAATGCTCTAGAGAATTTCAAAGATAAATGAAGATCATGAACCCAGAATCCCTAGTTCCATAGACCAGATAAACAAATGCTTATGGATAGCATGCTTAAGCAACCAAACAAAACAAAAAGTAATCCATCATAGGAGAAACCAATATGTGTGTGAGTGATGTTCTTTAATGCTAGAATGTTGAGTGTTGTCAATGAGAAGCAACAAATCGCCAAGAAAAGGGATGCATAAGTGAGTTTTTATCCAAAAGAAACCTAGATACAGTCTCGTGGTCAAACACGGATTTATATCCCTGATAAGGATATCACTAGCATCCTCTTAAACATAGCTCTACTAGTAGTCATGAATCTATAGCCTCGATAGAGTTATTTTAATCCTCTTGAAAGCTAAATTTCTTTTGATTTCATTAGTTTTCTTTATTTTCCTCTATTTATTTTGAGTTTTCCTTTTCTTTTCCTTTCATTTCAACTCACAAGTAGTGAAAATTGCAATTAGGGATGAGAATATTAGTGGCACTAAAGCAAAAAGTAAGGATTTTTCACCTTGTACTAAGCAACATGTTGTGACTCAAAGAGGCCTCCATATTTTTAGATGTGTTCTTGAAATGTGCAAGATTTTGGTCATATGATGAGAAAACTCAAGGTTTAATGATCACCAAAAATGAAGACACCCAGAAGAACCTTCCATCATCACACTCAACTGTATTATTCTAAGAGGATTAGGATATATTAGAGAAAGGCTTCCAAATTCACTTCCTATCAAAATCCCAAGTGTTTAAAATTATGCCCAAACCAAAAGGAAATGAGGATGGAACAATGCAAAAGCAACCTAATCTAACTATGTACAAGGGGATAAGCTATTATAGCTCAAGGTAAGAAATAATTCTTCAAATATTTTCCATTGACAGGCAGTGAGATATCTTCACCCATAAGGGTCTTTAAATGATATGCATTATCTACGAGTATATCAAAAATTTGAAAGGGACCAAGCCAAATCTTTCCAGACTTTCCATGGTCCCCTTTCTTCTCATGAACTTTATCTCAATAAAATTGAGATCAAAAATTATAAAGGCTTTGAGCCTAGCCTACCAGTTAAACCAATGCTTGGCAATGCCTTGGTATTTAGAAAAAAATTTGATATCTTCATCTCTCTTTTCTTCTAAGTGGAGGAGTTCTATAAGGTGGGCTTCTAATTTCTCCCCTTCATAATAATACTCATTGATGAATTGAAAAATAGGTATCCTTAGATGGATACAGAATACATGATCTTAACCATAGATCAATTGATATAGAGACATACCAAGGGAAACCTTCTAACAAGTTTGATCTACCCATAAGGTGAATCACAGCTGGGTGTGCCAGTCTTTGGGATTCTTGTCTAACAATTTGTGAATGACAGTTAAGATGTTCTTATTGGTAGACTTGGCTAAACCATTCCCTTGAGGGTAGTATTTGGATACAAATTTCAAGGTAATACGATAATCAAATGCCCAGACTGAAAATTTTAGCAAAGCAAATGCATGGATATTGTCATAAAAAAATGCAAAAGGAAATTGAAAATGTGTAACAATAATTTATCTAAGAAATTTAATGACCACCTATATAGTGCATTTCTTACATGAAATTTCTTCTATCAACCTATTATAGTAATTAGTAGTAGTTAGAATATACCTATGACCCACAAAAGAAGGTGAATTTATTATACCAATAAAGTCAAGGCCCCATTGTGTAAAAGGTCACACCTCATCTACTAGCTATAATGGAATAACATATTTTTCTCTACTTGGAGTAGTTTGGAATGTATGACAAGTACATACATGTGCATGAGCATCTTCAAATAGTGTAGGCCAATAGCACTCAACACTTAAGATCTAGTGTGTTGTTGAAGGACCTAAACCATGGCCAGTCCCAAACCTATCATAAAATTCGTTTAACACCACAACTGCTTCACGTTTCCCAAGGCACCTCAAGCAAATTCCTTCATGATTTATTTTGTAGAGTATTGCACCCTTCAACATAAAAGTATTGCTCTTAAAACATAGGGTTCATCTTTGTACTACATTCAGATGTGGTGGGAAAGTCTATTTGAGCAAGTAATATACAATATCATCGTATCGGTCGTTCAAGGATACATACTCAAGACTATACTAATGTGCCATGAGCCTTGGGTTTGTTTCTTCCATAGTATGAGTCAAATATTGACCTCAAACTAGTTTCATTGGTTGAATATCTAATTCAAACTCCTACAACATTGTCACCCATTTCCCTCTCTCCTCTCCCAATTCATTTTACATGAATAATATCTTCATAGATGAATCTAGGATAATTTCATACATCTTACTACTTAAAATAAAGTGTCTAAATGTTTTAACACGTACCAATGCATATTCTTGTCTTTCAATGCTTAGATATCTCAATTCTATATCTTTGAGTGGAGCACTCATGAAGGCTATAAGATGTTGATCTCCTCTTTCTCACTTTTGTGTTAACATTCTAGCACAAGAGTGGTTTGATGTGAAAGAATAGATGTAGAAGGGATATGCATAATTTGGATTGAACAAAATTGGAGCATCCATCATATCCTATTTGATTTCCTCAAATTCCCACTGTACCTTTAGATTCCAATCAATCTTAACATCTTTCTTAAGCATTACATTCAATGATTTTACTTTTTTAGCAAATCTCATGATGAATTTATGTACAAAGTTGATCTTACTAAAACAATATTTTAGCTCCTTTTTACTATGATGTAGGGGAAATCTTGTATCACCCAAAAATATGCATTTTCCTTATTTTCTTTAGTTTTTTTTAGTCCCATGATGGCATTTAAGAGGTGAAAGACAACCAGAAGTAAGAAAAGGTGAAAAAAAATCACTTACTATTTTTAGTAATTCAGCCTAAATGGAATCATATGGATTTGAAAATTTATCACAAGGAGTGGAACTAAAAAAATATTTCTAGTGGCATAAGAATCATCTCAATTCCTTACACCATTTGCAAGATATTAATCTTTTTGTCCTGAGAAATTTCTCCAATGCATCTTGAAATTCAATTTTGAAAACCTTAGAAGCCCCAGAAAAGCTCAAAAAATGGATGAAATGGTTTTCAGTTATTTCAACATTGTAAATGTCTTTGAGAACTTTCCAATGATATATTATAATAGAAAATTAGACACTCAAGTCAGAAGTTATGGCTCTGAGAAGCTACCCCACTAAAAAGTGAATTTCATTAAAATATCTTCCTAGGTCAAAATCAAATGGTTGGAATTTTGGCACCAAAAAAAACTGAAAGTTACACTTTCTAAAACATTCTAGGGTAGTTATTGGGGTAAAATAAAAAGGGTTGAGTGAAGCTTTTAGGGTGGCTCCATTAGTGTAGATTGTGGCTCTGAATTATAGATTTTCTTTAAGCTGATTTTGTTGTAATGATCAAGCCCATGAGGCTGTAGCATTGTAATATTTGAATCTGTAATTTAATTTTCTAAAAATAATTGAAAGTAAGTTATTTTTTGTCTTGCATCTTCTATGTTGGTATCTATTGTTGTGTTTTGTGTGGTTTTAGGTGGTGTAGCCCTCATCAAGTGGTATTAGAGTAGGAGTTCCTAAGTGAGTAGATAGATTGTCGAACATGAGGTAGTTTGCACTAGGATTTATGGTTGTGGGTCTGTGAGAAAATATGCCTCCATGAAGAAACCGTGGTGGGAGAAATGTGTTGAACATCTAGAACACTGAGAGGGGGGGTGAATCAATATTCCACAAACCAATAATAAAATCCACTTAACCATTATTACAATTTTGACTGAATCAGCAAAGGAGAACATAAAAACAAGTGAATGCAATCACACACATGAACACCAATATTTTTACATGGAAAACCCAAAATGGGAAAAACCATGGTGAGGGTTAACTCACAATATATTATATCCGGATACAAAATATTATGGGGCTCACTGCCAAGACTCACTGTCCTTAAAAGGCTCACAACTTGAGTACAAAAGATGGCTCACTGCCAAAAAAATGAACTGATGGAATACGCCTTCAATGTGTAGGGTTTAGTTCCATTGAAGCTCAAAATATAAAGTACTACATCACTCAACAAAGCATTTAGTCTCTAATATTTTCCTCTATTCACTTTCTCCCACACACACTCACACTTTTCCTTCTTGCTCTCATGTGTATATCTTTCATTCCTTAAAGCACCTTATATATATACAAGCATATCTTATTCATCAATTAGGTCAGACTAATTAGATGAACACAAAATAACCAAAACCTTTCTTTGTCGGCACCATAGAGGATTTGAACACTTTATCCATGCAGTGCAATATGCCAAGTCAGCTATTAGTCTTCATAATATATTGCATTCATTGAGTCATCCAAGACTAAAACACAATTCTCCAAACCAAAGAATAATCCTCAAAGAAAACACCTTTCAGTTCTAAGAACACATTAATTTCTCATCATACTACCAGTAAAGAGACTATCAGCCAAAACCGCAATGCAAGAATATTCACCTTAGTAGAATGCAGAGACTCCCACATAGTATACCACACACAAAAAAATAGTAGGATACAAAGTTAAACTCTGTCAGAGATAACTTTTTGTTCATGGAAAAAGACATCTCAAGATCTAGGAAATAGCAGTCTAAATGAGTCAATAAAAAATGGTTAAGAGATTAGAGTCATATTAGATCTTGCAATGAGCTTTGGACTCAAATACCAACATAATAATCCATCACAAAGGAGTATTACCGATAGAGAACAACTTTCGATAACCCAAGAAAACTTCCCATATAGTTATCACCATGTATTTATTACCATGTTGACATCAATGACAACATAGGAACATCTAGCACAACCATCCATAATTCATGCTCATGTTGCAAGGCTTCCAACAATCTTCCCCTTTTGCATTGATGGCAACATGTATGACAAAAAAATTTCAAGTATACCACAATTGAATGTTCTGACTGCTCCCCCTATCAAAACTATTCTTCACAAAAAAAAATTCCTCTAACTCTTTATCTCTCCCCCCTTGACATCAATGAAAAAGGAAGGGGTCCAGTATAAGAATGTATATAAAAAAATTTAGTCAAAAGGATATTAACACATAATTAGCATGAAGAAGAACCTTTGAGACTCTCCAGGATAGCCTTCCATGATTGTACTTTCTTCCCATGAACCTTTTTCACTGACAAAAGTCTTGTAAAATAGCTCAAGTTTAGTTAGAGACTCTATACCACCTGTTAAAGTATTGGGACTAAGATTGATCTCTAATAATTCATCAATACAACCAAGAGTACTAGAAACATAAGTATGTTTATATTTAATCATGTCTCTAAGTGCCACAAACTTCTTGATAACATATGTTCTTTGATCATGTAGAGAGAAAAAAAAATTCTGAAGCTGCACAATGTAGGACCACCTCTGATTATCTTTATCTTCTACTAACTTGTATGTATTTTTCTGAGTTCCCACTCGAGACTCACTCATCCTTATCTCATTTCTCATATCCAATGTATTGCTAGACCAATCTAGACAAAAGGAAAGTAGTTCCTCTTCCTCTTTTTCACAACCTTGTACATTTTCCAATTCCATCATTACTTGATCGTGTGCATTCACACATTTTACTTTGATATCATTCAAATATTCTTCATCAGACCTAATTCTAACAAAATTTTCAAATCCGGAGATGTAGAATTTCAAGGAATTGATCATGCCATGAAGATTATCCACAACAAAAATAGACGAATCAAAATTAGCATCAGGAATAAACTTCTACAAATCTTCCAAAGGTCTCTGAATACTTTTTCTCTCATGCTCATGTTCAAGATTACTTTCTTCTACACCTTCTAGCTTCACTACACTCTTCCTTTTCTTCCCTATTCTGACACATTACTAGAGGTACTTTCTTCATTGAGATGCTTAGGGATTTCCAAGAGAATTTTAGCATATTTATCAATTTTAGCCTATGACACTTCATAATACAATTCAAATATCAAAACTAACCTTGATTCAACTACTTCCATGTGACAAAAATCTGTGGACACCAGAAAATTTATGTTTCTGGTGTATCTTTCCACAACATTTACTAGAATCCTAGACATTTTGTTCATCCTCATCTAAAATGTTACAAAGAATGTAGCAAGGGAAGATTCTTGTACATCCAAACTACCAAGATTTATCATGAATTTCCTAATTTGATAGGAAATAGGCTCTAAATTTGACCATTCTAACCTTCCTATTATTGGTAACTCTTTCAAAAAGTAAAAGAGTAGACAAACAACCAAATTTCCATACTAAAAAGTATTCTTTCTGCTCTTCTTGATCTCCTTTAAATTCTTCAAAATATGTATACGGAGTAGTTCACACAAGTCATATTTCATACCTCTTAATACCATATAAACAACAATATTCACCACAACAGTAGAAACTGTAGTCATTGTTAGTGATACAAACTTTATGACCAATGACCATAGCAGCATACCTTATTACCGGGTCAACAATCGATCTCAAACCAATTTATTTTCCTTTAGAACTCACACCTGTAACCTCAATTATTTCTTTCTCATTCATAATCTTCAGTTTATGAACTGATCTAGAGGAATATAGACCATTTACATCTCTAATTGCTTCTTTGGTAACATGATGTACCTCATCAATCCACAAAGATTCATCATGAATTCTACTCAATACCATTTGAATATATTTCTTCTCAAATCCAAACAAAGGAAATTTCCTCCAAACATCCAACTTTTTCTCAACTAATACTCTATAGGCATCATGATTCTCTCTTAATTCACTTTCCCAAAGCACATTCAACTGAACTGTCGACATTTCTTCAATTTGGCTGTAGACAAATACATAAATATCTTCTATAGGAAACACTCTCAGAAGGATGCAAGAGAATGCACCAATAGATTTTTCCGACACATGCCTCATATTTCTCTTCAACCTAGCTTTTATCTACATAATTTACAATATTTGAATTATCCATCAATAAAGGTGAAAGTTTATGGAAACAGGAATACCTCTAAAAATTCCAACTAGAAATGTATAGACGTCCTATTTCCAAAGTTCGCATCAAATTCATCTATTATTTTCTTCAAACTCTAAAATTCTAAATTCTCTTCTAAAGTTCCTTTGCATGCTTCTTTGAAAATACATAGGCCTTATTCCTTTTATTCTGAATGATTTTGCAATAAATGTTTCAACTTGCAAGTAGATTGCCTCAAAAACTTTGTACACTTCCATTCTTTCAAATTCTACATACACCATTCTTCACACATGTGACTAATAAAATACTTTAATCTTATTACCACATTAAATATACTTTTTTCATGGTATGACTCAAGTACCAATAAGGGGGTTTATTAGATTTTCTAAAGATTGCTCGCCCTTAGCCATTACTTTTATTTAGAAGTTGATGGGAGTATCTATACCAGAGGTCAACACATAAGTTTGATGATTCCTTTCTCCAAATCCTTTCCATTTCTTTTCTTGTCATTCCCAGATCAAAGTTCTGATCATTCTTCTTCACTGGATACATGTTCTTCTTTCTTCTGTTGTTACTACCAAGATGTTCTAGTTTTCTGCACTTACAACAAGTAACATTCTTCTTTCCATTTTCTCTTTTATCCAACAGACTATCTTTGTATACATTCTTCTTGCCCTTAGAATCATTCACATTATTTTTTGTAGTCCTTTTCCTTATGACCAAATTTCTGGCAGAAATGACAAACACCATTGAAGTATAAATACCTTTTTGCATCATTTTGTTTTATAGGAGTTTTTTCGGAATTGCTTCTTCACTCCTTGACTTTTTTACCTTTCTACCATGCCTTCTTACTAGTGAATTGCTTCGCTTTAGAACTCTGACCATTTTCAAACCCTAAACTGATCTTGTCCCTTTCCAATCTTTAAGAGTTAATCAATTCATCAAGCATCGCCAAGCTTATCTTAAATTTGTCTTGAAACTCTTTTCCCTTTCCAAATTATATCTCAAGATTTTTGCTTCTAATTCAAGCTTTGTGCATTTATCCATCTTCTTTTGAATTTACAATTTCCTAACATTATTCAATTATTTTCTTCTCATCCAATTGTTCTAGCAAGCTAGTGATGATTTCTTCTCCTTTAGTCAACATATTACATGCATCCATACTTGTACTTTGCAACTTTTCAATGTGCTCATTTTCTTTTATCAACTTGTCCTTCAGGGCTTCCATTTCTTTTGAAAATTCAGTAGAGACTACTTTTGAGGGAAGAAAATTCTCATGTTCAAATTCTAGGACCTTCCTCAAGTTGTTAGGCTTCTTTTGAGGAACCATGCTCTGATACCAATTGTTGAACATTTGGAATACCGAGAGGGGGGGTTAATCACTATTCCACAAACTAATAATAAAATCCACTTAACCATTATTACAATTTTGATTGAATCAACAAGAGAGAACATAGAAACAAGTCAGTGCAATCACACACATGAACACCAAGATTTTTATGTGGAAAACCCAAAATGGGAAAAACCACCATGAGGGTTAACTCACAATATATTATATCCATATATAAAATATTATGGGGATCACTGCCAGAACTCATTGTCCTTAAAAGGCTCACAACTTGAATATAAAAGATGGCTCACTACCAAGATATAATGATAGTGGCTCACTGCCAAAAGAATGAACTAATGTAATACACCTTCAATGTGCACGGTTCAGTTCCATTGAAGCTCAGAATATAAAGTACTACATCGCTCAACAAAGCATTTAGTCTCTAATCTTTTCCTCTATTCACTTTCTCCCACACACACTCACTTTTCCTTCTTGCTCTCATGTGTATATCTTTCATTCCTCAAAGCACCTTATATATATACAAGCATATCTTATTCATCAATTAGGTCAGCCTAATTGGATGAACACAAAATAACCAAAACCTTTCTTCATCGGAACCATATAGGATTTGAACACTTTATCCATGTAGTGCAATATGCCAAGTAGGCTATTAGTTTTCATAATTTATTACATTCACTAAGTCATCCAAGACTAAAACACAATTCTCCAAACCAACAAATAATCCTCAAAGAAAATGCCTTTCGAATCTGAGAACACATTAATTTTTCATCATACTACCAGTAAAGAGACTATTAGCCAAAACTGCAATGCAAGAATGTTCACCTTAGTAGAATGCAGAATCTCCCACACATTATACCTCACATAAAACAATAGTAGGATACAAATTTAAAATATGTTATAGATAACTTTCTATTCATAGCAAAATATGTCTCAATATCTAGGAAATAGCAATTTGAATGAACATGGTTAAGAGATTAGAGTCATATCAAATCTTGGGATGAGTTTCAGACTCAAATACCAACATAATGATCCATCACAAAGGAGTATTACTAGCAAAGAAAAACTTCCCATATAGTTATCACCATGTAGTTATTACCATGTTGACATCAATGACAGCATAGGAACAACCAACACAACCATCCATACTTCATGGTCATGTTGCAAGGCTTCCAAAAAAATGTTGGGGTAATGGAAGAGGGTTTTAGAGCCCTCCAAAGACAAGTTCAAGCACTACAAGAGGAGCTGCATAGAGGAGTTGATGCCAAAAGAAGAGATGAAAGTGAAGATGAGGCTAAAAATGAAGTGCCATTTGAAGAAGAAGCATAGGATGTAATGGATCTTGGAGAATTCCAACTAATTAGGGTCATTTCCAAGATTGGAAAGAGGTCGAAGATAGAATTTTATGATTTTTCTAGAAATTTGAATCCAGGGGAGTTGATCAATTAGTTCAATGATATGGAAGAGTATTTTTAGTATGAGGAAATAGAAGATTTAAAGAGGGTCAAATTTTTGAAGGCCAAGTTGAAAGGCTATGCTAGCATATGGTGGAAATAAGTCCAGTTGGAGATAAATCGAAGAGGTAAAGAGAAGATAACCAGGTGGGATCAAATGGTGGAGAAATTGAAGAGATGATTCATTCTAGTGGACTATGAGTTAGAATTTTTGAAGAAGATGCAAGGGTTGAAACAAGTGGAAAATTTTGTTAAGGATTATACAGAAGAATTCTACCGAGTCTTGATCAGAACAAGCCACTCTAAGGCTAACAAGGAGAAATTTGACCATTGCATAAATGCATTGAAGTTGAGCATTCAAGAAGAGTTGAGTTTGGTAAGAATTTCTACATTTGAGGATGCATATCAATTTGATTTGAAGGTAGAAGAAAAGTTGAACTGAAGGTTTGAAAGAAAGCAAAGAGGTGGAGATCATGGTGGATAAACTAGTGGATGGTCATATGAAAGTTGAAGTGAAGATCAAAAGAAGGGCAAAGGATCTAGTATGAGATAGAACTAGAAAGGAAATAACTCATATTATCCTCATGATTAGAATAATAGAGACCAAAGAGGAAGAGGAAGATATGGATGAGGAATGAGAAGAGGAGGCTTCTATGGAACCTATTTTCAATGCTGAGAAGGACATAAATCCTATAATTTTCCTTAACATCAAGGGAGGAAAAATAGAAGAATTGAAGGTAATTCTTGAGTTTCTTATGTGGATGAAGATGATCAGTCTTCACATTCTCAATATTTTGAAATAGGAGAGGGCCTTTTTGTAAAAAGATCCTTGCTAAATGAGAAGGAACCAGATCAAGAAAAGAACTTGTTCCACACTCGATCAGTTCTACACTCGATGGAAGCGTGAAGGTAAGGTTTTTAATGTTATCATTGATTAAGGTAGCATTGATAATATTATTTCAAAAGAAATGGTCACTAAATTGTAGTTGGAGAGAAGAAAGCATCCAAAACCATAATAGATAGCATGGTTGCAAAAGGACCATAGGGCATTGGTCAATGAGCAATGTTTGGTAAAGTTTAAGATTGGTAACTATAAGGATAATGTTTTGTGTGATATTATACCTATGGATTCTTGTCACATTTTTTTAGATAGATCATGGCAATTTGGTTGGTGAGCAGTGCATGATGGACATACTAACACCTATTCCTTGAAAAAGGATGGCATTCATCATAAGTTGCAACCCACAAGGGAGGCAGGAGAAAAGGTATGCAGAAATGCAAAAAATTGTTTGGTAGATGGAAGAAAGTTCCCATAAGGTATGAGGAATGAGCATATGTGTTTTGAATTGATCCCTAGAGTTGATAAAGAAGATACTAATAAGGTATCTATAGAGGTTTCAATTTTTTTGAATGAGTTTCAAGATCTTGTTTTTTATAATGTAATTGAAGGTTTTCCTCTAGTAAGGAAGATTAGCCATTAGATGGATCTGATTCCTGGAGATAGTTTTCCAAATAAGGTATCCCATTGAATGACTCTAGTAGAGAATTAAGAGTTGAATAGAGAAGTGCAAGATTTTTTGTGGAAGGGATTGATTCGGGAGAGTTTGAGACCATGTGCGATACCTACAGTACTAGCACCGAAGAAGGATGGAGAATGGAGGATATGTATAGACTCTTGAGCCATCAACGAGTTCACCATCAAGTACAAATTCCCCTTACCAAGGATGGATGACATCATGGATTGTTTGAGTGGAGTTGAGTACTTCACAAAGATAGATCTAAAGAGTGGTTATCACTAGATACAGATTAGAGAGGGAGATGAATGGAAGAAAACCTTCAAGAATAAAGAGGGCTTGTATGAGTGGTTAGTTATGCATTTTGGGTTAACCAATGCACTCAGCACATTCATGTGGCTCATGAATGAGGTACTGAAATATTTTTTGGGTAAATTTTTCATTATTTATTTGGATGACTTTTTAATTTTTAGTAAGAAACTGGAAGAGCATCTGATGCATATTAGAAAATTTTTTGAGTTCAGAGAGGATAATTTTTTTATCAATTTGAAGAAGTACAATTTTGTGTAGAGAGAGTTGGGGTACCTAGGATTTTTTATCTCAGTAGAGGGTCTTAATATGGATCCATATAAGGTGAAATCTATTGTCAAATGGCCTACACCAAGGAGTGCTACAAAGGTGAGATCTTTTCATGGTTTGGAAAGTTTTTACAAAAAACATATCAAAGGTTTTAGTAGTATTTGTGTTCCTCTAACTGAAATAATGAGAGGGGATGGAAAAGATTTTGAGTGGACTAGAGGAGAAAAAAAAAATTTGATATGTTGAAGAAGAAAGTTACAGAGCAACCTATTTTGCTACTTCCAGATTTCAACAAGGTATTTTAGGTAGATTGTGATGCTAGCGGTAATGCCATTGGAGCTATTTTGAGTCAAGAAGGTAAACCCATTGCCTATTTTAGTGAAAATATAAATGATGCCTAGAATAATTATTATGTTTATGATCAGTATTTTTATGCTATAGTTCAAGCTTTGAAGAAATGGAGACACTATTTTTTGCTAGAAGATTTTTTTTATTTAATGATCATCAAGCTTTACAATATTTGAATAACCAAGGGAAGTTGAATAAAAGACATTTGAAATGGGCTGAATTTTTGCAAATTTATACATTTGTTTTGAAGCATAGGAGTGGAAGATCTAATAGAGTTGTAGATGCCTTAAGTAAGAGGAAAAATCTGTTAACATAAATATAGATTGAAGTTGTTGGGTTCAATGAACACAAGATCTTGCATCCTGAGGATCATAATTTTAAGAGGCCTGGAGAGCTTGCAAGGATCCTATCACTATGGATAGGATGAGATGGTTGGATTTTACCATCCAAGATGCTATGTTGTTTCGAGGGAATCAATTATGCATTCCAAGGAGTTCCATGAGAGAGAACCTGATCAAGGAGAAACACAGTGGAGGATTTGTTGGACACTTTGGTTGAGGTAAGACCATTTTTATTATCTATGAGTGTTATTGCTAGCCACAATTTTAGTAGGATGTGAAGAAGATTGTGCAAAGTTGCAAGGTATGTTAGATGGTGAAAGGAACAATTCATAATACTAGATTGTATCAACCATTACTTGTACCTGAGAGGCCATGAGAGGACATGAGTATGTATTTTGTTATTGGATTGTCGAAGAAACAAAGAGGGAATGGTTCCATATTTGTGGTGGTGGAAATTTTTTTGAAGATGACACATTTCATTCTATGCCATAAGACCAGTGATGTTGTTCATGTTGCAAAATTATTTTTCAGAGAGGTGATGAGACTACATGGTCTACTGAATAGTATAGTTTCAGATAGAGATACCAATTTTTTTGGTTATTTCTGGAGGAAATTATGGAAGAAGTTGAAGATGGATTTAAATTTTAGTTCTACACACCATCCGTTGACAGATGGACAAATAGAGGTGGTGAATAGGAGTTTGGGTAACCTGCTGAGATGCTTAGTAGGAGACAAACCCAATGGATGGGATTTGATTTTACCATAGGTAGAATTTTCTTATAATAATTTTTTCAATAGGAGCACTAGTAAATCACCATTCCAAAATTTTTATGGGAGTAGTCCAAGAACTACTTCTGAACTAAGAAAGATGGATAAGGGGGAGAAGAGTAGTGTTGAGGCTGAAGATTTTGCTAAGCACCTGAAGAATTTTCGTGAAGAAGTGAAAAAATAAATCAATAAGATGAACTCACAATATAAGGCTAAGGAAGATTAGAAAAGGGGGTATAAGGAGTTCCAGCCAGGAGATGAAGTCATGGTTCATTTGTGAAAGGAGAGGTTTCCGGTTGGTACATACAAGTGAAAGATGAAGAAGTTTGGACCATGCAAGATCTTGAAGAAGCATGACTCGAGAAGTGTATGTGAGGTAGAGTTTCTTGATGAAATTCATATTTCACCTATGTTTAATATTTCAGATTTAATAGAATATCATGAAGGAGGAATTGATGAAGAAATAATAGAAGCACTATGGAATATTCTAGCACCTACTTCAAAAAAGGAGATAAAAAGAAATTTTGGATAGTCATGTGTGTAGAAGCACAAGAAATAGGAAATATGTAGAGTACATTATGAAATGGAGAGGAAGGCCTATTGAAGATTCATCATGGTTGTCTAAAGTTGAGGTTAACCACTTTGGTTTCTCTCTAACTCTTGAGAAGTGATAGGGTCACTTTTCAAATTACATCATATATCTGATGCAGGAGCATCCAGTGGTGTAGGGACAAATCTGGCATCACCTAATTTATTTTTTCCTTATTTTCTTTAATTTTTTTGAGTCCCATGATGGCATTTAAGGGGTGTAAGACAATCAAAAGTCAAAAAAGGTGAAAAACTGTCACTTACTATTTTTAGTAATTCAGCCTAAATGGGATCATATGGACATGAAAATTTACCCTAAGGAGGGGAACTGAAAAATATTTTTGGTGGTAGAATAATCAACTCAATACGCTATACCATTTGGAAGATATTAAAAATTTCATCCCGAGAAATTTCTCCAATGTAGCTTAAAATTCAAATTTGAAAACCTTAGAAGCCCCAGAAAAACTCAAAAATGCACAAAATGATCTTTATATTATTTTGGTGTTGTAGATCTCTTCAAGAGATTTCCAAAAATATATTATAATAGAAAATAAAACACCCAAGTCAAAAGTTATGGCTTTGGGAAGCTACCCCACTAAAAAGTGAATTTCGTTAAAATATCTTCTTGGGTGAAAAATCAAATAGGTGGACTTTTGGTGCCAAAAAAATGAGAAAGTTATACTTTCTAGAAAATTCTAGGGTAGTTATTGGGGTAAAATAAAAAGGTTTGAGTGGATGTTTTAGGATGGCTACCTTAGTGTAGATTGTGGCTTCAAATAATAGATTTTCTTTTAGAGTTGATTTTGTTGTAATGAATCAAGCCCATGAGGTTGTAGCCTTGTAACTTTTGAATTCATAATTTCATTTTCTAAAAATAATTGAAATTGAGTTATTTTTTGTCTCACATCTTCTATGCTGGTATCTATTGTTGTGTTTTATGTGGTTTGTGGTGGTGTTGCCCTCATCATACTAGAAAATAGAATTATATAGGTGGTGACTAACATAATTCTTTTTGCAAAGGCAAACAACTTACTAGAACCCATTGGATGGGGACCTGCATAATGGAACCTACATTGTGGAATCCCATAAAGGGAATTTCGTAGTGTAAAACCAATAAAAGCACACTTGGCCAACTTTTAGGGATTTTCAAAGGGGATCAAATTTTTTGAAAGTAAACCAAGAAAAGCACCAAAAAGAGAAGGAAAAAATAAAAATAAAACCGACACAAGGAAAATGGAAAAGAGGGGGTTCCTCATTTCATGGGGTGTGTGTGGAAAATGCATAATAAAAAATTTTCATTTTCATATTTATGCATCTTAATATTAGTCAATTAGCTAGAAGTTTGGAGAGATTGTTGAAGTTTGTCATTGATGATGTTGTTTGGCAACATGAACATGGAAGCTACATAACAACATGATACAGTGTTGTTATTGAAGTTAACATTTTTGCAAATCAATTTGATCAATCCTAACAGGTTTTTGAGATGTTAAGGAAGAAATTTGTGCAAGTTTATTTGGTTTGGAAAGTTTATATGTGTGGAAATTTTTCTAAGTGTCAAAAATTCTAGTTTATTGTAACACTGCATCAATTTTTGGGTCCACACCACTCTATAAATGAAGATAAAATGTTGTGCTTATAACATAATTTTTTGAAAATTTAGATGCAACTAAATCCAAGATTTCATCATTTTTGGTCAAGTAGTTTGGGAGATATGAATAGCATAGTTTGGCTTGGAAATTCATAGTTATCTTTCTATATAGTGTGTTTGTGTGTGAGAGTCCACACTTCTCCGTGGATGAGCTTTTGGACTTGCGATATTGAAGATAAGTTGCCATATGTTAGTTAATCATGGATTCCAATTGGTATCAAGTTTTGAGGTCCACATGTTTAGATGTGGATATGCAGATGGAGGTGTTTATATCTGGGTCTTATGTGAAGTTGACCTAATCTATTTGAGGGTATGTATGCTGGTGTGAATAAATGTCTTGTACCTAGCTAATTCAATCACAAGGTGATTAGGGGACATATTCACATGCTAAGTTTACTTAGGATAAAAGATGGTGAGGATTAGCTCACAATATAGAGAATATAAAAAACTCACTACCAGAGAAGGCTCACTACCAAAACAGGACTTACTGTCTAGAATAGGACTCACTATCCAACAAGGGTTAACCACTCAGAGGGTTCACTACCACAATATTATAAAGAATATAGAATATATTTCTTATAGAGAGAAAATAATCTCAATGCAATAGAGATTTCCACCACAATACTCTCACACACTTGTAGACATGCTTGAATGATAGAGTACACCTTCAGCTCACTGCCTCCAAAAGCTCACAATTATATTTCACACTAATCTACTCAAACTCGCATCAGATACACATTGTTTCACATCTATCTTGCATCTATATTGCTTGTATTCATTCACTTTCACAAACATCTCAACTTGTATTTATACTATCTTCAACTTTGAAGCTCATCCAAAGTCGACCACATACCCCTTGCATTTACAAATTAAAATTAGGTCGGCACCAAAATATTCTACAATGGAATTAGAATGAGGGAGATCCAAACACATGCTTCAACACACTTTCATGAACTTCATGAGTAGTGTTTAACACAAGGTCAGCCAATACCCATGCAGAACACAAAATATTAAGCACACACAACCTTTACATGATCCAATCTCTCCGGATAACAAAATTAACTTGAACACGACATCATAAAATTATCCTAAGAACTGTAAGTCATAAAACTTGAACAAGAAGAAATCTAAAGCAACTATATTTCTCTCAGACCTAGGTCAAATACACAAAAAAGAATAGTTCACAACTAGTGAACATAACTCACATTGTAGAATGATCTAGAAACCAAAAATTTGGATATAGCAGCTTCCAACAATCATGAACAACACCTCAGATCCTCATCAGCATAACAGAAAATATTGGAGAAAAACTTGAAGAAAATAATAAATACCTACAACTTTAACTCTTTCTTACAATTTTCTTAATATCCTTCACATATACATCCAATAACCATCATACATGACATCAATGACAACAACAACCAATTGACCAGTTGACATCAATGACAACACCTTCATACTTGCAACAATCTCCCCCTTTTTCTCATTGATGGAAACACATGATGTGAAAAACCATCAAAGATAACACAAAAAATTTGAACACACTTTCTCATGATTTTACTTTCTCCCCCTCAAAAGATAATCTTTTTCACATGATACTCTCTCCCCCTTTGACATCAATGGAAAAGGTAAAATAATTTTAACATTGTTTTCTCCTTTGATATTAAGAACTCGACTAGTAATGAATACTCTTTCAATGACAACATGAGATACTACCTACTCCCCATAAGAGGTAGCCACCAAACATCAATCTAGAAGAAAGATAAATCCATAGATCCACTAGACTGATGCATCTCCATATGCATCTACTTCAATAAAGGAGGGGAAATAACCCATTACTTCTCCCAGAGATACTCAAAAGTATCTTTAGGAAGAGCCTTGGTAAATATGTCAATAACTTGATCCTTTGTAGGTACATACTCAAGCTTTACTGCACTCTCCACAACCTTCTCTCTCAAAAACTAATACCTTATGATATATGCTTTTTCCTTGAGTGCATCACTGGATTCTCATTCAAATTTTTTTTCAATACCCATTTTGATCCAATTATGTTTTTATCTGTCAATCTAGGGACCAATTCCAAGGTTTGAGTATTCTCAATTTGTACAAGTTCTTCTATATCATTCATCCTATGCTTATCTTCACATGCTTCACTCATTGTCTTAGGTTGAACTTCAAAAAGTAAGCATAGATTTATTTCACCAATAGCAACAACTTTGCTTCTTGTCAATACTCCTTTCTCTTGTCTCCAATGATTTGACATTTTGAATGATTCTTCTGCACATATTTAGGTTTCTTTGGGGACACCACCAAAGTTTCTTCTTCTTCATTTTGTTTCTCTTGTTCTTCCACAACTTATTCTACTCTTATGCAATCAAGTTCATTAGATACATATCCAGAATTAACTTGAAAAAGACCTCATAAACTTACCCTAAGAACCACAAGTCATAAAACTTGAACAAGAATAAATATGGACCAACTAAATTTCTCTTGGCCTCAGCCAAATATAGAGAAAATCACAGTTCACAACTAGTGAACATAACTCAAGTTGTACAACAATCCAGAAACCCAAAATTTGGATATAGCAGCTTCCAATAATCATGAACAATACCTCAAATCCTCATCAACATAGCAACAAATACTAGAGAAAAACATAAAGAAAACATTGAATATCTACAACCTTTATTTATTATAATTTATCAATATCCTCGACATATACATCCAATAGCCATCATACATGACATAAATTGCAATAACAACTAGTTGACCATTTGAAATCAATGAAAACACCTTCATACTTGCAACAATCTCCCCCTTTGTCATTCATGACAAAATAACAACTCTGAACACACTTTCTCATAATTTTATTTCCCCACCCTTAGAAGATATTTTTTTACATGATACTCTCTCCCTCTTTAACATCAAGGGTAAAGGAAAAATAATTTTAACATTGATTTCCCCTTTGATATTAATAACACTACTAGTACTGAATACTCTTTCAATGAAAACATGAGATACTACCTACTACCCCTAAGAGGTAGCCGCCAAACATTGGTCTAGAAGAAAGATAGATCCATAGATCCACTGAACTGATTCATCTCCATATGCATCTAGTTCAAGAAAGGAGGGGCAATAACCCCTAACTTCTCCCAGAGATACTCAAAAGTATCTTTAGGAAGAGCCTTAGTAAATATGTCAGGAACCTAATCCTTTGTCAGTACATAATCAAGATTTACTTCATTCTCCACAACCTTCTCTCTCAAAAATTGATAACTTATTGACATATGATTTGTCCTTGAGTTCACCATTGGATTCTTTGAAATGTTAATTGCACCTATATTATCACAAAAAATAGAAAAGGGATGATCATACATTACTCTGATATATTTCAATGTCTATCTCATCCATAAAAAATTTACTACAGTAAGATGTTGTAACAATATAATCAGCCTCTACAGTGGATAAGGAAACTAAATCTTTCTTTTTACTCAACCATGACACCAATCTGCAACCAAGAAAGAATGCGCCACCACTTGTACTTTTTTTTTCATCAACAAAACCTACCCAATCTACATCTGTATAAGCACTTAGTGTAAAATAAATATCTTTGGGATACCACAAGACATAATCTAGAGTGCCATTCAAGTATTTGAATATCCTCTCAATAGAAGCAACATGTTTTTCTTTAGGTTCTTCTTTAAATCTAGCCACAAGACAAACTATATGCATGATATTAGGTCTAGTAGAAGTTAAATACAATAGCCCTCCAATCATAGATCTGTATTTTCTCTTATCATCCTTAGGTGAATCATCATCTTTACTCAATTTGTATCCAATCACAATAGGAGTGAATACTGGTTTAGAACCATCCATCCCAAACCTCTTCAACATTTCTCTTACATACTTTGGCTGTGAAATAAAAATCCCTTTTTTGTTTGATTGAACTGTAGCCCAAGAAATAAATTCATCTCACCAAACATAGATATCTCAAATTCTTTTTGCATCTCTTCAACAAACATCTTACACATTGTTTCATTTCTTGCAAAGATAACATCATCAACATATACAACCACTACAAGGATCTTGTTATTTTCAATTTTGAAGTAAAAATTACTATCTGCCATACCTTTATTGAAACCTTGTTGAATCAAATATCTGTCCAACCTCACATACCAATCTCTAGGAGCTTACTTCAATCCATATAAATCTTTCTTTAATCTACAAACCATATTTGGTTGATCTGATGACTAAAATCCTTCTAGTTGTTCCATGTAAACTTCTTCTAACTCACCATTAAAAAATGCAAACTTAACATCCATCTAATAAACTTTGAAATCTTTATGAGCAGAAAATATGAAAAGCATTCTAATAGCTTCCATCCTTTCCATCAAAGAAAAGTTCTCCTAAAAATCTATACCTTCTATGTGTGAGTAGCCCTTATACACAAGTCTTGCTTTATTTCTAACCACTTCTCCATTCTCATTCAACTTGTTTTTGAATACCCATTTTGATCCAATTATTTTTTTATCTACCAATCTAGGGACCAATTCCCAAGTTTGATTCTTCTCAATCTACATAATTTCATCTTCCATAGCTTTCATCCAATGCTCATCTTCACATGCTTCACTCACTGTCTTAGGTTCAACTTCAGAAAGTAAGCTCAGATTTATTTCACCAGCAATAACTCTGGTTCTTGTCAATAATATTTTTCTCTTGTCTCCAATGATTTGAATTTCTAAATGATTCTTCTACACATATTTAGGTGTCTTTGGGGACACCATCAGAGTTTCTTCTTCTTCATTCTGCTTCTCCTATTCTTCCACAACTTCTTCTACTCTTATGCAATCAAGTTCATCAGACACATATCCATCAAGTTCAATTGAATTCTTTAATTCTTCATCAACTTTGACATTTGTGCTCTACAATCTTTCTCAATCTTTTATTGAAACATTTGTAAGCTTTGTTTCTAGTATAGTATCCAAGAAAGATACCTTCATCACATCTAGCATCAAACTTCCCTAAATTTTCTTCATCCCTTCTGATATAACATTTGCTTCCAAATATCTTGACATATTTGACAGTAGTAATTCTTCCACACCATAGCTCATAGGGAGTCTTAGTACTATTAGCTTTTTCTTGAACTCGATTGAACACATAAACAATAGTGTGAATAGCTTCTCTCCACTAAAATTCTAGTAGACTTAGCTGTGTAATCATTGGTCTAGCAACTTCTTGAATCATTCTATTCTTTCTTTCAACAACTCCATTTGTTTGAGGAGTTGTCAGAGCAGATAATTGTCTTTTTATTACATGAACTTCATAAAACATATTAAACCATTGGAAGTAAATTCACCACCTTTGTCAGACCTCAAGCATTTTATTCTCAAATTTTCTTCATTCTCTACCATAGCCTTAAATTCCTTGAATCTATCACCTTATAGACTTATCACTCTTATAGGACCACAAAGATCTATATGAATCAAATCTAGTAGTCTAGTAATAAATTTTTCCTTTGATCTAAAGCAGTTTCTAGCTTACTTTCCAAATTGAAAATTCTTGTGAATAACATTAATAGGCTTTGTAATCCTTGGTAAATCTCTTATAGCTTGTACTCCACTGATTCTTGCCATATTATCAAAATTCATGTGGCACATCCTCTGGTTCCATAACCAAATCTCATTAATCTAAGACATAAAGCAATTTCCATCAACACCCTTAACTTGATAAATATTTCCATCATAATTCTTACCAACAACAATCGTGCTATTTTGAACCCTTTCCTGATTTCAAATCTCTCATCCTCAAATACAAGATCATATCCTTTACTACACATCTTTCCAACACTTAAAATATTATTCTCTAAACCCTTAACATAGTAGACATCATCAGTGTTATGCTTCCCATCAAAACTAACTGAACCTATCCCACAAATCTTAGCACTAGTATCATCTCCAAATTTAACTAAGCCTCCATCATATTTTTAAAGATTAACAAAATTTCTTGTCACCGGTCAAGTGATGTGAACAACCATTGTCGACAACCCAATAGTTATTTTCTTGTTTAGAATGAAGGGAAAAGATCATAGTATCTTCAACTTTCTCCAGAGGACTTTCCTTCACCTATCTTTCAGTATTTGCAAGAGTAGATATCATGTTTTATAGCCAAGAAAAAGCATTCATTATCATCAAAATCTCCATAATCAAACTCTTTGTCAGAAATACTAGCATCTTCATTTACATAATATGCTTTCTTAATCATCTTCCCTTTGTTTTCTTTGCTCAATCTATGTTTATTCTTCTTATCTATTTCCGGACATCTCGAAGCATAATAACCAATTCCTCCACAACTAAAGCATTTAAAGGGTAACTTACCTTGATATTTACTAGAGCCCTTTTTCATTCTTCTCACAAAGTTAGCTTCTACATCATCAAATTTCTCTTCATCTAGATCTTTAGCTTTTGTAGCCCTAACAACAGTTTCTATCTTCAATCCATTTCTCAAGACAGGATTTCTCATTTCATAAGATGTTAGAGTACCCAACAACTTATCTTTAGTAATAATCTATATATTCCTCAATATTAGATACTTTTTCACTGTACGCATTAGGGATTTTTTAATAATCTTCACAATCATGGATTCATCCACTCTAGCACCAATTCCTCACATTCCACCTATCAACTCATCCACTCTCTATACATAGGATTTAATGTTCTCATCTTCAGACATATGCAGGAGCTCAAATTGTGCCTCCAAATTTTTGCAACTATGCTTCTTTGACCTTTTCATCTCCTTGATGAATCATTTCCAATTCATCCTAAACCTCTTTAGCAGTCTTTAGATTTGCATCTTTAATTAACTCAAAATGTGAAAGACCATTCTTCAGAATAAAATTTTCCTTGTTGTTTGCCTCACATGCCTTGATCTCATTAGCTCTACTCAAACCATTTGTAGGAGGGTTGTAAGAAATTTTATAAGCTTACTGAACATAATATCCATAGTACTGCAGATATCCTTCCATCTTTATCTTCAAGAGGGAATAGTCAGTCCTATCAAACCTAGGGCACTCAATAGTGATCTTGGACCTTCCTTAAGCAGTTAAGCTTTCCATCCTGGACCTTCCTTAAGCGGTTAAGCTCTTCTCCAAGGAACCAAGCTCTAATATCAATTAGTGAACAAGATAATTGAGGGGGGGTGAATAATTTGTATCAAATTTTAACCTTTAAGAACTTCCACTAGATATTAGATCAATTATCATTCATAAATACATTTTTCTACTAATGTGATTAATTATTAAGTGTAAAAGAAAAAATTGGAAAACATCACACACACAACAACACTAGATTTATGTGGAAAACCCAATAAGGGAAAAACCAGAATGAGGATTAGCTCACAGTATAGAGAATATCAAAACCAAATACAAAGGCTCACTTCCAGAGAAGGCTCACTGCCAAAACAAGACTCACTATTCAAAACAAGACTCACTATCCAATAAGGGTTAACCACCTGGAGGGCTCACTACCACAAAATTACAAAGAAGATAGAAGAGATTGTTACAGAGAGAAAAAAATATCAATGCAACAAATATTTCCACCATAATTCACTCACACACTTGCAGAGATGCTTGAATGATAGAGTACACCATCACATACACACTATTTCCCATCTATCTCACATCCATCTTGCTTGTATTCATTCACTTTCACAAACATATCAAATTATATTTATACCATCTTCAACTTTGAATCTCATCCAAAGTCAACCACACACCACGTGCATTTACAAATTAAAATTAGGTTGGTGCCAAAACATTCTATGGTGGAATTAGAATGAGGGTGACCCAAGCACACACTTCAACACACTTTCATGAACTTCATGAGTAGTGTTTAACACAAGGTTGGCCAATACCTATACAAAATGAAAAAAATTAAGCACACACAACCTTAACATGATCCAATCTCTTCAGATAAAAAAATTAACTTGAAAATGACCTCATAAAATTATCTTGAGAACCGCAATTCATAAAACTTGAACAAGAAGAAATCTAGAGTAACTACATTTCTTGCAGACCTCAACCAGATACACAAAAAAGCACAATTCACAACTAGTGAACATAAATCACACTGTACAATGATCTAGAAACTAAAAATTTAGATATAATAGCTTCCAACAATCATGAAAAATACCTCAGATCATCATCAACATAGCAAAAAATATCAGGACAAAACCTGAAGCAAATAAGGAATACCTACAACCTTTCTTTATTACAATTTTCTCAATACCCTCGACATAGACATCCAATAACCGTCATACATTACATCAATGGCAATAGAAAATAGTTGACTAGTTGACATCAATAAAAACACCTTCATACTTGCAACAATCAGATCCACTTACAATGTGTTATGATTCCTTTTTTCCATGACTCATAATTATCCCTAGACAGAACTATTACAAAAGGATGAGTTGAACAACCCATGATTTCAATGATAATACACTTCTCAAATGATACAATTTGAGATGAACATATATAATATAGCTAAAATGAAGTAAAATGATCAAAATAATACTTTCCTGATTGCTAAAATATCCAAGTATGCTTTAGTAGACCCATTAGGAAAAATATGAAATCACAATGTACCTAGGACAGAATCAGGAAAAAGTGCATGGATTTTTGAATATAGCTCCTTAATACCTTTCCAATGTTCTAAGAATTATAAAAATCAGAGATCATGGCAAGAAGTTATGAGCTCAGGAGCCAAAAAGAAGATCTGACTTCAAACAACAAAAAATGGCACAAAACAACAAAATTTCTGAAAATTAACTTAGCCACTAGAAAATTGAGATCACCAACTTTCTGACAATATTTCATTTTAAAAATTTCACATGGGGTGAAAGTTATGAAATTTTGAAAAAAAATGGCTAATTTGGGCACAAAGGGGGAAAAATAGGACACTTTCAAGGCTAAAGTGGCACAAAAAAATGGCACCCAGGGGCTTAAAATTGGTTATGCATATGACTACTAGAGAAAGATGGGCAAAAAATAAAAGGCATTATATAACACATTGGAAGTGGCTAAACATTTTTCCACGTCTTTATGGACTCATTCTTGGACCAAAAACAACATATAAAAACATGTTTGGGGTAATAAGAATGATCATATCATAGGATTTATTGGTTCTACTTTTAGTGAAGCATCTTCAATTAGACCTATCATAAGGTATTCTCAAACATCTCATGCTCATGAATGGTTTGGACAAGAGTTTGTGAGATATTTGGAGATCCACACAAGCCTCTATTCCTAGATGATCCTACATCAAATTGCCTCATTCCACTTAATGATGTTGACAACATACTCTATGATGATGACACCTTAGATGAGTTTGAATATGATGTAGAAATTGAGCATCTTTATGATCCAGAGAATTCTCCTACTTCTCTAGTTGACATCACACAATCATCTTTTGTTAATGAGTCATTGATTACATCTAGTGATTCATTGTAACAAGTATCTGATAGTATTCTTGATTGGGATTCCTATTTGTCATACATTGCTTCTTTGTTTGGGGAGTCTCACATTTTAGATTTGGAGGGCCAATTTGAGGGTATATCTCTCCTATTTAATGATATTCATGGATCCACTATTGTCACTGTTAAAAGGCATAGGACAACTAAGAGGGAGGGTGAATCAGTTGTCACCAAATTCAAACACAAAACTTCAACACTTATCAATTACACAACCACACTGTTCTATTATTAGGTATGAACATTAAATACAGATAACATAAAGAAAATTCAACACAATGAACACTAGATTTTACGTGGAAAACCCAATGAGGGAAAAACCATAGTGAGGATTAACTCACGATATAAAGTGATAGAAAAACTGAATATAAGAGGCTCACTACCCAGATACAAAAGCTCACTACTTACAAGGAGGAACAGTGCCTACAAAATGGATTATAGAACAAAATTTGGCTTCACATCCAAGATGAACTGAAGAGAGTGCACCTACAAGTGTTGATATAGTTTCGGTGATGCTCAATAAACTGACTTAACACACTTCATCATCTTCACACTTTTCACATTCACAATTTTGTAGACACAACTACTCCTTCATCTCTCAATCTTCAAACCTATCCAACATATATACTTGATCCATTTGCAAGCATCAATTAGGTCGACATAATTAGATGCAATCCTTGTTTATCAAAAACACCAGTTTTTGACTTCAAGCTTCCACAAAATCTTCTCAGAAAATAAATAAAAATGTGCAGCATAATTTATTATGTCAGCACAGACCTAAGATAGGTTGCACATATATCCGCATAAAAAAAATTAATTTACCATAGCACCAACTATTCATTAGGTCGACCAAAGATGGACCTAATAACAAAAATACAACAATAGAATAATGTCAATATACCATATGAGCACTGGAGCACAAGAGATTCTGAACATGCATGCTTTCAACACCCATAAACTGTTGTTGCAAAGATGGCTTCCATTGCACCAAAAGATCGACCTGTTAATGCCCAATATAGCCGCTGGATTTATACAAGATCAAGATCCACATGAGGTGGTTAAACCATGTCACAAAGCCCAAGTGTCGCACTAGACTACACCTACCACAGGAAGAGGATACCAAGGGTCACACCTTGCAACAATCCCCCCAGTGTAAGCACGGGGTTCAAACCTATGACCTCGACTCTAATACCGATTGTTGCAAAGATGGTTGTCATTGCACCAAAAGATCGACCTGTTAATGCCCGATACAACTGTTGGATTTATACAAGATCAAGATCCATAGGAGGCAATTAAACCATGTCATGAAGCCCAAGCGTCGTACTAGATTATGTCTACCACAGGAAGAGGAGACCAAGGGTCACACCTTGCATTAACTATTTCTCAAAACTACAGACAACAACTATCAATAGTAGAGGATTGTGAACCAAAATACCGAAGGATGTAAGCTTCATACTAGTTCAGCTATCAAACCAAAATATCGGTTCAAGCAATAACGTAGTCTGCAGTTGTAACTCATATAACATGGTGACATTAATGATAACAAAAAACTATATAGTAGGTCATTCTTCTTCATTCTTCCAACAATCTCCCTCTTTGTCATTGATGGCAACATGTGCCAAAATTCACAAAATAGTATTCCTTCCTTTTTACTCCTTTCTACACACCTTTCTCCCTGCATACCTCTCTCTCCCTTTCTACTATTATTTTTCACATGACTCTCACTCTCTCCCCCTTTGACATCAATGGAAAAGGGTGACCAAAAATAGTATGAAACATTTGTACGGGGCATCATTGTATATACAAAGGAATTCCAATAGTCCATTTCAAAAATTCAAGTGAAAATGATGGTTTTTACATGAAATATTTTCTTGTAGCTCTCTCTTATGATCAGAAGGATCCTTTTCCAAGAAAGAATAACTGAATTCATTCTTGCACTCATGCCATCCAATAAGAATAACTACGTAAAGGAGGATGTTAGATTAGAAGATGGACATTATGGTTCACAATCTTCTACATCACAGAGAATTCCAAAGAGATGATCCAACTAGACCTCAACAATTTCTTTAACCAACCAGAAGGTTTTAACCATGTCTTCTCTTTTCCTTTGAGTAGTTATAAAATACACCTATAATTCACCAACTCTTATTCTCTGATTTCCATCCTTGTCTTTGAAGAAATCAAAATTATTTCCAATACTATTCATCTTAGATTCAATGGCTTCAATTCTGCTTTTGAAATTGTCAATAGGTGCTGGCCACTAGAGACAATACTAGTAGATTTTAGATATTTCTTTGATGCATTATTTTGTCTCATTAATATGTTCAGATAACACTTGTTTTGCTTTGGTACATCTTCTCTCAATAATACTATTAAATTTATGACCTTCGGGTCCTTCCAATAATGTTCTCTCTTCAATAATTTCTACTAGATTATTTGGCAAAGAATTTGATACATCTAAAACTGAAATACCCCTATCGAGAAAATAATCAACTAGTACATCATCAATTTTAAGTTTCTCAATTGGAGAGCATGCATTCCATATTTCACCAATCTTCTTCATTTCACCCTTGACTAGCATCATCTGTATACCTTTGGATCAAAGGAGTCAAATCTAGATAAAAATTCTTCTTCATTCTTCTTTTCTTCTGAGACATCTATTACAATAGTTTTCCTCTTTTTAGGTTCCAGAGGGGACTCACTAATGATAACTTCCAACTCTTTCTTACCAGAGGATGAACCCACTTCAAACTTACTAGGTATAGACATAACAAAGCATGGATCTGTCTTTAGGGATGTGAAATATATTCTACAAACATTTACATTATTTTCCAACGATTCCAAGTATCTGTAAACTTGTTTTCCAACAAGAATACCGGATTCTCATTCAACATTTTCTCTTCTCGGTAGCGAGTTCAAAAAGTAAAAATGCAAAGACACGAACAAAGATCCAAACCAAAAAGGATAACCCTCAACCAATGACATTCGGACATTCTCAGTTAGGTTTTCAAGTAATAGGCTACACAAATTAAACTGCTTGTTTTCCTTAACCATCATGTGTGCAAGATATACAACAATAGTCGAAGTCGAACCTTCATGATTTATGAAATAGATTTTATAATAAATGTCGTACACAACATACCTTATGATAGAATCTATGAAGTCTTTATCAATAGAGCTCAAGGGTCTTTATCAATGCCAGTAAGTTCCTCCACATCTTTGTATTTCACAATTTTCCTCCCAAGTAGATACCCAACACTGCATAAACCATATTTTGCTTCAATCGCATCCTTCATGAATAGGTAGGGTTTTTCTAGCATAATACTCTCATTCTTGAATCAACTTAACAAGAACAAAATGAATTATTTATCTACAAACAAGGGAAATTCTCTCCCCATAAGTGTATACCTAGGGTTTTTATGCTCTATAACTCATTTCCTTTAGCACTAGTTCCATTTATTTATCTTTCTATGATCAAATTCTTCCAACTCAACTCCTTTCAACTTTGGTGGAATATCGCCACTTGATCCTCTATCCATTGTCATGCTTATCTTTCTTGAATTCGTTATTGTTCAATCGAAACTCCTTCCTTTTCCCTTCTTCCCCTTTGTAAACTAAGAAATAATCCCTAAGCATCTATAATAATTCCTTCAAATTACTTTATAAAACTTCAAGATCATTCCAACACACCTACAAACTCTTCAAATGCTCAAGTGATCAGAAAGACTTAAGAATCTTACTTTATATTCCATCAGTTTTCCGTAATTCACATTAAATGTGGCAGACTTCAAAAAGCTGCTAAACATTCTTCCCAACACAGAAAAACCTACTTTGATCTGCAAATTAGCATGCCAACATGTTTTCTTCCAATTTATTTTCCAAAACCTCTATTTATTCATTCTTCACAATACATCCTCATGCCAACTTCTCACATGCTAGTCATCCAGGGTTTTTTATAGTTTTTTGATAATGCTCCCCTAAGACCATGCTAGGTCTAATTCCTAGAAGAATTGTTTGTACGAGATGAGGGCACATATACATTAGTAGTTTTAGGTTCTTCTTCTTTCTTCTTCCATATCTTATTCATCTCTTGCTTCACCTCTTCTTTGTCAGTTTTCTTTACCGGTTCATTGTTCTCTACTGGAGTCGATTGCTTTCCCTTCTTACTTGTGAAAAATTTTGAGATATGTCCAGGTTTGTTACAATTATACTAGACAACACTCTTTTGAGTAGTTTGACCTCCATTACTTCTTGATCTACATTGATTTTCTTTGTGTCCATATTTGTTGCATATATAGAAATAGCCATCAAAATATTGATTCATTCTACCTTCATTAAACCTATTCATTATTACCCAACTGATCATTCTCACCTAAGATCTGCATCCAGTAGCTTTATGTCCAACTTTCTTGCATGAAAAACATTGTCTAGAGAAGAAACCAGAAAAATAATTCATCTTGCTTTTGCACTCAGTTGCCCTATGACCGAACTTGTTACATGAAAATCAAACACCATTGAAAGAGGGATATCTTTGTGCATTACGTTGTCTCATAGGTGGCCTCCTTGTAAATTTTCTTGAATTTCCTTTATGCTTCCATTTGTCTTGAGTATTTTGATTGTCTTTTGATCTTTCACCTGATTCATTTCCCAAGCCATATTCATGTCCTACAAGAAGTTCTTCAAGCTTGTCAAAGCTAAATTTGAAATTGTTCTAACAGATTTTTTCCTTCTCCAATTTTACTCTCAAGTATACTACCTCTTGTTCAAGTTTAGTACATTCATCAGAATTGTTCTGCACCATTGTATTCAAACATTCTTCAATTATTTTCTTTTCTTCTACAAGTACTTTCAATCTGATGATCTCTTGTTTCTTGCTCACTCACTTCTTTATCTTTCCTTGAATTTCTTCAATTGTTCTTTCAATTTCTAGATACATTGATTAGCTTCATCTGTATTCTTTTTCAAGTCTTTATTTTCATTTTCTTCCTTATAAATATCTTCAAGTGTAGTCTGGAGTTCTTTATCATCCATTTGATTAACCTTCAGGACCTTCCTCAAGTGGTTAAGCTCTACACCAAGGAACCAAAGCTCTGATACCAATTGTTAAAAGGTGCAAGACAACTGAGATGGGGGTGAATTAGTTGTCACCAAATTCAAATAAAAAACTTCAACACTTATCAATTTTAGAACCACACTATTCTATTATTAGGTATGAACATGAAATGTAGATAACAGTATGCAAAATCAACACAGTGAACACCAAATTTTATGTGGAAAACCTAATGAGAGAAAAACCATGGTGAGGATTAACTCACAATATAAAGTGATAGAAAAACCAAATACAAGAGGCTCACTACCCAGAATACGACTCACTATCCGGATACGAGATCTAACTACCTACAAAATGGATTATAGAACAAAAATTTTCTTCACAACCAAGATGAACTGATGAGAGTGCACCTAACAAGTGTTCATGTAGTTTCAGTTATGCTCAATAAACTGACTTAACACACTTCATCATCTTCACACTTTTCGCATTCACAATTTTGTAGACACAACTACTTCTTCACCTCTCAATCTACATACCTATCCAACATATATACTTGATCCATTTGCAAGCATCAATTAGGTCGACATAATTAGATGCAATCCTTGTTTATCAAAAAAACCAACTGTCAACTTCAATATTCTATAAAATATTTTTAGACGATAAATAAAAATGTGTAGTATACTTTATCATGTTGGCATAGACCTAAGATAGTCGCACATATATCCTGATAAAAAAAATTAATTCACCATATCACCAGCTATTAATTAGGTCGACCAAAGATGGACCTAATAGAAAAAATGCAACAATAGAATAATTTCAATATACCATATGAGCACCGAAGCATGGAAGATTCTAAACATGCATGCTTTCAACACCCATAAACTATTTCTAAAAACTACAGACAACAAATATCATCTGCAGAGGATTGTGAACCAAAGTACTGGAGGATGTAAGCTTCATACTAGTTTAGATATGGGAACAAAATACCGGTTCAAGCAATAACTTAGTCTTGCAATTGCAACTCATATAACATGGTGACATCAATGACAACACAAAACTGTATAGTAGGCCATTCTTCTTCATTCTTCCAATAGTCACGTCATGTTTGTCTTCAAAGTTTTTTCAACATCAATGTCCACTTGTTCTTGGTTTGTCATGGTTTTTTGTGATTGGGCATGTCCCTGATTAGATAGTGACAACATCTTCATCCAAGAACTTGGAAACACATTAGCAGATTTTAGAGACAAAATCTTCATACATATGGATTCCTCTTCCTACCAATTCCTATCTATAATGGGAAGCATTCCTAAATTTTGTACTTGGTTTATCTTCTTCCTAAGGGGAGAAACATTGTTTGTAGGCATTAGATTATGTTTTGTCTTTAGATATTAACCATACTTACAAGATATTATACATTGGTGGGGGGAAATGTTGTCTCTCTTTTTCCCTCTTATGGGGGGGTCATTGATTGTATATACATGATGGATGTAGTCCTTGGGGGGTATGATTGAGTCCTCCATACATCATGTTTTTTTTTTTTTCTCTCTTTTGGAGAGGATTTTTGTCCCATTGGTTTTTCTCCTTTTCCCTAGTTGTGAGAGATTGATTTCATTTACATTTGCATTGTAAATGGGTACCTAACATGGCCTAGTATCCAGGACCCATAGTCATCTTCATCTTTGCATTAGTGTGCATAATAATATTCTCCCTAAGTTGCACTTAAGGGGGGTGTTGGTGTGAATAAATGGCTTGTACCTAGCTAATTCACTCACTAGGTAATTAGGGGACATATTCACATGATAAGTTTACTTAGGATAAAATATTCCTTATAGAAGTCTTAGTTTTCATGTCTAGAATTTATCTTATCCTAGGTAGTTATGAGTTAGTTTTCACATGTTATAGGATTAAGAAACTTGTCATAATCTTATCTAATCCTATCTCTCTACCCTACCTTTATAAGCAGGGCATCTCATGTACATTTTTATATTCAACCATTATTCAACTTGCATTGTTGAAGCAAGCTTTCTTGCCATTTTCTCTCTTGTGGAAGATATTTTGGTCTAGCAATTGTCCCTGGGGGTGTTGGGGAGTCACCATTAACTCCCACAATGAAAAAGATAAATATGTAGTGCTATCTTATATGGGATCTATTATAGGTCCATGCCAACCTATCTTAAGGTTTCTTGAGTTTTGAATTGTGGTTTCTTGAGTTTTGAATTGTGGCACATTATGTGGGTGAATATTTTTGGAGCTAACAAGTCATATTTTGGGTATTACATTTAATTAGGCTGACCTAATTGATGTTTATGTTGGACTGGTTTCGATGTTTTGGGGAGATAGATGTGAAATGTATTGTGTGTGATGTGAATTTGAGCAGATTAGTGTGAATTCAAGTTGAAAATTTTGTGAATGAAGAGCAAGGCAGAGTGTTGAACCAGAATAAGATAAATTTTGTTGTTGTGCTTCAATGGAATTGTAATTCATGCATACATAAGACGCAATTGTAATAGTTCAAAATAGGCTATGAGCCACCATCTCTCTTCTATATTTTTCTCTATAGACAGTGAGAATTTTTGTAATATACTATAACCTGTTATAATATATTATGAGCTAACCCTCATCGTGGTTTTTCCCATTTTGGATTTTCCATGTAAAAATCTTGGTGTTTATGTGTTATGTGATATTGTGGATGTTTTCATGCTTTCTTTCCTTACTATAGTTGAATATACAATAGTAATTGGATGTTTGATGTTTGAATGACTTAAGAAAATACCGATTCACCCCCCTCTTAGTATTCTGGGTGTTCAACTATTGGTATCAAATCTTGGTTCCTTGGAATGAGCTTAACTGCTTTGGGAAGGTCTTGGAGATTGAAAACATGGCTGATAGAAAGTTTCCTATTCCTCCAGAAGAAATCCCTAGTTTTGATTTTATAGAAGAAGAATGCATGCTTTGCAATGATGGAGAACCCAAAGCTACTCTTGAAGATATGGAAAGAACTAAAGGTGAAAATAGAGATCTAAAGGAAATTTTCAAAGATTCAAATGAATGTGTCAGAAAATTGAGAGAGAAAATCAAGAATTTCAAAGAAAGGCATAAGGAAGCTAGTGGACAACTGAAAAAATCAAATGAAACTATCATTAGACTAAAAGTGCAAGTTGAGGAAAGGAAAAGAATTGAAGATTTGTTGAATGCAATGGTGAAAATAAAATATGTTGAATGCATAAGGCTTATTTAGTGGTAAATATGTGATCAAATTTGGAAGAAGCGAGAAGTCATGAAGACAAATTCAAGATGAATTCTATAATTCTTGATGAGATGATTGTAGGTTAGAAAACATCCAAAGACAAAGGTGGTTTGGGATTTGACAAAGTTGAAAGCTCAAAATCAAGTTAGACACCTAATTTAGAAGAGAATATCAATGAACCAAAGAAGAATGAAGATAAGAAGAACAATGACAAGATCTAGAATCAAAGAAATGAAGCTAGAAGACCTCCAGTCAGACAACCAGATGCTCAAAGGTACCCATATTTCAATGGTTTTTTTTACTCTTACAATAAATTTGAACATAAAGCAATGGAATGTAGAAGAAAAATGAATCAAAATGTTTCATCCTTTACTAGTCAATGTTTTACATGCGAAAGATTTGGACATAGAGCACGTGAATGCAAAAGTCAAATGATTCAATCTTTCAATGTTTACTATTATTGATGTAATGGATTTTGACACAAATATAATCAATGCATATATAGAGTGAATGGAAGGAATATTGTTCAAAATAATGTCATATGTCACAATTACAATAGACCTAGACATATTGATAAAGTTTGCAAAATAAAAAATACAAGGATAATTCGGTTAAAAGGAATGAACCAGTCAAAAAGGTTGATCTAGTTGAAGTAAAGAAGGAAATGGAAAAATGATGTAGAGAAAGGTGGAAAACTTCTCAAAATGACACACAAATGAACATCAGATCAACTTCAAAATAGGTTTCAAAGAACTCATCAAAATTCCACCATATGAGCATGCCCTACCTTGTAGCATATGCAACCTGGTTTAAGCCACTTTACACTCAAGCTTTCCAAAACACTTACCAAATAAAATATGGATTGAGATACCCTTTTAGGGCCTACACAACATATCTAAAAACCAATAGTGATTATTTTGTACCAACATATACTTTCAATACACCTACCCTGCTCAAGGCTACTCAATTAGCCTACTTTTACAAAGCAACCCCTCTCTAACCTTATCCCATGACCATGAAACTTTCAAAAATGTCTCAAATTGTCTCAAAACAAAGGATTTTCAAGGTCCTAACCTTCTATGACACCTCTAAGATCCCTGATCACAAAAACCTCCATAAAATGTCTCAAAACTAGGGCTTGTTGGATCCTGGCTTTCCACACACTTCCAGAACTTTTTAATTGACCCTACACCATTAGGAAAACATATTTAGTCTATCACAACTCAAAAACATACCCATCCTTAAGGCATATCTTCTACTGCTATACCCTAGCCTCCATCTTCAAACACTTTTCACTATCAAATCTTGGTGTACACCACTTGATTCCTCTTTCCTGCACTTTAGTTTGTTATATTGGTATGATACAAGTTAATTACGATCCATTTCATTGTTCTTAGTCACATATTCCATGAAATGGATCATTTATCCATGAAAAACCCTCAAACTAGTGGAAAATCTGTGTTTTCCTAAGGACAGTCAAAAGTTGTGTACAAGAAATTGATTTTGATTAACTTTCAGAGCATACAAAGGTTTTAAATCAAAGTTCAATAGGAATCAATACAACATCAAAAAGAACACAAAAAGATGCAAAAAATGAAGTTTTACTATTTTTTCTGAGAATAGTCCATACAACCACTTCCCCAATCGATCAACCTCTGTACAAATGATGCTTTTGGGGTTATAGATCAATCCCCCAACTATCCCAACCAATTAGAGTTTTTTTTCATTACATTAAAGTTGATTAATCCCCTAAACTCACTTACCCACCCAAAACACAACTAACCGTTGGAATTCAAAAATTTGAATTTCCAAGCATTATTTATTGATTTGTTATTGACTAAAAACTATCTAACATTTAATATTTAACCTTAACTGATCTAATTAAAACATTATAGACCTACCTACACCCCTTGGACACTATTGGTCCACTTACAAGGTTTTTTGGTCCTATGGTCCTTTCAAGACCCTTAGGACTTTTGATATTCCCATTACATCTATTCATCCCAAATGCCATTATAGGCTCCAAGATACCATAATTGATGTTTTGATTTGATGGAAAGATCTTCCTGACCCCTGCAACCTCCTAGCTCTTGAACTGACCTCTAAGGACCTTGGGTACCCCTGCACCAAAAATGTTTGGATAAAGAAGGAAGAGACAAAAGATAAAAGAGAATATGTACCATCCTCTGGTGCATATGTTTCCTCTAGAAACTAAGCAAAGAGCTATGGCTAAGGGTAATTTTTAATGGATATCTTTTATCCCCCATTAGAAAGGAGGTTTCAATGCCAAAACACAAAGATATGTGATGTAGATCAACATGATTGATCTATTGGTGAAGATTGCAGAAGAAAATATGTAATGCAAAATTTTGTTGAGCTTCACAAGTTGAATGTGCATATAGATTAAGTGTTGTTGGCTTTATGTGTTAAAGCATTCAATATAGAATTAGGTCAAATCAAAGGGTTATAAGAAAATTCACTAAGGAAAATTCATTTCACAAAATAATTTGAAGAGGAGTAGAGCTACAAGAAGAGAATTCAAAGTGCATAAGGTAATTTGAGATTCAAAGCATTGAAACCCTAGTTCAATGAACAAAGTAAAAAGGTATTTTGAAAATATTGCGTGCCCTAGTTTTCAAAAAAAAAAATTGAAAGTAGTTTAAATATAATTTGCAATGGCTACACCAAGGGTCATATAGGTTACAAAGAAACCACAAACAAAGTTCAAGAGATACCCTGTGAGAGCCATAGAAGATGACCCATTAGGTGCATTCTCAGATATTCCATATGGGGTCTTATTGAATGAATATATTGAGGCATACATTCATGGAAAAGTGGAAGAGAATTCCCCCACTAAGATGAGTGATACATGGGAAAATGAGTTAACTGGCAAGGATTTCGCCCTAAAGCCAAGGAATAAAAACCTAGCTGAGAAGAAACTAGATGTATGGCAATGGTTTCCTAATTTATTCTATGATGTCAAGTGGATTAGAATGGAATTGAGTAGAGTTCATGATGATTTTTTCTAGACTAATGTACCTCACAAGATAACAAAGGAAGTGATAAGAGAGGTCATTTGTTTATGCTCCATTGAATCACTTCCTATTTTAAAATCCATAAAAATGAAGTGGTGATGGAGAAAACTTGTGCTACTTATGATAATAGATCTCTTGATGTTAGTCCTATTAGAAACACAGTTGTTAGATATGTTCTTATGGTTATTGGCTAAAAATTTTATTACACCAACAAGGATAACTCCATATATGCCACTACAATCAATGTGGAAAATGAGATGGTCGAGAATGGTGTAGACTATGAGATCTATGAGTTTCATAGGTAAAAACTAATGGAGAATTTGAAGTATAAAAAGGAAAATAAATATGTGTTTAATTATGGCACCTTGGTTATGTGCTTACTCTTCTATTTATTGAGGGAGCTTCCCATAGTTGGAAAAGTAAACTGGATAAGTGGAAGACCTATTGCACATCACATTGCAGAGTATATGAGGAACCTTGAAGATGCCAAAGAGAAAGATGATGCCCATACTACTTTCTTTGTAGTGTTCCAGAAAAGAAAGCATGAGAGGGAGAGGATCCCAAGGATACTGGTTGAAAATTATAAAAATAATATCACTTTTCTTATATCTACAAATGAATGTATGATGGACATAGTTAAACCAAGGTATATATGGATAACTGCATAGTGATATGAGATCAGTGAACAAGAGATAATAAGTTATGCTAATATCTTGTTGAAGAGCCTAAAGGATACGACACAACAAAGTGATACTTTTGAAGAAAAATATATGGAAGTAAACATGAAACAAAAGGAACCTATCATTAGAAAGAGTGTTGATGCTATGGTGGGTGCATATGAAAAAGAAATGGGACTTTGTAAGGAGAAAGTGTAGTATGTAATGAAAAGAGCTAGAGTAGATATGAGTACTGGTGAAGCTTCAAGTAGCTCAAGGAGATCAGGAAAAAAAACTACCACACCACCATCTATTAAAAAGTTCTCCAAGGCTTTACCTTCTACTAGAGAGAAGAGGAAGAAAACTACTAGTCCTTTGATAAGGGAGAAATCCCCTCCGATCGCACATACAAGTGTAGAAAAGAAGACAACCTATGATACATCTATTTCTTCCTCTACAAAGAGAAGGGTGAAACAAAAATGAAAAAGAGAGAAGTGTTGATGAAGAAGAGGAATTGGAAGAAGATCTACCTCCTCTAGTCCATAGAAGAAAAAGTGATGCTTCATAAGTTGAAGCTAGCACCAAAAGGAGAAGAATTGATATAGTTGATACTGAGAGTGAAGAGGAGATAGATAAAGAGAAAGAAGCATTCAAGATTCTCATAAGGGAAAATAAGAAGGAAGCAAAGAAGGCTTCTCTGAAGAAGAAAAAGAATGTAAAAGGAAAGAACTCGGGTAAAGGAAAAGAGAAGAAATAATCTGAACCAGTAAAGCCTCATTCCCCCGTGAAGTTAGAAGCATCATATAACAATATCCTACAAAATGAAATGTTGAAGGAGATTGTAGCTTTGTATAAGCATGTAGATGAGGTGGATAAGGCCACCATCATTGAAGCCATAATAGTATATTATTGTACTTGAAGTTGACATACAAAATATCAAGAAATATATTCCTAATGATTTATGGAAATTTTTGTTGAAGAGAAGACAAGAGGCAATACAAGAGAATGAGAAGCTAAAGGAATAGGATTTGAAGAGAGTAAATGTAACATTATCAGAAGATGATAGAGCCACATTGGCTACCATAGTTTGCAAATAGGTAAGGAAAAAATAAAGGATTACTACCCTTATGGGTAAAAACAAATATGACCTCAAGAGGATCAGAAAGGAGAGCAATGATAAAGCTAAGGAAATTGTATAGAAGCTAGGTTTGCTTCCAGTGTTTGAAGGAGTAAATGTTGACAGCACTGCTTTGGAAAAAAATGTAGAAGTAGAAGTGTAGATAAATGTTACCCAACATGGTCATGATACTAATGATGAAGCTACAATAGAAAACACTCCTTTGGAAGTGGACGACATGAAAAGGATACAATGATCAAACAAGACATAGCAAATGAAAACACCTTCACTCCTCCTATATAAAATGATGAATTTTATCCTTTGGTAGAGATAGAAAAAACTATAGAAGATGAAAACAAGAATGAAAATGTAGATGCAAAAGTAGAAGCAAAGTGAGAAAAGAAAGACGAAGTGAAGAATGATGAGTAGAAAGAAGAAGAGGATAAAGAGGAAGATGTTCAAGAAAAAATATGGATGTATCTGAAGATGTGGAAGAATACAAACCAGATGACTCTAGTATTACAGAGGACAAAGGAAAGGTTGTGGAAATTGCTAAGGCTTCTGGTGAATCTTTTGGCTCCTTTGAAGATTCTCTAAAAATTATACTGAGAATATAACCTAATTTTCAACCAATTGTATATTCCCAATTACTTCAATTTCCAATGCATCAAGGGAACATTGACATGGAGAAGATATCTCCCATCCAAAAGCTTCAACTAGGATACATGGTCCATGCATATTCGAGGAAAGAGATCATTGAATCAAATTGAAAGAGTGGAGAATTAATGGATGGGGCGGTTAAAGTATTTCAAGAGATCATACCTAGATCAAATATTGATCTTGCTCCATCTGATATGGGATCTATTATACATCCATTACAACCTAGCTTAAGGTGTTTTGAGTTTTTAATTGTGGCATGTTATGTGGGTGAAGTGTTTTGGAGGTGAAAAGTCATATTTGGGTATTAAATCTAATTAGGCCAATCTAATTGATGTTTATGTTGATGTGGATTTATATGTTGATGCGGATGTATATGTTGGATTGGTTTTTGTGTTTTGGAGAGATAAATGTGAAATGTATTGTGTGTGATGTGAATTTGAGCAGAGCAGTACAAATTCAAGTTGCAAATGTTGTGAATGAAGAGCAAGGAAAAGTGTTGAACTAGAATCATATAAAGGTTGTTGTGCTTCAATGGAACTATAATTCATGCATACATAAGATGCAATTGTAATAGTTCAAAATAGGGTGTGAGCCACCATGTCTCTTCTATCTTTTTCTCTATGGATAGTGTGTCCACTTAGATAGTGATTCCACCTGCAATGAACATTTCTATAATATACTATAACCGGTTATAATATATTGTAAGCTAACCCTCACTACTATTTTTCCCATTTTTTATTTTCCATGTAAAAGTCCTAGTGTTCATGTGTTATGTGATATTGTGGATTTTTTCATTCTTTATTTCATTAATACAATTGAATATGCATTATCAATTGGATGTTTTATGTTTGAATGGTTTAAGAGAATAATGATTCAACCCCCCCTCTCAATATTTTGGGTGTAACACAATTATAATATTTCATATCTGAAAATTGCATTAAAATTTCATTCAATCATCTATTCATACTTGTATTTGACATTTAAAGTAAACTCTCATCATGGATATGTGTTTTGGTCAAATGTGGATGTCTTTAAAATCTTTGGTTGATGTTTCAAGTTGTATGTTTGGTGATGATTTGAATGCAATTGAAAACATTCAAGAATCTTCATCTCCTAATGAATGTCCTAGTGATATAGATATCTTAGGCCAAGATGAAGATAACATGCAAGAATTCACACAAACTTGCTTCCGTAACCTTGAAAACAATGCATCTTTCTATCCCTCCATTCAACAACCAACACCTTGTATCATCCCACTGATTGACATGTTCAACCTCTTGCATCAGAAATTGAATCACAAAGAAAGCCTCAATGAACAACCATGAAGGGACTTATTCATAATGTGAACATTGATACTAGATTCAATCCTATGCCCACAAGTTTTTTGATTAGAGATAAATAACAGGTTTTGAAGGGGCCCAGAACCCTTTACAAATAAATAAATTGAACTAAAGATAAAAGCATAACATCAGCAAACAACCCATCAATAGAAACCTAGCAGCAAAAAAGAAGCCAAAAAGGAGAAGCACCCAACAATACTACATACTTTTCAGAATGTTTACTGCCTCTACATCATAGATGATAGCTTTCTGTGCATCATCAAAAACATCAAAACTTTCCTTCCCAGAAGCTCCTCCCTGAGCTTTAGTTAAATGTTCCTTGTACGTGCTCTAGGACCACCCATATTAACCTCATAAATCAAAACAATACCTTTTTCACAATTATTCCCAGTAGCAATAGCTTCACCCATCTGCTTACCATCAACAACACCCCCTTCATCATGGGCAGAATCTTTCCTTTTCTTAGCACTAACTAGAGGAGAGGAAACAACATCATACTCAAAATTCCCATCAATTTTAAGACCCTCCCCATCTCTCATCACATAGTCCCAAAATTTCCCCATTTGTTCCTCAAGACTGAGGATTCTTTCATCCATGTTCTACTTCATTTTGAGGGTTTCCTCCACCATCGTGTTTGCCACAGTGTTTAAGGATTCAAAAAACTCATCAATTTGGTTTTGAATAGTGGACCCCTTAGTCTTGTTAACCATACCCCTGACTCTGACATTTATTTTATTGAGCTCATAGAAAAACCACTTAAAAATCTTAAAGAAAACAAGAGACGCCTCACAAGCAGTGCTAAGCACATCATAGAAATCATTTCCATCAATATTAAAAACCATTTTACCCAAGGAATCCTCATCCTCAGAAGAGCTATTCCTATCATTTTCAATAGGGGGTTCCTTAACTTTTTCCACAATGACCGGATTTTTAAGCTTGCAGATGGAGCTCGCAATTCCCTCAGCCACCACTTTTCTCTTCATAACCCTCTCTAGGTCCTCACCCTAGGGTTCCAGAACACTAGCGAATGAACAAAATGTTGAATTGAATCATACCAGCCTCTATTGGGGGTTGTTACTTATTTTTGTACTTGTTGTTCTATTCTCTAATTACTTTTTCAATTAGGAATAGTGAGAAGACTTTCTTTTCTTACCTAATTGAATTTGGTGAGATCGAATACTCCTATGTATTACTTATCTTTCATCTGCATAGCCGGCTGAATGCTTAGGGAATCATCAACAAAGAGGTTGCCCACAATGGTGAGAGGGCACCCTTGCTCCATAATCTAACTCCCAAACCGCAACACCCTTTTCTTCCCACTGGCTTCCCCAATGTCCTTCATCTTGGTGTCTGGAGGCAGAGAGGAATCCTCTCCATACAATTCATTCCTAATCTTCGGACCCCTACTTGACACCACAGCAACAGGTTCATCACTACATGTTAAATAAGCACCATTGTCACAATCTTCCCCTTTTTTCTTCTTTCTCGAGGGATGGAAATGTGGACCCCCTTCCAAAGAGGTAAGAGAATCTAGCACAAACTCCACATCATCCTCTGACTCATCCTCTTTACCAAAAATCAACTTCCTTGTCTTTTCCCTTTTACTAATAGGTTCATCATCAGAAGTCATTCCATACCCTTCTGCGGGTTTTTTACCCTTTGGGGTAGCCATAGGTTTGGTAACCTTAAAAGATTTTGCATAATTAGAAATCAAGAGAATTAACCCAACATGTAAAACATGGTTTTTTGGGTTCTTCTTGCGATCATTAATCCCCACATCAAGAGACATAAGAAGATAAAATGGGAAAGAGACCCTCCTCTTGTGACGAAAGTGATTTAACAGAAGGAAATGGTAGTTACTCACCACCGAGAAATGGCCTTTCAGGGTAATGTAGTGCATCAATTCCTCTGCAACATCCCCCCAAAGAGCCTTAAGGGAGTTGTGTTGATAGCCACCACTCTTATCAGTCTTTAAGTCCTTCTCTTCATCATCTTTGAAGAACATTTTCATTGTAGTCTTCACCTCCTTTTTATCCCTGAAAACCTTCATACCATCCATAGGAAGACTTGTAATTCCAGCAATGAATTCATCATTCACCTCAAACTTGGTCCCATAAAGTTTAAGAACTCTATCATTCCAACCCTTAAGAAAGAGCTTTGTCACCCGAGGATTGTTTCCATGAAGTCTTTCTAGATAGGGGATTAGTCCACCCTCAACCAACACCTTCCATACCTCCTTCTCCTTCACAGTATTACTAGATTTGGGTTCAACCCTATTTCTATCACCCCCCATATTGTCGCAATTCACACCAGAAGCCAGCTTACAGACAATAAGCTCAACACCAAGAATACTCTGGAACACAATGCCAAAACAACCCAGAATCTGTGTGAGGCCAGAGCTAGGATAGGGGAATATAACAATTCTTTCTTTACGACACCATGTGCCCATATGACACTCATGATTTAAATCTCACATCCCATTCTTATTCATAACATTCTTCCAAGTGATGATAAGATTGCACGCTGCCCACCATAATAGGGCTTTAAGAGAGATTAATTCAACACTCATTATTTATCACAGTAATTTCCTCTATAGGAAGAGGGTCATTATGACCCCACTCCCTAAAATCTCTAACACCAATGTTTGCAAAGATATTTGCAAGCCTATTTCCTTCTCTAAGGATATGTGATATATAAACCTCATCAAACAACTTTAACATATCTAAAGAATCCTTTATTAGGGACTCAATAGTCCAAGAGGGAGGAGAATTATTTTTCAAATTGTTTATAATATTCAGAGAATCCCCCTCAAGCCAAAAAATTTAAAAACCTTTGGTTTTAGCCAATCTGAGACCATGATAGGTTGTAGCTCCTATACCCACAAAGTTACCAATACACCTATCAACTTAGAAGAGCATTATGGTCAAGGATTTAAAATATTAAGCAAACAAGGATGTGACATAACAAATGAGCACAAAATCCATCCATTGCTAGAGTAACAACCATCAGAAGATACAAAGGGATTAGGATATCTAGATCCTCCCCCTCCACATCAACCAGTTGTCCAATCAAGTAATAAACCCAAGAATCCTGAAGCTCATGATCCCATTGAACTTTTACATCCCCTATTATATCAATTCAAAATTGAGCATGATTTCTATACACTATTACATTGTAGATTAATTAAATTACCACCTAAAATTGAACGATTAACCAAGAAAAAAAGAGATAAAAATGGACCATATTATGCATATCATAGAATTTTTGGATACCATATAAATGATTGTAATTATTTATAGGAGCTATTAAGACAATTTGATCACAATAGGCATTAAATTGATTAGCATGCATGCACTTTTCTCATTGCCATGTGATAGTTGTAGAATCTTAGCATACTCACTATTATATGTATTACACTTTATGTAAATCATTTTACCATATTACAAGGAGCACCATATCATCATTTATCTAGACTCTTCCTTGTTGTATATTTGGGGAAAGGGGTTTGGTAGCCTTGTCCTAGTACGACACTTTTTGTTTCCCCTTTTGCTAGTTATCTGCCTTCCATATATAATGAGCAAGATTGGGATGCAAATGACCTAATTTAGGTTGGCTCATATGTGACATACTTTATTTTTTCTTATTTCAAGTAAGGTGTTGTCATTGATGTCAACTGGTCAACTGGTTGTTTTTGCCATTAATGTCATGTATGTTGGTTATTAGTTGTATATGTTGAGGATATTGAGAAAATTGTAATAAAGAAAAGTTGCAGGTATTCATTGTTTTGTCTGGGTTTTGCTCTGAAACGTGTTTCTATGCTAGTAAGTATCTGAGGTATTATTCATGATTGTTGGAAACTGCTATATCCAGATTTTGGGGTTCTGGATCATTGTATAGTGCGATTTATGTTCACCAATTACGAACCATGCTTTTTTGTGTATCTAGCTGAGGTCTAGGAGAAATGTAGTTGCTCCATATTTCTTCTTGTTCAAGTTTTATGTCTTGAAGTTCTCAAGATAAGTTGATGAGGTTGTGTTCAAGAACAAATTGTTGAACAAAAAGATTGGATCGTGTTAAGGTTGAGTGTGCTTAACTGAATTATGTGTTTTAAATTGGTTTTTGTTGACCTTGTGTTAAAAACTACTTACGAAGTTCATGAAGCATGGTGAAGTGGGTTGGAACTTATTTAGGTCCTCATTAAGTGTGTTTTTTGGTTTCCCTCATTCTAATTCCACCATAGAATGTCTTAGCACTGACCTAATTTAAATTTGTGATTGCAAATGGTGTGTGACCGACTTTGCATAAGTTTCAAAGTTGAAGATGGTATAAATATAAGTTGAGATGTTTGAGAAAGGTGCAAATGAATGCAAGAGAAAGATAGATGTGAGATAGATACAAAATAGTTTTTGGTTGATATGATCTTGATCAAATTATTGTGAAATCTAATTGTAGAGTTTTCAGAGGAAGTAAGTTGAAGGTGTACTCTATCATTCAAGCATGTCTACAAGTGTGTGATAAAATAATGGTGGAAATCTCTATTACATTGAGACTATTTTCTCTAAAACAAAACTCTTATGTCTTCTTCTGTATTTTTGTGGTAGTGAGCCCTCTGAGTAGTTAACCCTTACTGGAATATGTGTCTTGTTCCAGACAATGAGTCCTATTTTGGCAATGAGCCTTTCTATTCGATTTTGATTAAACTACTGAATGATTACAATACCGCCAAAGACATATTTAATAGTGAGCCTATTTTAAATATGTCTTTGGTGGTATTTTAATCATTCAAATTCAATTTGCAATTATCATCTTCAGGAATCTAATTTTTGGGAAATTAGATAAAAACCTATAAATACATAGTCTTTTTATTATTTGAAATCTAACACGCGTGATCCAATATTCCTATGAGAAAATATCATTGTAAAGAGAATTTAAGAGAATATTTATTAGTCATTTGTTGCAACATTCAAAATCCTAGCATCATGTCCAAGCTTATGTGTGTTCATGTCATCTTGTGAAGGCTAACATGCATTTTTTATCCTAAAGTGTCCATGAATTTCAAGTGTCCAAATCTATCAAGAAAAGAAAGATCAGATTCCTTGGAATGGTGTGTTTATCTTTAGTCCTCTAAGGGAATCCATTGAAGGGTTGGTGATTTATAACAAGCATTGTTCATGTTGGATTTTGTGCATGTGTTGTTGATATGTGGTTGTCATTGATGTCAACACTATTAGCATTTGGTGTATTGAAGGATGTATATGTCAAGGATATTGAGAAAATTGTTAAAAGAAGTGTTGTAGGTTCCCTATGGAACTATGAAGGTCATGAAGGTGTCTTGTTCTATACGTCAAAGATCAGTTGTTGTGGATTAAAGGTTCTTTTACTGAGTGTATCTAGTTAATCCATTGGAAGTTTCAGAGGTCCACGTGAAGATCTGTTCGTGTTGTGAATAATTGTGTTCTAACAGTATTTATGTGGGTTCTATCAGTGTTCCTGAGTGAATTTTATGTGTTTTTGGTGCTGCAGATGTTTCTCTGTTAGTTCCTATTGTTTTTGGATGCTTCTAGATTTTTCTTTATCTTTTTGGTACGTCCACATTGATCGATGTTCTCATGGTCAAATATTTTTCTATGCATGTTCATTTTTCATGTTCTTGGCTGACATGATGGTGGTAGCGTGTTGTGGACCTTTGAGGTAAAATTATTTGAAGTATTTTTTGTGTTGGAGCTATTAATTTGGGTCTCCACTATGTTGCGGCTGACCTTGGTGGATTTGCATTGCAAATTTACTTGTAAATTTGGGCCAACATTGAAAATGTGTTTTATATTCCTAGCCGACTAAGTTGTTGTAATCTCATGTTACGGATATATAATAGTGATTGTTTCATCAGTGTAAGGTATGCAAAAGAAGATCAGAGTGCTCAGTGTGCTCCTATGTGTGTATGTGCAAATATCATTCGATTGTTGAGGAGAGTGTGAAGTAGATTGAGCAAAGTGTGAATAAGTTTGAGCAAAGAGTGAAGAAGGTTTTTATGTGCTTAATTAGAACTGTAATCAGGCTTGTGTAGAAGCTATTTTCTTAGTTCACAACTTGGATGGTTTTAATCCAAACTTTTCTTTGGATAGTGAGTCCTCTTTTGTATTTGAGCAGTGTGCTTGAATGCAATACATTCCCATTATTCTTATACCTTTAATAGGGTATAATATTATGGACTAACATCCACTGTGGTTTTTCCCCTAATAGGGTTTCCACATAAAAATATTGGTGTTCTTTGTGTTTTTGATGTGTTGATTGTCTATGGTTTATTATTCATTCATCATATTTGAGATTAAGTTAAGTAAAGATTAAAAAGTTTAAAATATTATGTGACAACTGATTCACCCCCCCTCTTAGTTGTATGTCCTTGTTTTTCCAAAAATTGGTATTAGAGCAGGTTCCTCTAAAGAAGTTTAAAAGCTTGAGGTGATCTGAGATGGAATCATACAAGAAGGACAATCCTAGATTTGATGGAATGAACTACTCATTGTGGAAAGCTAGGATGAAGTGTCATTTGAAGTGTATTGGTGAACCCTTCTTGAAAATTACAAAGAATAGATATGTTATTCCTATGACTGGTCCCCCCACTGCTAATGAGATTGAAGAAGCTGAGAATAATGTCTAGGCTATGGAAGCCTTGTTGAGTGCTCTAACAGATTTAGAAATGAAAAATGTGTTAGGTTTGAAGATAGCTCATGAGATGTGGAAGAAGTTGGAAACTTTGTATGAAGGAGATGTACATGTGAAGATGGCTAAGCTATAGAGTTTGAAAGGCAAGTATGAAAATCTAAAGATGGGTGAAGATGAAAATATTTCTTCTTTTATGCAGAAAGTAAATGAACTAGTGATGGGTATTAGATGTGTTGGTGGTATTCTAGAAGAGGAAGAAATTGTGGCCAAAGTGCTCAGATCATTTCCTCCCTCCTAAAAAGAAAAGGCTCATGCTATTGAAGAAACTAGATCAATGATGAATGTGACAAGGGACACACTGATTGGTAAACTTGTTGCCTTTGAGCTAAGCAAATTTGGTGATTTTGTTCCTAAGACTAGAATTGCATTTAAGACTACTATATCCAGAAGAAATAAGCAAAGATATGATCTAGGAGAGAGTTCTAGAAATACATTCAAGTATGAGGAAGAAATGAAACAGCTTGAAGATGAAGAAAGAGAAGTAAAAGAGCTGGAAGCATTGATTGTGAAGAAAGAAGGTAGAGGACAAAGTAAGTATAAAGGAAATTTTCCTATCAAATGTTTTTCTTGCAGTAAAATAGGTCGTTTTGCTTCAAGGTGTCCTGAAAGAGTCCCTAGATCTAAGCCTTACAGACCTAGATTTCAAAAGAAATGTTATTTTGCTAAAGGAGTGACTCATGATGAGTATGATAAAGAGAATGGAAATGAAGATGATCGAGTTTTTATTGCTATCAAGGAAAATTGTCCCAAGGCTACTGAATCTACTAAAGTTGAGAAAGCTCTTGCAGCTTGAATTGAAGAAAAGGATGAGTGGGTCATTGATAGTGGATGCTCACATCATACGGCTAGTGACAAAAGAAAAATTTTAAGTCTAGAGAAGTATGATGGTGGGGTTGTGAGATTTGGTGATAACAATGCATGTGTGATTCGTGGAAGAGGATCTATTTGTCTTGGTGGTAAGCATAGCATTAATTATGTTCTTTATGTTGAAGGTTTGAAGCACAACCTATTGAGTGTTGGAGAGATGGTGGACAAAGGTTATGATCTTTAGTTCAAAGATGGAAGATGCAAGATATTTGAAAGATTTGGAAATGTAATTGCTTCAGGTAAAAAGACAAAAGGTGGCATTTTTCACCTGAATGTTGCTAGTGAAATTTGTTTAATTGCTCAAGTAGATGAAAGCTAGTTATGGCATAGAAGGTTGTGTCATGTGAATTTTGATAACATAGTCAAAATAAGTTCCACTCAAGTAGTAAGAGATCTACCTAAGCTAGTAAATCCTACTAGCACAATTTGTAAGGAGTGTCAGATTGGAAAACAGACTAGAACTTCTTTTCGAAGCAAACAACATAATTCAAATGGATTAATAGAGTTGATACACACCGATCTATGTGGTCCCTCCAGAGTTAGAAGTCTCCATGGTGAAAGGTACTTTATGTTGATTATTGATGATTACTCTAGAATGATATGGGTTGCTTTCTTAAGAGAAAAATGTGAAGCATTAGAGAAGTTCAAAAGTTTCAAAACTATGCCAGAGAATGAGAAAGGTATACAAATCAAATGCTTAAGGTCAGACAGAGGTGGTGAGTTCACCTCTAGGGAATTTAATTATTTTTGTGATGAGCATGGAATCAGAAGATAGTTATCTGCTCCCCAAACCCCTCAAAAAAATGGAGTTGCAGAGAGGAAGAACAAAAAAGTTATGGATGTTGCTAGAACAATGATGATTAAAGGAAATGTGCCCCACATCAATTGGAGTGAAGTTGTAAGCACTAATGTGTACACATTGAACTAGGTAAATGTAAATGGTAATTTTGGTAAGACTCCTTTTGAACTATGGTTTGGTTATAAGCCTACTGTTAAATACTTCAAGATCTTTGGAAGCAAATGCTACATCAAGAGAGATGATGATATAGGAAAGTTTGATGCAAGAAGTGATGAAGGAATATTTCTAGGTTACTCTACTAGAAGCAAGGCCTACTGGTGCTATAACAAATGACTGAGAAAAATGGTTGAGAGTGAAAATGTCAGAGTTGATGAGGATTCTACTAAATCATCCAAATATTGTGGATATGATTTAGATGAAAACAATTAAAACAAAGGGAAGAATTTTCAGACACAGAATCAACTTCAAATTGTGCCATATGTTCCATATGTTTCATGTGTTTCCATAAATCAAGGTATTTAGGAAGCAGAGAAAAGTGTAAGTGCAAAAGAAAGATCAGAAGAATCAGAAGTTCAAGAAAATCCTAAAACTCCAAGGTATGTAAAGCTAAATCATTTTCAAAATCAGATTATAGGAGATAAGAATAAAGGTGTGCAAACTAGAAGAAAGATTGTAGAAGAGTATTTATTGATTTCCAAGATTGAACCTAAATATGTCAAAGAAGCTTGCAATGATGAACACTGGATGGAAGCTATGAAGGAAAAACTGATGCAGATTGAAAAGTATAATACATGGATACTTGTTCCTAGACCTAAAGATAAAAATGTGATTGGTACTAAATGGGTCTTTCAAAATAAGCTAAATGAACAAGGTGAAGTGGTCTAAAATAAAGCAAGACTAGTATGCAAAGGGTATTCACAAATGGAAGGTATTGATTTTGAAGAAACCTTTGCTCCTATTGTCAGAATTGAAGTTGTAAGGCTATTTCTTGCATATAAGAACTATAAAGTCTATCAAATGGATGTGAAATATGTTTTTTTGAATGGTGAGTTAGAAGAAGTATACATTGAGCAGCCGGATGGATTCCAACTGACTGATGAGGAAAATATGGTCTCTCGATTAAAGAAAGCTCTATATGGACTCAAGCAAGCCCCCAGAGCCTGGTATGTTAGACTGGACAAATATTTACTGAAGCTTCGATTCAATAAAGGTACTGTTGATAGCAACTTATATTTTAAGTTGGATCTTGACAAAGAGTTGATTATTGAGGTCTTTGTTAATGACATTATTTTTGGAGGAGATGATAATCTTTGTATGAAGTTTGCTGATGAAATGAAGAATGAATTTGAGATGAGTATGATTGGAGAGATGAAGTTCTTTCTGGGATTGCAAGTTACTCAGTTAGACAAGGGGATCTTCATATCTCAATCCAAATATGTAAGAGAATTGCTGAAGAATTTTGGCATGGATGACTCAAAACCTATTGGTACTCCTATGGTAACTAGATGCAAATTGACACAAAATGATGATTCTCCCAAGGAAAATCAAACAAGGTACAAATTAATGATTGGTCAATTGCGCTACTTAACTTAGATCAGACTAGATATTATGAATGTTGTATGTGTGGTTGCTATATTTTAGGATGATCAAAAAGAGTCCCATGTGACTATTGTAAAGAGAATCTTCAAATATCTGAAAGTAATAATTGATTTTGGACTTCGGTATCCTAAGAATGATGATATTAATTTGAATACATATAATGATGTGGATTGGGAAGGAGATGTAGATGACATGAAGAGTAATAGTGGTGGTACCTTCTTCCTAGGGAAGAAGCTGGTGTCTTAGTTGAGTAAAAAAATAGAATTCCATTTCTCTATCTACTGTTGAGGCAGAGTATATTGATGTTGCAAACAACTATACTCAAGTGATGTGGATGAAACATATGTTGAAAGACATCAAATTAGTATATGATGAACCTATTTCCATATACTCTGACAAATCAAGTGCAATAAACATATCAAAGAATCCAGTGCTACACTCTAATACCAAGCATATATCAATCAAGTTCCACTTTTTGAGGGAGAAAGTGAGTGAGAAAGAAGTCAGACTGGAGTATGTGCCTACCAAAGAGTAGATTGCAGATATTTTCACTAAGCCATTGCCAAAGGATACTTTTGAGTATCTCAGAGGGATGCTAGGGGTGATTACCCCTCCTAATATGAACTAGTGATGCATTAATCTGCATCAATCTATGCATTTCATGATCATATTCTAATCCAGATTGATGTTTTCATGGCTGCTACTCAGGGGGAGTAGTCAGATGTGCAGATATGTAGTTCAAAGCTTGTATATGGAAATATAATGCTTATATTTTCCATTGATGTCAAAGGGGGAGAAGAGTAATATGAAAAGTTGTTGCTTACCTGGAGTGAAAAGTCTTGTAGGGAGTTCATACAAAAGAGGTCAAGGAAGAAGAGTCAAAATATAAGGAGGAGTAAGTGTTGATTGAGAGTTGGGTTGATGGTGTTTTTCACATCATGTGTTTCCATCAATGCCAAAGGGGGATATTGTTGGATGCTATGGATGTGTTGTTGATATGTGGTTGTCATTGATGTCAACACTATTAACATTTGGTGTATTGAAGGTTGTATAAGTCGAGGATATTCAAAAAATTGTTAAAAGAAGTGTTGTAGGTCCCCTGTGGAACTGTGAAGGTCATGAAGTTGTCTTGTTTTGTATGTCGAAGATCAGTTGTTGTGGATTAAAGGGTTTTTTGCTGATTGTATCTTGTTTGTCCACCAAAAGTTTCAAAGGTCCACATGAAGATTTGTTTGTGCTTTGAATAATTATGTTTTGACAGTATTTATGTGGGTTGTGTTAGTGTTCCTAAGTGAATTTTATGTGTTTCTATTGTTGTGGATGTTTCTCTATTAGTTCCTATTGCTTTTGGATGCTTCTAGATCATGCTCTATCTTTGTGGTATGTCCACATTGATTGGTGTGCTCATGGTCAAAGATTTTTCTCTGCATGTTTTTTTTTTCATGTTCTTAGCCGACATGATGGTGGTAGCGTTTTGTGGATTTTCAAGGTGAAATTATTTGAATTCTTTTGTATTGGAGCTGTTAATTTGGGTCTCCACTATGTTGTGGCCAACCTTGGTGGATTTGTATTGCAAATTTACTTGTAAATTTGGGCTGACATTGAAAATGTGTTTTATATTCCTAGTCGACTAAGTTGTTGTAATCTCATGTTGCAGATATATAAGAGTGATTGTTTCATCAGTGTAAGGTATGAAAAAGAATCTCATAATGCTTGGTGTGCTCCTATGTGTGTATGTGTGAATATCATTCGATTGTTGAGGAGAGTGTGAAGGAGATTGATTAGAGTGTGAAGAATTTTGAGCAAAGAGTGAAGAAGGTTTTTCTATGCTTAATTGGAACTATAATCAGGCTTTTGTAGAAGCTATTTTCTCAGTTCACAACTTGGATGGTTTTAATCCAAAATTTTCTTTGGACAATGAGTCATCTTTTGTATTTGAGTAGTGAGCTCTAAGCAATGTGCCTGAATGCATGTGCATTCCCATTATTCTTATACTTTTAACAAGGTATAATATTGTGGACTAACATCCACCATGGTTTTTCCCCTAACAGGGTTTCCACGTAAAAATATTGGTGTTCTTTGTGTTTCTGATGTGTTGATTGTCTATGGTTTATTATTCATTCATAGGATTTGAGATTAAGTAAAGTAAAGATTGAAAAAATTTAAAATATTTTGTGACAACTGATTCACCCCCCTTCTCAATTTTTTGTCCTTGTTTTTCCAACAGTTCATTCATCATTTCCTTCTCCTTTGTCATTTATCCTTCTATCAAGGTTTAATTAACAAACATGGGGTTTGAACTAAGGCAAACCTCCATTCAAACAAAACAATTTTTCTCTTTGTGTATGTGTAGATTATAGGTTGAAGAAGGATTGAAGAGATCTTGAAGAGAAATTTTGCATTATTGCACAAGTTGTCATCATTGTTGTCAAGCCATGAAAACTCAATTATAGACTTTATTTCTGAATTTTCAATAGTGGGACCTATGTCAAACAGAATATAATGGAACCTTTAAATTTTAAAAATTTGGAGTGCCTATGTCCTTTCAATGTGTCGATAGAGATTAGGTCTACATACTACTAAATCTACCCAAGAGCCCATCTTCGCCAATTAAAATTTTGCAACTCAGAGGTCATCTTACAAATCTGCATGGTAGAATGTTTTTTGGTGCATATGGTAATACAGTCGTTCAGTTTTGTGCTTCTAGGATGAGTTTTGATGAGCTATTTAATTCTTTCTTGACTACAACCGAACTAAAATTGGTGTTCTAAAAAGTTGCAAATTTCACAATTTTGAAGGCGATCCATTTCTTTTTTGGTCTAAAACATTCTTAATAAAAAGCAGAGGCCATCTGATACATTATTTTAGTGCATTTCAATTGCGGTGAACACATCTAGAAGGCCAATTTACAAAGGAGGTACCTAAATTTTTATTGTTGGGAAAAATTTGATTGAAAACCCATGTTTTATTTAATTGATTAGGCTCACTTGCAAAAAAATCATGGCTCCAAGTGTTCTCATTTGTGAGCAGAAAATTTTCACCATTTTTCCAGCAAATTTTTTTTTTTTCCTCTTTGTAACTTCCAAATTTTTGCAAGATTTAAGGAATTTTTAATGTTCTAAATGTTGTGGGGGAGTTTAAAGAACATTTTTATATGTTTTGTGATGAAATTGAAGTTGAAGTTTTTCACTCATAGCCTCTACCCACTAGCCTGCTGGAGTTTTGGAGAGGTTTTGTGAGGGGGACAAGCTAGTGGGGAAGCCACTTTTTGGAATTTTTGAGGCTGCCTGAAGCTTGTATATGGATTAAATATGTCTCCCATCCCTACTTGAACACTTGGGGAAGGTTTTGGAGCATTAAAATCAAAGGAATTTGTTGATTTGAGCCTCTAAAAATGGTCTACAACTCTTTTCACGCCCCTGCAATGTTTTGATTATCATTTGATGCTTTTTTAAATGCTCATCAATAAGGAAATCATCTTGCCACTCCTTCCAATGCCTAAAAATCAAATAAATTGCTTTGTATCATTGAGAATGATTTGAAAAGCTCCTCTCATTTGTAGAATATGAAGGTCAATCACATTTTTAGCATTTGGGGAAAAAAATTGGAATGTTTGTAGGTTCAGTATGATTGTTTCTTCATCCAAAAGCTTTCCCAGTCCATTTCTCATGTTTAGTAAGCAATTTAGGAAAAAAAATATGCATTTTTGGTTACCTGTGAGGGAAAAACGACTAACAATTCATTATCATGACCAAGAAATATTTCTTAATACCTTTGCAATTATTTTAATGTTGTTATGAGCACTTTGGAAGGCCATTGAAATGCAAAGAAAGGTGAACAAGATCATTGCAAATAAAATTGTAGGTAAAATGGATACCAACCAATTGTTTGACAAAATGTCAAATAAAGTGCAATGTAAAATGGGAGATTTGAATATTGCAGTGCAAGATTCAAATCATGTTTTTAAATGCCAACTTAATTGTAGGGAAACAAAGATTGAAGTGAAGGATCCATGGATAAATTTTCAAGGTTAAAATTCAAGTTGAAAGGTAGTTTTTAACTTCTAATGAAAGGGGTTTTACCTAAAGATGAAATTTTTTCACTCTCAGATGAAAATACAGCTGTAAATGACTTATTACATATAGATAAAAAAGTTGCATAGGAATGAAGGAAGGAAAAGTGATAAAGCAAATTTCAGTTACAAGTGAGAGAAAAGATGGGGATTAGGGTTAAATGACAAATTCCAAATGCCAAATCAAGGGGATCTTAGTGTGACATATGTGAAGTAGAAGTTAAATTTGTGCCTTCTTCTCTTCTATTTTATGTAACCTCTTTTTCATTTGTAAGGGTTTTTATTTTTAGGAAGGCTCTTAGCTTTATGTTTTTTCCATGAAAGAGGATATGTTTTGTAATCTTTGAATGCTAAGGGTAAAGATACATAGGTTGTAAGTCCACATTTTTCAATGCTTCTATAACTTGAGTGTAGAGATTTGATTATATAATGTTACGTAATTGTCTTCATGTTTGGGATGTAGTATCTTTTGAATTGAAATAACAAAGTTATGGAGGTTCTTCAAACAAATTTGTTGTTTGAGTTATCTATTTATTTTCTTTCCATTCAGGGAGTGATGTAAATGCTTACAAGTAGATAATGAGGGTATTACATTTCCAGATGAATTGCTAAGTAGAATTTCATGACAGGTTTAAGCAGACCTTTTTGTCATAATGTTATAAAATTTTGTTGTTCATCAAGATTATGTTATACTATTATGATATGATGTGCATGATATGTGACTCTGTAGCCCAAAGCAAGCAATGGTCTTCCACAGCTATCTTTCCCCATTCTTGGAAACAATATTTAAATTCAAGCAACCCTTTATTGCTTTATTTTTATGTTTATTTTGTCTCTCAACTTCATGCCTATAATGGAATGAGAGCAAGGGGTGTACCATTATTTGAGGAAGCCCTACACACTCTTGTTATATTGTATGAAGTTTGTATGCTTTACATTGTGTTGCACTATAAGTTGAATGTCTAGATCCAATGTCACATAGGATCACCCTCCTCGGTTTTGTAGAGCTTGAAGTGCAAGGAAGAAAAGTGTAAAATACATCTCCCATTCATTGGCCACTAATCTTGAAGTTCTTAAGCATAAGGATTGGCTATTCTTTAGAGGATTTTCAAGGTTCTGCTAGAAAAAAACACCAACAGAATCCAATACCAAACACCAAAGGATTGTCAAAAGTTTTTTCAAAAGCCCTAACCAAGACCCATTTTCCCAGGGGTGAACCAGTCCTTCAATGGGTCTCAAAATATTTTTTTGGTGACAGGTACATGTGTCTAGACCCTTCATAAATCTACCTACAAATTTTCATTTCCATTTCTATACTTTTAGGAATTTTCATTTTATGTATTAGGTCTTGTTGTTCAATTAGTTTGAGTAATTCAAATCATTTCAATTTAATTCTAGAGCTTACCTATTATCCTAAGGACTAAGATCTAGGTTTTATTGACTCACCATTGAGGTTGAAAGTCAATACTTACACCTTATGATCTCTTTCCTAATGAAATGACCTAGGGAAATACACTTATTAATATCCCTATAAGTTTTGTTACACAAATGAAACCTCTATTATTGGGGATCCTCTTTCCCACCTTTTCACTATATAAACTAGATAGTTGATATATATGGTTATATTCTACTTGTCTCTTATCACAAAGTCCTAGATAAGATACTAGTCTAATATTTTCAGGAGTACATGATCCAATAGTAACTTGAATAGCCCCAAAATGGACAAAGTTGATATCTTTGTGCTTTATAATGTACTCTATCTCTTTTGGTGGGAAGATTTTTTTTTTAAGTGAAAGGCATTAAGCCTATATATATATATATATATATATATATATATATATATATATATATATATATATATATATATATATATTAACATATAGAAGTAAATCTTTACAAAATATAGGACCAATGGTTCTTGCTAGCTAGAAATATCAACATGAAAACTTGCAAATGAAAAAATATTTTATTTCCCTAACCCATACAGACTAAGTATTTTCCTTTGCACATTATTCTTTCACTACCCAATATTAAGATTTATCCCCTATCTAAAAACCCTATACAACCATAGGAAACATATACAAAATTTTCTAAGTAAACCTTGTTTACAAAATATCATATACTAAATTTACTTTGACAGTCTCCACCTTAGTCCTCCATTCTGTCAACTTAGATTTCATTCTCACCCTACTATTCCTAAAAATAACCCACAATAGATTGTGTACATGGAATGGAATTCAGAATGGGAATATGAGCATGACGTGGATGATGAGAAGAACTGATATTATCTTGAATTTTTTCCACAAGAATATCTTAATTCACTAGAGAAGGAGGGTTTTGAATCACTAGAGCAGGTACAACAATTTCAACCAGCTCATTATGCTCATGGGATAGTAGAGCTAATAGTGTATTTACCTTCTTCCTTATCCTCTCTGCTAAATATTCACCTACCACACCAGCATGTCTCTTGAGTGCTTATTGAAAATATCTAGAATTTTTTAGCTCCAATGTATTCTTTATGGCATCATACACTAAAATGTATGCATTTCAATTCAATAAGAAGTGACACAGGAAGAGGCCTCCAATTTGTCCTTTCCCTTTCCACATGCCATACACTTGCAGAACCTTCAGGAGCTTGTTATCTTGCAAATAAACTTCCCTAATCACCTTACCATCAATCAACTAAAGTAATGGGAGAGACTACATCAAATTGAAGGATTTAGAAAGAAAGATAGAGATTAATTGTGAAGGGAAGATAACCCTCCTTGCCTGCGGATACAGTATTTCATCTCCAATGATTCTATTCACACTTTTCTGAAATTGGTAGCAATGGGTCTTGAACACTTGGCTAAGTTGTGCATCACTAATTGAATCTAAAAAAAGGTAGCTCCCATTCACTTGCAGGCACCAAAACTCTATAATTATGTGGAAATTATTCCATCTAATCCTTTCAACAAGCCCTGCAAACCTAGAAATAACCATGAATTTCCCCCTCTTCCTCTAAAGAAAGTTCTTGATGCATAGCAATAGATAGAGAACCCTTTTGCACTTGTTAAAAGATGTGTTGAAATGTGAAATAGCCTGGGAAATTGTTAAATTTTACCCTTCACACAATTGGCTAGGATGACACAATAGTGCATATGTCATTTTTCCTTCGTTAGTGTAAGGAACTTCCAAAATTTGTACAAATAGGCCCATTCACATGCTACAATATTAATACTACATAATCATTAGTAAGAATGTTCTGTACCCCCTTACACCTGCATTCATACAAACAAATGTTAGAATTTAAAAAAAATTCCTTTCACTCACTTGATGAGATCCTTTCGGCCTTGATACCTATCCCTCACATGTGTTGTAAACGAAACCAGTACTGTGCCTCTTTGGAACTCATGAAATTTCTCACATGCTCATATTCTAGGGTCAATTCTATAGTTTTCATTCTAGGAATAAAAAAATGCTTAAAGGTAGAACTAGTAATAAAATTATTCAAATGATTTGGACTTATAACACTCTTCTTATAAAACAAAGATTTATTTTAATTAAGGAGGCTTATATGTACTTACTTGTCCTTCAATGACATCTTTTGTAGCATCAATATCTATGAGTTCTTCAAATTTTAAGTCACCTTTTGTTGGATAAATTGGAGGTAACTAGAACATTCCTTCCATGCTTGTGTCATTGATTCTTTCAACACCATCTTGAGTAGCAAATCTTTGGAAATATCTCACAAAAGGAAAATGACTAAAGGGATTGATTTTGACTTAGTCCAAATAACAATCTACTCTTGAAGGAAAAGGTTTCACCAAGTATGGAAGGTTTCCCTATTCCAAAGTATGCAAATGAAAAAATAACCTAAAGACTGGTTTATTTTTGAAAATGAAGATGATGGTCTCTAAGGATGCAACTAAAAGTTTGCAATGATGGACCTATGGAAGAATGCAAGATAAAAATACAAGGAAGGATTTTTGCAATTCCTTGTCTGGTTTTTTTAATAGAATCCACTGGAAAAAGATGTTTGACAATAGATTAATAATGTTTGGATTTGGATTTTAGATTGTGACAGTGATCTTATTATTTTTTTTAGGCAATTTTGTCATTTCAAGTTAGGAATGCGTTGTAGTTTGGCAGATGTGTCACAATTTCGGCGAATGTATCTTTATAGGTAACAAATGTGGCTCAAGAAAGCATTGTAGTGTTATTTAAATCAAATGCGATGCAGTACAAGAAAATGTGGTTTATCAGAGTGAATGCATCACCAAAAATGTCAGATGTGGCACAAAATAGCGAACACGTTTTGGAAAATGCGTTGCAACAAATTATGTCTAGTTTGTTTGCAATTTTGGAAAAATTTGTGAATTGTTTCAAGTTGATTGATTGTTTCCAGATCTGTGAAAGGTTTTTTTTTTTCTCAATGTCTTCAGAAAACACCTAGCAAGCACATTATCTTTTCTTTGAAAATTTGAAATTATGCACAATGAAGACAAGCACAACCCTAGGTTAGGCAAGGATAATATTTGCTAGATTCCACATGGGTTTTCCCAACCGCACTTATTCTTGGCAGATGAATCTAGAAGCTTGGCCACACGAGCTCTCCCTTATAGTGCACTCACTTCTTAGTTCAACTAACCTTCCAACCCACATAAATCTCGCATGGAAGTTTGATCACCTCTACTAAGAACTGTGAGAATGTGGATGCCTTCACAATGACCATTGTTGCGCTAGAAAATAGATGGGATTTTGGCAACTACATAAAGGTTTTTAGTTCAGGACCCTCGTTCGAGTGGCCACACATGGGGAAAGATTAGCTTCGATAAGGAGGAACTCTATCCTAAAGAGGTTATGATCAATAGGGTTTTGGGGAGTTCACTTGTCCATGTGAGACATCCACACTCATAATCCGAAGTTATCCATTAGGATTCACATTTATATACTGGTTGGGGGTAGCTCAGCTAAAGAGCTTTGTTTTTGGTTTGAGTTGCCTTAGGGTGAGTACTTTTTCTCACCAAGGAAGCCCCAAGTTCTAGAGTCAATAAGCATTTCTCTTACACCTAGGATCACACAAGTGTGCAAGGGGAGAGGATACTTTGATTATTGAATTGGGGTTACAAAAGTTTCAAGCACTTGTTCTTTTTAATTAATCAAAATAAATTGTGTGGAAAACACCTAAAACACTTTGTTTATTTTAAAATTTTAATTGATGTGAAACAAACAAAGTTCATTTTAAGCCAATGACATGAAATGCATGTTCATTTTAACCATATGAGTGTGCATGCAAATTGTGTTCATTTTAAGCCCATGACATGAAATGGATGTTCATTTTAACCAATGAGTGTGCATGCAAATTGTTTGTTATTGGTTTGCTTGATTAAATGATTAGAAAAGTGATATAAAATCAAGAAACGGAGAGGTTAGACTCCTTGCCACATGTTGCAAACAGAATATTACTAACCCAAAAAACCCTCTAAGCTACTAACAGAAAAATAAATATAAAAAAAACCGGACATAAATCTGCAAAAAAGACGTTAAGTTCACCAATGTAACTTAGGGTAATATTTAGGTTAGCAGGTTAGAAGCTAAATCATCAAAACCCAAAGTAAATAATGAAGCACAAAGGAGGAAAAACATGAAAAAGAGAGAGATATCACCTTAAGTCTTCAACCTCCCTAGTTGACCTCCATTACACCTTCTCTATTTGTTGCAATGTGTAGTATGCCCTCAGATTTTATGTGAGCAATATGACTATGCCAAGACCAAAGAAAATGTTGAAGGATTTGATGTAAAATGCTACACTATGCAACTGTGCAACTAGTAAGCAAAGACTAAAATATTCCTAAAGTATGCTAAAATTCCAAGATGTCAAGAGTGCCTAAACAAGATTGCATGAGGTGACAAAATGAGACCAAAATTGGCATTTTATAGAAAATGAAAATTTGGATGGATGACCAAGATTATAAATTGACAAATGCCCTAGAATCAATGGACAAGATTCAAAATGACAACCCACAATTAGGGTTAGGGAAACATTAGATCAAATTTGAAATGAGTGGACAAGATTTAATTTGAGAAAATCAAATCAAGGGTTGACAATGCATGTGACAAGGGGATAAGATTGACATAGAAAAAGAGAGAGCTGGAAAATCAAATAATAATAGAAATTATTTGATTTAAGAGGGAAAGTTATTATTTTGAATTAAAAATTAATTTAATTCAAAAAGGTAGGACCATGTGACAGTAAATAATTAAATTAAATTATTTACTTGGAGAGAAGTTAGAAAGTGGGACAATTTAAATAAATGATTTTATTTAAATTTAGAGGAAAAGTCAAATAAGACAATTAAATAACTAAAGATAATTATTCAATTAGGAATGAAGTGGACAAGGTGACCAATAATTAAATATATTAAGAAATTTATTTAATTATGAGAAGACATTAGACATTAATTTAAATAATCAGGAAGACTTAATGGACCTAGATAATTAAATAAACTTAGGAATTTATTTAATTATGGAAAGACATTAGAGAATAACTAATGCATTTAAATAAATAAATTAAATTTATTTATTTAAATAATCAAGAGAAATAAAAGATGTGAATTAATTAAATAATTAAGAATTATTTAACTAATAGTTCAAATTGGACCCAATGACAATTAAATATTTCAATTATGTTAGGAAGAAATATGATGAGAATAGAGCTTGCAGGCCTAGGTCATTTTTATGTGTCTACATTTCCCCCCTCTTTGTCATAATGCATCATGTCTCATTGTGACAAAGAAAATTTAGTCAGAAACATGCCCAAGTGAAGGTACAAAGTATTTATGCCTCCTAGGGAAATTTTTCAAATTTTAGGCCAGTGATAGAAAATTTTGGAAAGTACCCTGACAAACCAATTTGATGACCAGAAAAGTGATGGCACATGCGGTTTCATATTTTGATGTGTTTAAAGCAGTCAACGGGGGGTCAACTTGCTATCCAAAGTTTGGTCAATGTCTCAATTTGGATTGTCAAAGGACTGTTATAAAGGACTAATTGAAATGATAAGATGACAAATTGAGGTTTCCACACTAGACTTATGAGTTGGAAATAGCTCACAAAAGTACAATGACTAAAGGGATTGATTTTGACTTAGTCCAAATGACAATCTACTCTTGAAGGAAAAGGTTTCACCAAGTATAACAAATTTCCCTATTCCAAAGTTTGCAAATGAAATAAGGACCTAAAGATTGGTTTATTTTTGAAAATGAAGATGATGGTCTCTAAGGATGCAACTAAAAGTTTGCAAGGATGGACCTATGGAAGAATGCAAGCTAAAAATGCAAAGAAGGAAGGATTTGTGCAATTCATTGTCTAGTTTTTTTAACAGAAGCCACTGGAAAAAGATGTTTGACAATAGATTAAAAATGTTTGGATTCAGAATTTAGATTGTGACAATGATCTTATTTTTATTTTTTCCAGGAAATTGTGTCATTTCAGGTTGCGAATGTGCTTCAGTTTGGTAGATGTGTCACAGTTTCAACGAATGCATCTTTATAGGTAGAAAATGCAGCTCAAGAAAGCAATTTCAGTGTTATGTAAATCAAATGCGGTGCAATATAGGAAAATTCATTGCCAAAAATAAAAAATGCAATTTATAAGAGTGAATGGGTCACCAAAAATGTCAGAATGTTAGATGCAGTGCAGAATAGTGAATGAGTTTGGGAAAATGCATTGCAGCAAAATGAGTCTAGTTTGTTTGCAATTGTGGCAAAAATAGTGAATTGTTTCAAGTTGATTGATTGTTTCCAGATCTATGAAAGGTGTTTGTTTGTCTCAATGTCTTTAGAAAACACTTGGCAAGCACAATATCTTGTCTTTGAAATTTTTAAATCATGCACAATGAAGACAAGCACAACTCTAGGTTAGGCAAGGATAATATTTTCTAGATTCCACATGGGTTTCCCCAACCGCACTTATTCTTAGTAGATGAATCTAGAAGCTTGGCCACACGGGCTCCCCCTTACAATGCACTCACTTCTTAGGTCAACCAAGCTTCCAACCCCCATAAATCTCCCATGGTGGGTTGATCACCTCTACTAAGAACTGCGAGAATGTGGATGCCTTCACAACAACTGTTGTTGCACTAGCAAATGGATGGGATTTTGGCAACTACACAAAGGTTTTTAGTTCGAGACCCCTGTTCAAGTGACCACACATGGGGAAATATTAGCTATGATAAGGAGGAATTCCAACCTAAAGAGGTTATGCTCAATAGGTTTTTGGGGAGTTCACATGTTCGTGTGACACATCCGCACTCATAATCCTAAGTTTTCCATTAGGATTCACATTTATATACCGGTCGGGGGTAGCTTGGCTAAAGAGCTCTATTGCCAGTTTGAGTCACCTTGGGGTGAGTACTTTTTCCCACCAAGGAAGGACCAAGTCCTAGAGACAATAACTATTTCTCTTGCACCCAGGATTGTACAAGTGCTCAAGGGGAGAGGATACTTCAATTATTGAATTGGGGTTACAAAATTTTCAAGCACTTGTTCCTTTTAATTAATCAAAATAAAGTGTGTGGAAAACACCCAAAAAACTTTGTTCATTTTAAAATTTTAACTTGATTTGTAACAAAAAAAGTTCATTTTAAGCCAATGACATGAAATGCATGTTCATTTTAACCATATGAGTTTGCATGCAAATTGTGTTCATTTTAAGCCCATGACATGAAATGTATGCTCATTTTAACCAATGAGTGTGCATGAAAATTGTGTTTATTTTAAGCCCGTGACATGAAATGCATGTTATTTTTAACCAATGAGTGTGCATGCAAATTGTGTTCATTTTAACCAATGAGTGTGCATGAAAATTGTTTGTTGTTGGTTTGATTAATTAAATGATTAGAAAAGTGATATAAAATCAAGAAAAAAAGAGGTTAGACTCCTTGCCACATGCTGCAAACAAAATATTAGTAACCAAGAAAACCCTTTAAGATACTAAGAGAAAAATAAATATGAAAAAAATCATACGAAAATCTACAAAAAAGACATCAGGTTCACCAATGTAACTTAGCGTAATATTTAGGTTAGCAGGTTAGAAGCTAAATCAATCAAAATCCAAAGTAAATAATGAAGTACAAAGGAGGAAAAACATGAAAACAGAGAGAGATCACCTTGAGTCTTAAACCTCCATGATTCACCTCCATTACACCTTTTGTATTTGCTGCAATATGTAGTATGCCCTCAGATTTTATGTGAGCAATATAACTATGCCAAGACCAAAGCAAATGTTGAAGGATTTGATGTAAAATGCTACAATATGCAACTAGTAAGAAAAGACTAAAATATGCCTGAAGTATGCTAAAATGACAAGATGTCAAGTTTCTAAGATGTCAAGAGTGCCTAAAACAAGATTGCACAAGGTGAAAAAATGAGACCAAAATTGGCATTTTATAGAAAATGCAATTTTGGATGGATGGCCAAGATTATAAGTTGACAAATGCCCTAGAATCAATGGACAAGATTCAAAATTACAAACCACAATTATGTTTAGGGAAACATTAGGTCAAATTTGAAATGAGTGGACAAGATTTAATTTGAGAAAATCAAATCAAGGGTTGACAATGCATGTGACAAGGAGATAAGATTGGCACAAAAAAAGAGAGCTGGAAAATCAAATAATAATAGAAATTATTTTTTTTAAGAGGGAAAGTTATTATTTTGAATTAAAAAATAATTTAATTCAAAAAGGTGGGACCATGTGATAGTAAATAATTAAATTAAATTATTTACTTAGAGAGAAATTAGAAAGCGGGACAATTTAAATAAATGATGTTATTTAAATTTAGAGGAAAAGTCAAATAAGACAATTAAATAGCTAAAGATAATTATTTAATTAGAAATTAAGTGGAGAAGGTGGCCAATAATTAAATAAATTAAGAAATTTATTTAATTATGAGAAGACATTAGACATTAATTTAAATAATCAAGAAGAATTAATGGACCAAGATAATTAAATAAATTTCTAAAAATTTGTTTAATTATGGAAATAAATTAGAGAATTAGTGACACATTTAAAATTTATTTATTTAAATAATCAAGAGAAATAAAATATGTGAATTAATTAAATAATTAAGAATTATTTAACTAATAGTTGAAATTGGACCCAATGACATAATTAAATATTTCAATTATGCTAGGAAAAAATATGACGACAATAGAGCTTGCAAGCCTAGGTCATTTTTATGTGTCTACATAAATATGTAATAAGGTCTATTTAGACCACATTTGATGTAATTGAGTCAATTTAGGTCCTAGGGAGTCATTTTATAAAAGTTGCTCAAATATTGCAAAAATTGTCAAAAGTTGTCATGGCAAAATTGTAAAAGTTGCAAATTGGGAAGTTGAAGGGTCAAATTAGTTTAGAAGTTTAAAATTCAGTTATAAGTGGTTTTAATTGGCTGGAAAAGGGATAAATAGGGCCTCTTGTATCGTTGTAAGGTAGGGGAATTGGTGTACGGAAGAAAAAAATCAATAAAGAACACTGTTTTAAGCATTTTGCTCTAAAATTTAGTTTGGCACATGTGTGTACGACCTAACCAGGGCTTGGAATTAAATTTTTAATATGTTATTCTAAATCCCCTCTCCATTCCATTTTGTTTCATTCAATTTCATTAAGTTTTGCTCCAAATATTTCAAATTTATTCTAGGTGGTTAAGATTCATATTTGAAGGTGGCAACATGAAATCAAAAATTAGTAAATCTTAATTTCTCCAATGAAATCTCATAAAAATTGGTGTAAAGGTATGTGAGGACATACTCTTCAAGATTCTCCAAGTTTCAAGGTAAAAAAAAAAATTCTTATGCCTTTTTGAGAAAGACCTAGGCTGTCACAGTATGGTTTTTTCTCTTTTGAAGACCCTCAAGGCTAGGGTTAGAAGAAATCCACTTGGAAACTTATGGCTACTAGTTGGTCATGCGAACCCCAAAGCACAACAAAAAAACAAACAATTAGTATACAATTGTTTTTTGAAAAAGTAAAACTAATCATACATGAGATGCACATTAAGTCATAAGTCATAAAACTCAATTAAACAAATCCATTAACACTTACATCCCTTGGGGTACACAAGGATTCATTACAAAACTTAAATCCATACAACAATGATAAGAATGAAAGTCAAAGATATAATCCATAACAAAGTAAACATTTACAAATGTAACATGTATACATGTCAAAACATTAATAAGAAACCATCCATGTACGTAAATACAACATATATATAATTACCTCAAAACTCATAACAATAAACTTCATATCATCATATAAACTCATACAATATATCAAATAACAACCTCCATGGTTCAAAAATCTATACAAGGTATAACATTACATTTCATTACAATGTTCAAGAGTAACAATGATACAACAGTGTTCTCCAACATGAATGTGAATCCATATAGAAAGATATAGCTGAACAAATAATTACAAAGTATCATAGCTGGCTCAAAGAGTGAACCAACTCTCGAGTCGTCGCAAGGGATACCAATCTGCACCTCTCAATCCTCCACTGGGGACCCAATGGGGTGCTTAGCACGTTCCACCTGACCACATGCGTCTAAAGACCCACCCCCTGTGCTAAGGAGCTAACAAGAAAGAGACCTCAACCAAGAACTTCCAAACAGAGAACCACAAGACTCAACATCATACAAGAGCAACATGAAATCCAAGGATAGTCACAACATCAATAAACCATGACCAGTAAACATGACATCCGAATCATTTCACAATAGTGATAAACCACTTCAGAAACATAGTAACAATAAATCAAATATCATAACATCAATAAATCGTTATAACAATAATAAACCACTTTCGAATCATAACAACAATAATACATTTTCAAGCATAAAATCACTCTCGAATGTTACAACAATAAGCCACAAATCATAACATCAATAAATCTCAAGTCATAAAATCAAAAGACCGCTTCCAAAGGATTTCAATGAAATAACTCCAAAAAGGGAAAGCTAGAGGAGAGTGTCATTGCATGGCCTTACATGGATTATCCAGACATCCTGACTCAAGGTGTTGCCTCCATCTATACATGGATTATCTAGACAACCTATCACCAGGTGCCACCTCCATCTATGGTTATCCTAAAAGCCTATCTGAAGGCACCGCTCCATAGGGTAACTCATGCGGAACCATTAACCTCTCATGAAGATGAGGCAACGATCATGCTAACCACGGCCTTCTCATCTCACCTTTAGCCTATGATAACACTAACAGGCGGACGAGGCATCCATAATTATCTTGAATAATGTTTAACTACCCATCCCCTAATTAATTAATTAGGTTATCACTGATTAATCTAACTCTATGTGGGTTACCCTAATAGCCCCTTTGTGTGCCCCCGCATAGAGCCACTCTCCCTAGAAACCCAAAACACAAAATATCCAACCCAAAAGGATTGTACCAACAAGAACACTGAACTAACAAAAGGAACATCTGCGAGGCAAAACCATCTCGCCAAAATTATAAGAAACACATCCATAAAATGGTACAACCCATGTGTGAACTTGAATTACAACCATAACCAATACATAGGAGCAAATATCCAATTTACAAGATCGAATATAAAATGTCATGCCTACAAATTTTACTAGAAAAACGAAACATTTTTTTTTTCTTGCACCATAATTAAACTAGTTAACACTCTAAGGGTCTGAGACGTAACACTAAACATGTTGTTAGTTGTACACTTACGTGAAATTATTTCTTAAACCAAGTGCAAAGGTCAACTATGCGATTAGATAATCATATCTTCTTTGGGTTGGCTGAGATGAGCTTGAGAAGATTAAGGTTTAACCATAATTTAATTTTATAACCCGATAACAAGGTAGTACAAATTTATGCATAAATAATTTGAAGGAGGTATAGTGACATTTCTCTTATTTAATAAGTATGAAATCAATCCTTTTTAGTTATTGTCTATACTACAATATTATTCCTAATGACATTATTATTATATTTATGTTACATTTTAATTATAACCTAAATATTAATGTACCACTCTTGTGCCAACCTTGACATTAATATAATTTGTAACTTCTATCAATATTTATATTTATCATCACTCAACATCTAATAATAGTATTTACTTTCCAATTATTACTATTTAAATTGTCAACACTTTTCCCCAATGGTAACTTCAATAACTACTTAAATTTACAATTCAATTAGTTAATAAACAATAGTAATATTACTTTCAATATTAGTACTATTAGACTATTATTATTATTTTGTTTTAACTATTATTATTATTTATCATTCTTTTAAAATGATAATAATATATTATCATCTTAATAATACCATTTTACCAATATTAGTGGCGGAATTAAATTAAAATTAAAATTGAGCATTAAATCATTATTAATGTCAATACAATATTTAACTAATATTACCATTATACAATTATTATTAAATCTCAATAAATATATATATATATATATTCTTGAGTGTTGTCTGTCATGCATTAAAAAAAAAATGAGTACTTTATCTTATTAAATTAATCTATAAGATCTAAATTATTTTATCCTTAAAAACATACATTCCTCTAAAAAGAGACTTACATAAATAATGAAATTAATCTTAATTAAAAAGAGCACATTAAATTATCTTTATAAGAATATAAATAATTTCAAAAAAGAAGAAGAAAAGAATACGTGGCTGGAATAGTTTTAGGTATAAAATAAGTTATGAATATCTTTCTAAATAAAAACATGATACTTAAAAAGAATCACATGCCTTTTGATATTTGTCTTGTCCAAGTCATAAAATAAAAAAATTTCTTGCAAATAAAGTCTAGGTGAGGTTTGTAAACGCATTCCATCGCTCCCCAATATATTACATTTTAAAGTCAATATATTATAACTTAAATGAAAAGAAAACCTAAGCAACCGTATGCATATCGATTAAGATAATTGTCTAGGAATCCCCTCAGTTGTAACGTGGGTGTCAGTCGATGCTTTAAAAGATAAGAAGCGGTAATGGAAGCGGGTTTTTTTGTTATTTTAGAAACTATTTTCACTTGCAAGACGGAAGCCCTAAAATATACTACAAATTGGCTTTAAAATATCCCCATAACTGAAGCATCAAACGTAAATCTTTATTCGAAAACAGTAGCATCTGAACCCTCTATTTTTATTTTTTTTTAATTTCTAAAAGGGGGCACTGCCGAGAAATATCCTGTTGAGTATTTGGTGCAGCATTGAAGATTTTTATGGGGAACAACACATTATTTGCGGATCTACACAAATAATTTTGTATAAGAACATTATTATATATTTATATATTAATGCTATTACATCATTTCCATGAAATCACTGTTATATCTCTTTGTTTTGGCGCTGTTCTACATTGTGTAGCATGCCCATTACTAAAATTTCTGTCATTATTAATAATATCAGTAACAATGATGATATCGATCATTATCATAATATCCTTCAAGGGAGACCTAATAATAATAAATATTGACCTCCTTTTTTAGCGGTTTATTTGCATTTAAAGCTGCAACTAACTCTGTACACTACAGAGAATAAATCTGAAACACCAGAACATAAATAGATGATGACACGAAATAAAAGCTTCCTGATACCATTAATTCTCAGTACTAAGGCGCAACACCTACACCGAACCCCAAGATACAATGTAACTCGTCTGACATTTTGTCTTCTTCCCGTTTGATCAACATCTTAATTAATTGAAGGATAAGGCCAGAGAATGCATCCCACACGCATCGAGGCATTGGGCTTCCCTCAGGAGAATAGGGGTCAACTTTACCATGTACTTTAGTTCCAACGTGTCGTTCTATGGTTCAGAATACATCGTTTCACAACTACTTTTGGACAACAACTGGTAAGAGTTAATCACATATTTATAATTTTAGATGCCCGTGCTTGAAGTTTTCTAAGTCCACATGTAAAAGGGGTCACATTTGTAGGTCTACAGCGATGGCTATAAACTACAGAGAGACAACTGCTTTGTTGCGGTTATAGCTATTGCTAGGACAAGTGGTTCAAGTGCATAACATCAATCTAAAACAATGTCCTCTCACCCAATTTAATAAGGTAATAGTAGAGCAGTCTAGGCGTCTGCAAAGATCCGGACTATTATAATATCTTGAACCTGAATCGATACCCTTTTCTCGGCTTTACTTCTAGGTTTTATTTTAGTTTGATTTGATTCATTTGTTGCACAGTATTTCTTTTTTAACAAACCCATGGAAAAATGTTAAACAGATGGAGGAGATTTCAGAGTTGGTTGTGATCACATAGCAACCCAAACTCATGCTCTACTTTCTTCTCCGCTGTGTCATTACTAATGGTCTCTATCCCTTCGTTGCCCAGTTTCAAGGGCACCTTCTATCCCAAGAAGCAGCAAAATATTAATAGAGATAAGGTTTATTTCTGTACTATTTATGGTTGTGCAATAGATAGTGTTATGTTTGACAGCTTCTTTTGTTTCCTTATGTCTATTCATCTATTTGTCTTAATGGTTATATGTTGTGCATAAACGTTTTATTTTACTTTGTTCTATATACATATTTATTCTTGTCAAACATTCAGCAGATATTAGAATACGTGATAATCATTGGCAAGATGAGATATGTGAAGACTGGCACGCAAAGGATAACTTGCAATAGTCCACGAGTTCACCAAAAGGTCACAATCAAGCATATAGCATATCTTTCACTATAACCAAGATATTAGGTGCAGTGTTAAGCGAGTCTATTCTAGCCATTCTCAAATGTGCAACTTTCTGTATTGTGCTCTATTTGCATTCCTTTTGGAAAATAATTTCATAGATTTACACAAGTAAACAAAAATGTAGCTTTCAATGATACTCTTTTAACAGAAACATAAAAAGAAATCCTTTAGCAGAG